>CAKZFG010000001.1:0-325513 GCA_936439885.1 Nowickia ferox | reverse complement strand
TATTGTTTACTCCAGATTGGAGTTTCAACAATTGTTCTAATTTCCGCTTTAACGTCCGTGCGAAATGGTAGCACGGTGTTTATACTAGAATGAGTTCTTTTTATATCATTTATTATATTATTCCGAAGTGTATCCACATCCAGAATATTGTTAAGGGACGTTTCTTTCGACTTTTCTTGGTTTGATTCTACATAAATATTTTCCTTATTTTTTCTATAAGGTATTGTTTCATTTTCTAAATTTATTGCAACATTTGCCCTTTTTAGCAGGCTTATACTTATTAACATGTCATATTCCATGTTGTCCATCTCGTAAAAACGCTCTTTAACACCAAGTAATATTGTTTCATAGTAATGCGTCAGAAGTGAAAAGCCGTGAACTGTTTTCACTCGCTTTCTTACAACTAATTTTTGTCTATTGGGTAATATATTATTTTTACAGTAGCAGTTAGTTGCTCCTGTGTCAATTAAAATTTTTATTTTGGTCCCGTCTAATTTAGTGCGGTAGAAGAAGGGGAGTCCAATCCTTCTTCTAAAAAAGCATCCTCCACTATATTGTTAATTCTTTGAAATTTTTGCTGAGGCTGTGTGCTTTGTTGCACACTGAAAGGAAGTTCGCGCTTTACAGCTTGGTTGTAACCTGAGGGTCCCCTTCTATTGTCGTAAAAAGGACGAGTAAAATGACGATTTGTATTTTGTTGGAAATTGTTGGTTGGCCTTTGCCATTTATTTAAGGAGGAATCGACTTCAATTGGTACTGGAGCCGAATGGGGATTATGTTCAGATCGATGGCGGTGATTATTTTGGAATCTGTGAGGTATGTTTGGAGCTAGCCTCAAAATGTTTTGGTTCCTATTGCTATTATTTTGAGTTTGGGTGCGATCGAATTACAAAGCAAATGTAGCCCGGAGATTGTTTGATTCCAATTCCTGTGCTTTAGCTAATGCATTAGGCAAGTCACTGGGCGAAAGGGAAAAAAGAATATTTGAGAGTGGGGCATTTAGACCTGTTATAAAAACTCGAAGGGCATATTGCCTGTTCTTATTATTTAATACGTGTGTTAAGTCTGAGTCAGTGCCATGTGTCATGATAGTTTTATTAATCAGCGAAGTTAATCCCTGATTTACCTTATTGTAATATTCTAAAATAGTAGATTGTCCCTGTCTCATAACACTTAATTCTTGTTCTATAAGGTGAATAGGACGTTTGTCGGCGTATGCAAAGTCCAGTCTACTCATAATAGCGTCAAGGTTCAACACTGTCCCATGATTGGTCAATAAATCGTTTGCCTCTTCAATGATTTTATTTCGTAATATTGTTAAGGCAGCGTAATATTTTCGGCTGTTCTTAACATATAATCTCATCGAGTTATTAGCAGCTTCACGCCAGCTAACGTATGAAATTTTTCGATCGAATGTTGGCAAGGATTTTATTACATCTAACGTTTCCTCGCACCTGACGGAATTATCAATAATTTGTGTTCTTATATTCTGTAACTGTATTTGACTGTGTTAAGCGTCCCAGGTCTAATGTCAACTGATTTATTTTTGCCTGCAATGGACCTATATGAGCCTCTATCAACTCCTTCATCTGGTCCGTAGTAGTCATGCTTCTGCTAGTTTTTAACGACCTAAATGACTCAATAAGTTTATCTAATTCTTTGACTTGATCCAGCTTGCCACCAGATTTACAATGTTCTTTGTGAAAATATTATTATTATATTTTTTTTTATACTTACTCACTTAATCAATTAACAAAATGTCTAAGATTTCAATAAATTTAATTTCTCAATTTCTCAACTCAACAAATTACAATTAAAAACCACAATCAAAATTACAGCTAAAAACTTACTACTAATAATCTTCTGGATTCTGTTGTATTCATCACGCTTGGTATAATGATGATGAATTCTGTTGTATTCCTCTGCTGATTTGCAAATATTCAGTGTTTTCTTATTTTATTTTTTTGAGCTTGTCTTTTTATTTTTTTTTTTAAAGGTTTGGTTTCTTCAAGGCACACTCATAGAAATAACTTCATTTGGCCACGTAATTATATTTTTATATCTTCGATTACATTTACATTTATTTTCTAATGTTTTGTTACATATTAGAAATCATTAGTTTTAGGATTAGAATCCTTGTTAACTTTTCAATATTTATTTTTACAAAAATTTATTTATTTCGTTCTTGTTTCTCCTTTTATCAGCATACTTTATTGTTATATTTCCTGGTTTTCTTCTAAAGGATAATTTGTTTTTTCTCCCTTATCAGGAAATTTATTTGTCTTTTTTTTTTAGATCACTGGACCGAATTCTTACTTTTTGTTTTCAGGATATTACTTCGATAGAGGATCCCGTTTGAGCCCCTAATTAAATTGTTTGTTCAAAAAAATATTAAAAAAAATTTATTTTTTTATTTTCTATTCTTTATTGTTCCTTTGTTAATAGTACACTTAAGACTAACTTAAAACTACCACAGTACTCACAATTAGTACCTGTTTACAGTTTTAGAATTTTGCCCAAAAAGCATTTTTCATGAGAAAATAAATTGCGAAACCCAACACCTTTATTTTGCTAGACATGTCGTCAGCATAAACGGTGGGAAAGGTGTGAACATAATTATGATTAAAATAAAATAAAAATCAAATACTTGCATACATTAATTTATACATTCATATATGCATACATACATTCATACATACATACATACACATTCAAGAATTTCATAATGTTATGAAATAAATATTTCTTAAACCCTTAAGCAAACACCAAAATGACTTTACATAAACGAACCCCAGGGCCTGGCTGGACCTTTTGTATTTTGTATGGACTTTTAATTGCTACAACATGCAAGTTAATAAAATATACTTGTAGGTTTTTGAAATAAACTATATTTTTTATTCATACTCAAATATATTTAAATTTACAAAACAAAAAAGGTAAAAAATATGTAAAAATTAAAAAGTTCAGTCTAAGCTTTAAAACGGAGGGCATATTTATGAGATCATGTAAATACATTCTTGGTTACATTTAAAACATGTATAATCACATTTGGAATGTTGAAGGCAAACAGGGTTTTTACAAAATTTGCAGAAGAATCTAGTGTTACGTTTTACATTGTCTATATCTTTACAAATAGCGCACTTGGATTTATTTTTAAGCACCTCAGGACCGCTTTCTTGACTCAAAATATCTTTAGGTTCCTGTAATATATGAAAGATTTTAGTTTATTCTAAATAATTTGTTTGTATTCTCACTACCTGAATTGTTTTATTCAAAAATGCTTCTATTCCCGATCTACTAACGAAATTTGCCGTAACTTTTTTGTTCTTACTTCGTTGTTCAACGCAAGGGTAAACAAGCTGTTCCGAAAGTCGAGATAAAAATTTTCTTCTAGCACCTTCTTTCTTCTTCACAGACATGTTTTCATCATATATTATGTATGAAGCTAATCCCATTACATCAACCATGTTGTAAAAAAGTGACAACGTCCATCGATTTGTTCTTCGCTTGGTTGTGTATTTGCCAAGCATTTGGTCCATAACATCTACACCTGTTTTGGTTTTATTATAGTGCATGATTGCTTCCGGTTTTTTCTTCATGCCAGCAACAGATGTATCATAGTGAACTGTTGATAACAATGTAACGGCCTTATTTTTCTTTGGAACATAAGAGCATATTGAAATATTGTCATGGAACCCAAATTCACTAGAAAATACTTCTCGTTTTGGATGCTTTTCCATTTCTAGTGGAATACATCGCTTGTTGCTTCTGAGGGTGCCAACAAAGCCGAGACCAATAGCCATTAGTTGTTTGCATAAGTCAAGAGTAGTAAAAAAATTATCAGCAACGATTGTTCTCCCCGAGCCTTTGTAGCGCATTGCAAGGCGCATTAGCTCTTTTTCTCCTTGTTTATTTTGATGCCATATTTAGCAGGTTTCGAAGGAATGTACTGGGTGAACTTCGTTCTCCCTCTGAATGGAAAAAGTTGCTCATCGACTGTAATATTTTCGTACGGCCTATAATTATTTTTCAGGTTTATGTTTAGCAAGTTCCAAATATCCCTTATTGGTGCTGCTTTATCAGACTGAGTTCGGAATGACCTAGTACGGCTGTCATCAAATCGTATAAGCCGTAAGAGATCTTTAAATCTCTTCAAGGACATTGTTGCGCGAAATAAAGGTATATTTGTAGCTCTCCAGAGCTCTGATATTGCCTGTGTATTGTTGTGAGTAGCTCCAGCACAAATCAGTATTCCTACGAAACCTTCTAGTTCTTCCATAGTCATTGGTGTCCAAACTTGCTTTGATAAATGATAAACTTTTTTAGCATGTTTATTTGTTGCACACAAAATAATTTCTTTGATGTCATTTGAAAAAAAACTTTTGAATATCTCTAGCTCACAGCCATTTCCAGTTATTGGCCCTCCAATACATTTCAAAACGTTATGATACATAAATCTTCTAGAAGCTGGTGGTAATTTAGACCATTTTGTTCCATCTTTTCCGTAGGCAAAACTATTTGAATTGGAGGTTTCCTGATTTTCCAGTTGTTCTTCATTTTCTTCTTCACTTTCTGATGAATCTTCAATTTCATTATCAACTTCTAATTCTTCCTCAATATCAGAAGCTTCAACTTCTATGCCATCATCCTCATTTTCATGAACCTCATTCTGAATTTCGTTTTCTATGTCATTGGCGATTGCCTCTGCCAACCTTTCAAAATAGTTAGGATCAGATTTGGAAACTGTTTCTAAGACTTTGTCTACTTCAGTACTCATTGTAACACTCTACACTTATCAACTGTCAACACAAAACTGAGAAAATCATTTATAAAATATGCAAGCAAAACGATTCTCTGTTTTGTAAAAAAAAACACAAAAATTACCGTTATAATTTACTTTTACTATCAGTCACAGAAGAAACATTTTGTTGCTAACGCAAGCAAACACTTCTTTTGTGTTTAGTGTGGTTTTATACATTTTGTTTTGATTTTATGCAATGTTTTTTATACATAATAGTATAGGGTCTGGCTGGGCCCTGGTGTTTCAAACGTGAATAAAAATTTTTTAAGGTTGATTGCCACGCCCACAGATAAAGAACTATATTTTTTTAACTTTTTTTTATACAAAACACCTTTATTGAGGAATTCAAAAAATATTAGGAGGATCGGTCAATGATATCTATGTAAAAAATGGAAGAAAATCTAAAAAATGCCTGGCCAGGCCCTGGTGTTCACTTAAGGGCTTTACTTCGTTGGATCAAAAAAATTTTTATTTTTGCTTATTTGCAAATTCTTGTTTTCATATCGCTTAAACATGCACAGTCTTGTTTTCTTTGAGAGGTTCTGCACAAGAAAAATTGAATTTCACAATATTATGAAATTCCATTAAATTTCATTAGATATTTTCATAAAGAGCAAAAATTTAGATAATCGGATAAGACATTATATTTTTCACTACATGCAAGTTTCTGTTATTTTCTATTCAAACAGATGATTCCTAATTTTAGAAAAAATAATATAAAACAAGGAATATTTTAATAATACAATTTTATTTTATTTTATTTCTATTAATAATACCATTTAATTTAATTTCTTAAATATTTTATTTATAATGATGGAAACATTTCACAGTATCCAATTATTAGATGTTCTAATATAATTTTCCGTAAAAAATATATTGTACATCTACAAGTATCAGGTCCTTCCTCACAGTTCGGATCGTACCATGGGCAGTTTCCAAAATGCCCTTCTGTGTTGTCTTCATCTTCTATTACGCCATATTCTTCGTTCTCATCCAGCATATTTTGGAAAAATTTTATCATCTCCCAATGATCAAAAAGCATGAAGCTTTCAAAATCTCTTATAAATTGGTTTAGAGTACTTCTAATTTGGCTCATTTTATTTGCTGATAAATGAATGATGATGAATGTTGGAAGGTTTTTTTAAGACTAATTTGTTCTTTAAATTTTTCAAATATCTATACTATCATGTCTATTCCATATTTCTTTTTAGCACTCTATCTCTCTCTAACCCTTTTCTCTCTATAACTATCTTTTTCTCTCTGTCACTATCCCCCACTTATTCACTATTTCACCATAATTATTTTCGATTAACCTTCTTGAAGTCATCATCACTACTTTTAAGATCATTTCCAGTTAAACATTCAAAGTGAGAAGAACTAAATAAAAAAATGGACTCCACAACAAATCCAATTTCAAAATTTAATTCTCTAAACAACAAAACCTTAATCCACGTAAAGGAGCTTGACACGTCCATGAAATATACTATTCGAAATGTAAAACGTGTAACAACAAAATATGGAGCAACACTAAAAGTTGAAGTTTTCCAACTGCTATAGATTCCATCGCTCTATTTTGTCTAGTAGCTTCATCAAGTTGATTTTTAGCATTCTTTGTTGCATTTACAGCTTTAGCTATGGCAGCACCTCCAGTTGTTAGACTACCAATTGCACCCAGAGCAGTTAAAATCAGTATTAGAGGTTAAAAAAACCACTAATTTTTGGAACACGTATTACACGTGGTACTATAATTTGAGACTTTCTTCCTTTTAATGACTTGTTAATAGTTTTTCGTGCAATTTTAATAGCTGAGTTTTTTAGTATTTTTGTTGCAGCTCTAATTGATGTTCTAAATAGTGTTTTAACATTTAGTTTGTTCTTTTTAACATTTTTCTTTTTCTCCACACCCATACCAAATTTTGTTTTGGCTTTCATTGCGTTAGTAACCATATATGCAAATGATTTTTCAGCAAGACTACTATCTTTTGATAAAACTCGATCCCAAGCGGAGTTTTCAAGTATTTTATTAGCTTTATGTCTGGTACTTAAATCCTTATTTTTGGAATAAGCAATATCGTGATTTTTACACGCAGAGTCCAAAAAATTAATTTCTCTATCACCTCGATTTAAACGTTTTTGTAGTTTTGTTCCAGGTCCACAGTACTGATATCAGGTAGATGAAGTTCAACAGGTAGATAGTTTATTATTTTGTCTAATAGACCTCCTCCAACGACGGTGTTTTTATGAATAAAAGTTTTCTGATATCGTGTAACCATATTATCTAATTTTTCCTATATAAGAGTTAATATATATGAAATGCATTTAGTTACAAAAATGCAGTTAGTAAAACAACATAAAAATATTTTAATTCGTAATATTGATGATTCAGCGAACATCAGTTCAAAAATAAAGCATAGTCCTCTCTTACCAAATTCTATTCGTGCTCTAATAGTGGGACCATCAAATTGTGGAAAGACTAATAAATAATGAATGGAATCAAGTTTGAAAACATCTATTTATACTCAAAATCTCTCTATCAACCTAAATATGAATACCTAAAGAAACTAATTTGACCAATTAAAGGTATGGGGTATTATACATTCACCGATAATGAATTAGTTATTCCACCTGACGAAGCTAAAACTAATTCAATTATGATATTTGATGATGTTGCATGTGAAAAGCAGAATAATATACGTACATATTTTTGTATGGGGCGACATAGGGATGTTGATTCATTCTACCTGTGTCAAACTTATACCCGAATTCCCAAGCATTTAATAAGAGATAATGCAAATGTTATTATAATGTTAAAGCAAAATGAAACAAATATGAATTTTTGATTCAAAATTCACAGTATCCTATTTGGCAATAAAATACATTAATTCTGTATTAAATTATAAATAAAAAGACATTAAAAAGTTTTGTAAAATATAAATGTTTGTGTTTTTATTTAATATTTTCAGTTATTTCATAAAGAAATTTAAGACATAAATGTCCACAGGTAAATGTATTAAAATTCTGATGTTGATTATAGTTGTATTTTATATTTGTACCAAGATATTTGACTACTTCTGAAGGAGGTTGTAAGTTTCCAAAGCTGTCGAAATATTTTTTTTCATTGATGTTTTTATAATATGCTACCCAATGTGTACCAGGTCCTGTTGATACATCTAAATTGATTATTCCACATTCTATTTTCTTTGATCGTTTTGGTAGAGTATTTAACATGAAAACTCCTCTAAAATATGGAATATTTATAGAGAAACGTCTTAGGTCCACATCAGATAGTGGTCTGTTGGGTAGCATCTTTAAGAGTTTTTTGATTCTTCTTTATGAACTAAGCCATAACCCTTTTTATATGGTTTTAAGTAAAGTCCTTTCCCAACTGCTATAGATTCCATCGCTCTATTATGTCTAGTTGCTTCATCAAGTTGATTTTTAGCATTCTTTGTTGCATTTACAGCTTTAGCTATAGCAGCACCTCCAGTTGTTAGACTACCAATTGCACCCAGAGCAGTTAAAATCGGTATTAGAGGCAAAAAGCCACCAATTTTTGGGACACGTATCACACGTGGTACTATAATTTGAGACTTTCTTCCTTTTAATGACTTGTTAATACTTTTTCGTGCAATTTTAATAGCTGAGTTAATATCTAATGGTTTTTCTTTTTTTAGTATTTTTGTTGCAGCTCTAACTGATGTTCTAAATAGTGTTTTAACATTTAGTTTGTTCTTTTTTACATTTTTCTTTTTCTCCACACCCATACCAAATTTTGTTTTGGCTTTCATTGCGTTAGTAACCATATATGCAAATGATTTTTCAGCAAGACTACTATCTTTTGATAAAACTCGATCCCAAGCGGAGTTTTCAAGTATTTTATTAGCTTTATGTCTGGTACTTAAATCCTTATTTTTGGAATAAGCAATATCGTGATTTTTACACGCAGAGTCCAAAAAATTAATTTCTCTATCACCTCGATTTAAACGTTTTTGTAGTTTTGTTCCAGGTCCACAGTACTGATATCCAGGTAGATGAAGTTCAACAGGTAGATAGTTTATTATTTTGTCTAATAGACCTCCTCCAACGACGGTGTTTTTATGAATAAAAGTTTTCTGATATCGTGTAACCATATTATCTAATTTTTCCTATATAAGAGGATATATATATGAAATGCATTTAGTTACAAAAATGCAGTTAGTAAAACAACATAAAAATATTTTAATTCGTAATATTGATGATTCAGCGAACATCAGTTCAAAAATAAAGCATAGTCCTCTCTTACCAAATTCTATTCGTGCTCTAATAGTGGGACCATCAAATTGTGGAAAGACTAATAAATAATGAATGGAATCAAGTTTGAAAACATCTATTTATACTCAAAATCTCTCTATCAACCTAAATATGAATACCTAAAGAAACTAATTTGACCAATTAAAGGTATGGGGTATTATACATTCACCGATAATGAATTAGTTATTCCACCTGACGAAGCTAAAACTAATTCAATTATGATATTTGATGATGTTGCATGTGAAAAGCAGAATAATATACGTACATATTTTTGTATGGGGCGACATAGGGATGTTGATTCATTCTACCTGTGTCAAACTTATACCCGAATTCCCAAGCATTTAATAAGAGATAATGCAAATGTTATTATAATGTTAAAGCAAAATGAAACAAATATGAAGCATGTTTATAAGGATCATGTTGCCAGCGATATGAGCTATGAAAAGTTTCAAGAAATTTGTCGAGAATGTTGGAAGGATAAATATGGATTTTTGATGATAAGCAAAGATAACGAATTAAACGATGGTCGCTACAGAAAGCAATTTGACTATTTCATAACTATACAAGCAACTACTCATAAAAAATTACCTTTAGTTATTAATCTAACTTTAAACTTGATACATCTATTTGCTATAACCTCATCTGATACCTCATAAGCTGACCTGAAAATCAGACCAGATCCTGATAAGCTGATCTTAAAACCAGACCAGGTCCTGATAAGCTGATCTGAAAACCAGACCAGGTCCTGATAAGCTGATCTGAAAACCAGACCAGGTCCTGATAAGCTGATCTGAAAACCTGATCAGGTCCTGATAAGCTGATCTGAAAACCAGACCAGGTCCTAATAAGCTGATCTGAAAACCAGACCAGGTCCTGATAAGCTGATCTGAAAACCAGATCAGGTCCTGATAAGCTGATCTGAAAACCAGATCAGGTCCTGATAAGCTGATCTGAAAACCAGACCAGGTCCTGATAAGCTGATCTGAAAACAAGACCAGGTCCTAATAAGCTGATCTAAAAACCAGACCAGTTCCTGATAAGCTGATCTGAAAACAAGACCAGGTCCTGATAAGCTAATACCTGATCTAATAGCTGATACCTGTTATTTACTATTATTAAACATGGATGAGAAAATTTTAAAACAGTTGGTTTCCACAAGAAATGTCTTGAAGAAAAAACTCCATAGTATAAAAACTGGTGAAATAGATACACGTGAACAACTAAGAGATACATTTAAACCTATAATAAACCACTCAAAGAATTCATAAATAGTTCTAACAAGTAAGAGTGCTATATTCGGCTGTGCCGAATCTTATATACCCTTCACAAATCATAAATGTATATATACATACGTAGATACGTAAACATGCAATTAATCTGCAATATGCAGCGCAAAACTGCATTTTGCTCAGCAGCGAACTTGTATTTTTGTCATTTATAATAGAATATTTTCTTCCAACTTCTAACGCTGTAAATCGTGCAATTTAAAAAACCAATTATTTATCTTTCATTAATTTTTTAAAATCACCGTGTTTTGACATGTCGTGATTTGCAGAACAGGCCCTTATGAATTAAGTCAAGTGAAACTGAAATATAGACACTTTGCAGCAATATGCATGGGTATAAGGGTTAAAATATATGTGTTTTATATACATATAGGACACAATGGGGGCTATTCTGGAATACGCGTCGAATTGGTGAAAGTTACATGCAAAACAAAAACAAAACTGTGTAAATGTAAAAAAAATTTTTTTTGTTTCGCATACAAAATTAACCGTTTTTAAAAGAGAGAGAAACGCGTTGAAATTCTCACGTTTATTTCATTTTAGAAATGTATTACAAACAAAAACAATTTTTGAAAATTTGTTTTTATTTTAATGTAAAGTTTCACTTTTTCGACGCGTTTTCCAGAATAGCCCCCAATATATTTTAGTTTATAAAACTTTTTTCATTTACTCTTCCGATAAATTTTTTAAAATATGTACATTGGAGCGACTCACTTGAAAAAAGTTTTTGTTACCCCTCAATATAGTTCATTTTAAACTTTAAAGTATTCAATTTACACACAACTTAATGAAAATTTAATTTTTCTCTCGATAGTTTAGTATACAAGATATTTGTATGAAATTTTTACACAATATCAATATGAGGATTAATTTTGCATCATTAACTCAAAAATCTCATTTTTTGATATGTGATGTTGTTTTAGAAAATGAGAGATATGTATGTATTTTTTTAAGTTGCAAATAACCTACTAGCCTACTATGTTCCGTTGAAAGTTCTTATAATACCTAAGACAGTTTAAAAATAAACTTTTTAAACATTACTGCTGCACTTCTACCAATGAGTAAACATAAGCACCAATAAAATGCAGGAATACAAACTGGCTTTAGATATAAAAGTTTGCAATTTTCTTTTTTTAAAACCAACACTTCTCTATAGGTAAGTTTATTTAGCAATCGAATAATTAAGTTATTTTCGGACCCAGCAAAAACGACATGAAAAAGAAATAGTTAATGCATGGGTTCAATTTAGGTGCAGAACGCAAGATTTAAACACAGGCGTGTCATTGACGACCATGTGTTTACATTTAACAAAACTGCTCGTCATTGAAATGAGTGCTTAGAACCCACGAAAGTTCCCTTATTCGATGACGTTTTTCACAAAGCTAAGAAAAAAAGCATTTTTCTCTGCCAGGATACGAACCTCGCTATTAAGACTGTTAAGACAAACTCTCTACCGTCGACCTACTGTCTACTTATTATTTCACGCAGATAAAACTGGTTTTATGACAATATGTCAATATGATGATTTAATTCCGTTTTTACATGGCTATTTCGGCGGATATTTATTTCAATGTATTAATTACCCAGCAATATCGTATGCGTTTATGATGAGTACAAAAACTATTAAATTTTGAACGCATTAATTTTTTTTTGCTAGGGAAAACATTAATAAATTTATTATTTGCAATACTATACATAAAAAGATACATTCATGTAGGTATTACACAAGAATGATAAAATAATTATTTTATCATTCTTGGGTATTACATACATATTTATTTACATATACATATGTACATAAGCAGCTACATAGGTACATACATAGTATGTATGTAATTAACCTAAGTTTTAGATCTTTAAAATAAGTGCAAAATGCCAATAAAACAAAATGTGAATAAAACATTCGTTCTGAAAATATGAGAACGTGAGTTCATATTCTCATCTCAACATTTATGTTTTTTTTTCCTACGTATTAAAAAATATTTCTTTCATATAC
Organism: Nowickia ferox; assembly: GCA_936439885.1. Classification (NCBI taxonomy): domain Eukaryota; kingdom Metazoa; phylum Arthropoda; class Insecta; order Diptera; family Tachinidae; genus Nowickia; species Nowickia ferox. Next base: position 313,140 of record CAKZFG010000001.1, on the reverse strand, counting down.
TACCACATACATATGTATGTATTTACATACATACATATGTAAATATGTATATACTATAAAGGAGTTTTTCTGAAGAATTTTAGAAAATAATATAAAATAAATAAAATAAAAAGATACCTACATTAGTATACATATGTACCTATTTGTATATTTTTTTAAAAAATATAGGTATTTACATACATATGTACATATATACATACATACATACATCATAAATTGAACTCACCCAGCGAATCAATCCAGCTTAACTAAGCAGAAGTACTTTTTAATACATTTATTGAAAAAAAAAAAAATGAAATAAAATAGCAACAACAAGCACCCTCAAACAAACAATCTCGTCCACTTTAAAATATTTATAAGCCATCCATGATCTTTAGCAAGGGCTTACTTTTTTTCACATACATATACAGACACATTTATATTTACTTGGGCATATTTATATACATATATGTACTCGTATGTATGTATCAACATGTCTTTAAAAAAAATTCATAAGTTTCAACACAACAACCAGTGTTGCCAGAAAATGATGGTGAGAGAATGCCAAATCGGTCAAAAAATTCTGATAAAATGTTCTACAGAAGAAACGTATAATGCTAGATTTAAATGTAGAAAAATTATTGTAATAGCTTTGAATTTCATGTTTATATGAACTTATTAGTATTTACAGGTATTTTTATAGGAAATGTTGCAATTACGTTTAAAATTTTTAACTAATAATCCACTATGACAACAAAAAGCGCTTGGGATAGTTTCATTGTTGCCATTTTAGCATTTCCACTGCTAGGTCTGGAATTTCCATTAGTTAAGCAGCATTTAACTATCAAAAAATTCTGCTAAATGCTTTCTAGCAGAGTTTGTTGCAAATAAAAAATTTTAATTTCTTAACAAAATTCTTCAGTATGGAGGATTTTTCTCATAAATGTACATGTATTTCAGGGTAAAGGTTCCCTGATAATCTGCACTAGCAACAGTGAAATGCGCATAGCATCCAGCTAACCCTTCAATAATCAATTTCAATGTACGTATTTTTAATAAACAAATATTTTACTGAATGGGTAAAATAATAATTTGAGATTATTAGTGCGTTAAAGTTTTTTTAACGTAATTATAACATTTCCAAAACACACCAATTATTAACTATTTTATGTACTATAAAAATTCATGTAAATACTAATGAGTTTGTATAAACATAAAATTCAAAGCTATTTTAATAATTTTTTCTACATTTACATCTAGCATTATACTTTTCTTCTGTAGAACATTTTAGCAGAATTTTTTTTGACCGATTTAGCATTCTCTCATCAGCATTTTCTGGCAACACTGGATGTATTTACAATAGTATGCATGTACAATGTGTACGCAAACCATTACTTTGATACAAAGCGAGCACGTTACTACCCAGCAGGAAAACTCAGAATATCTTGTTACTTCAGGTCTTATCAAATCAATTACTATTTTTATCTTACTGCTAAAGAACGCCTTATAGAAGGTCGCTACACTTTTGCATAAAAGATAAGATACACATTCCACATATCCTTTTAAGAGAAGGGGGAAGAGGAGCAAATTTTTTTTTTACCAAACGAAAATAAAATCTATTAATTTGAAGACTTTTCAGAATGGCTGGCAAAAAAAGCGAGAGGGAAAAGCAAAAATTATATAAGAGTGGAATGGAGCGAGTAGGCCTTGTACATCCAAAGTAAGGAGTACAACGGCCTTCTAGAAAGTATCCTTGTTCTTTCTTTTTCCCGCTGGGTAATTGGGAATTTCGTATTTGCAAACATGTGTATGTATGTACATATGTATATACATATCGAAAACAAAAATATAAACAAACTAGGAGAAGTGTTCATGCAATTTCCTTACAAATAATCTGCGTAAGCAAATGATGCCGATTTTTTAATTGTAGGGGACGCATACATGTTTTATTGTTGTACAATTGCAAATAGATATATAAGTATATCGATGCACACCGAAGTCAATATTGCGCTAATAAATATCTATACATATATAATTGCAAGGCTTAATTTTTAAAAAAATTGCCTTATTTATAAAAAATAGTTTATATTTTTAAGAGCGCAATTTTCATCACATGTAGTACATATTATGTCCATGCAAAAATAAATGAAAATGTATCAGACTTTGGAGGTTTGTGTGATCCATCCGGCCCATTTCTTGCAGTTTGTTAGGCTGATTTTACATCTGGCATTTCTTGTGTGCCATCTGCCAAAAAAAAGCGTAACCAGCAATTACTAATGAAAAACTGTTTGATTCAGACATGTATTTATTGATTTAAACTGTTTCCAATCATGTTGGATTTTCTAAAATTGCCTATTAGTTATGCATGAAACTGTTCAACTTAATAAGTATGTACGTGTCTGAATCAAACAGTTTTCATTAGTAATTACTGGTTACGCTTTTTTACGCATCTTCGAAAATTTTTGTTTAAATTACAAATAAATCAAGAGCTGTAAAAGTTAAGGTTTGGAACCAGTAAAATTTTAAATAGCACTTACATAAGTCTTTAAGTACATACTCGTATGTATGTATACCTATCTGTGAATATAATTAATAAATAGTTATAAGTTAGCAAGCATAAGCTTTCGTTTTATTACATCTTCGTTTCATAGATTTATACCTACACATACATACATATGTATGTATGTTATATATAAATAATTGAATTTTATAAAAACAATTTCACTCTAATTCAGTGCGAGTCGCTTTAGTTTAATTTTTACAACAATAAAACACATGATTTTACCCTACAATAACTCAAGAAGGCACATAATTTTACAACCAAAAATGTATATCTTGCAGGAGCTACATAAGTGCCATTTCAACTTTTACAAAACTTATATTAGGTATTTATGTACCTACCAAAAATAAAAAAGTACCTTACCAAAAATTAAAAAGTACCTTAGTATATCGAACACAGCAATTTTAAACGCAAATGCAAAATTTCTCTGTGATTAAAGCATTTGTGTTTAAGATGTTTTCGTATATACATATTAAAATATATTATGTTTATATAATCTATAGGAGTTTCACTGCAAAGTTCCTTTTTGGCAGTATTTATAGCAAATACACGTGTTGAAATAATTGTTTACTTGTATGGCTGTGTGTACAAAGTACCGAAATTTTATAAATATGTACCTATGTACACATTTTAAAATTTTTGAATTAAATTGAGTGAACCTGGAATATATGTATGTGACTAAGATATGCATAAGTAGGTATAAGGGTTAAAAATGTGTAGGTATGTGTTTTTACTAAAACAACGCCAGATATCAGTAAATGAGTTCAAATTTTCATAATGATTTCACCATGATTTTTCCATTGGAAAATCCCTATCATTTGACAGCCATATCATAAAAGTGTGAAAAATATCGGTTCGCCGCTTTGGGGCGAACCGCCCCACACGTTGATCCTGTCGTAGTAGTTATATCCTATATGTACCTATAAGTTCATAGTGTGTATGTATGTAGGCATATGTATTTGTTCCCACAATGTAACTTAATTTAATTTCTGTCCGAAAAAGTAGAAATCACAAATTGAATCGAAAAAATAAAAATCGGAAAATAATTATTTCTATAATTAAAATTTAAGTAGGCTAAAGTTCGTATCTCTTTATAAGCCAAATTACATGTGATAATTTTTAAGGAACAAATAACACCAAAGTTAATTGGAAATATTCTGACAAACACCAACAAAACAAAACCACTAACAATTATTTCTGCTTGAAAAAAGAAAAATCAAGAAATAACAATTATTTCCGGTTAAAAACAAAAAATCCGGAAATAACATTTATTTCTGCTTAAAAAACAAAAATTTAAATTTTAAACCCATTGAAGTTTAGAAAAATCTAGTTTAGAACAATTAAAATGGTGTGGTTGTCCACGTTGTTTGATGTTTCCCTTCTATACAGTTGCTTTTTTTTAAAGTTCGAAAATAATGACTATTTTTGGTCCCCGATTAATTTATTTTGCAAAAATACATACATATGTATGTATATTGAAAAAAACTTTCAAGTGTAAGTTCGAAACTCAACAAACGAATCATAACAGGCCGACTTCTAACTTATTAACCATGATAGCCATTCATTTTGTTGCAAAACATATTCAGAAAACAAATAAGCAAATCAAACAGATTCAAACAATCCTATCCCCTTTTGTATGTATGTATGTACATACATACGTATTTACAATCATACATATGTGCCCTTAAGTATGAAAGTGGTCTAAGTCATATGCGTTTCTGCATCGAAATATGAAATAAATCTCTAAAAAAATTCAATAAACATTAAATAAACTTCTATGAATTTATAAATTAAAATGTTGCATAATATAAAAATATTTTTTAATTTCTTCAAAGTAATCTATTAAATATCTCGATGAAAGAAATATATGACTTAGACCACTTTCATAATTAAGCGCACATATATTTAATATATTTTATCAACACGCATATAAAATCCGTACAGACAGACGGACAGACGGACAGACGGACATGTCTTTTTTTCATCTCCTGTTCATAAGGATTCAGAATAACTAACTTTATCTGGCAGGAAATGAATATTGTAGAAGTTACAAAAATCTGGACAAACCTATATATACCCTTTACCATTTTTGGTGAAGGGTATAAAAATATTAAAAGAATTCCCATGAAAGAAGAAAGTAAAATGAAGACAGAAGTTGAAAATAATGCAAGTTTTAAACCTGAAAAAACATCAGTCAAGATAGGGACAAGTACACCAAAGAAACTAGCAGAAAGAACAATATTCGATAATAGCATCTTATTTAATGATGCTAATACTGTGAATGATGATGACAATGATAAAGATGATTTCTACTCACAGACTTCCAATACAGAAGATACTTATACTGACTTATCAGTCTTGGAAGGAAGAAATGAATTAGATACAAACTATGGTCCACATAAAGATTTCAATAATGAATGGAAATTTGGTGATAGTAACCTCAAACATAATGAAGATAAAATACAAGTTGGGAATCAAATATGGGCTCTAACACCAGGACTATTTTATCTAATGTTTCATAAAATACCAAAAAATTATGATAAATTTGAACTCGAAATCTATAAAAAGATTTTAATTACTACTAATGCATATAGGAGGGACTATAAACCTGATGGTTAAATTAAGGGTACTAGAGGATATAAATACAAACATATTATTGAGAAATTTATTGACGAGAAAAATCAAAAGAATTTAGCCGAATCAACAGGATCTAAGCCAAAAGGTAGTTATTTAGGTGATGGAATGATGGAATTTAACGCCCATAAGCCAAACTATATATACTGGGACGATCCAAATGAGTTAGTAGATCGTCTTCGACTACTGCTTGCATCACAAGGTGCAGGTCATACTAATCACAATAACGAGATTGTATCAATTATTGAAGAACTACGTGAAGCAAATATACATTAACTTTAATAAAGTATATAAAGTATGTCTGTTGATAAATTTGGACATTATTTAAGCGATACTAGCAGCATAATTTCGTTGAAAAATTCACCTAAACTGCTGGGGTTCTTTATGGATACGAAGAACAACATTGATGTCCAAAACAAAAGAATCAAAAATGTTGCAAAAGCTCTGGAGGGAAACGATGTTATCAATACATTGTTTCTGCAAACTCAAATCGAAAAATTAGAAGAGAAATTATTAACATACTTTAAGGAAGATAATACTATAATTCGAGAAGATATTCAAATGCAAATTGAGGAGCTACAACGCGAAATAAAATTAGATATAGAAGAAAATTATAAAATTCAAAAAGATATTCTACAAATTAAAACATCCTTTGAAGAACAAACTGAACAGCTTAATGAGACAATTTATAGATTGGAAAATTACATGTTTGTATCAATAGCTGAAAGTGCGTCAAGTAGATCACAACACTCTCCAAAAAATCTGTAAAACAACTTAATGTCTTCAAAAAGAAATTTAGTAAACGAACTCCATAAGCAAGCTCGAAAAGTTTTTACACTTTGGAAAATTAATGGATAAATACAACATTAATCACTACTCAACATATAGCAGTATGAAAGCATCAATAGTAGAACGATTTAACAGAACATTGAAAGGAATGATGTGGAAAGAATTTAGCTTTAATGGTTAATATAAGTGGATTGATATATACATAGATTTAATTAATGCATACAATAGAAAAGTTCATCGCACCATTAAAATGTCTCCGATTAAAGTCAACTCAACAAATGAGCAAAAGCTACTAAATACAGTATACAGTCATTTGAAAATTTATAAAATGTCGAAATTTAATGTAGGAGATCATGTACGCATAAGCAAATATAAGCATACATTTGAAAAAGGTTATACTCCAAATTGGACCGCAGAAATTTTCACATTTACAAGAGTTCAAAATACAAATCCTACAACATTCATATTAGAAGATTATCTTGGTAATCCTATTAAAGGTGGATTCTATACTGAAGAACTTTCGAAAACTAGATTTCCAAATACATATCTAGTTGAAAAGGTTCTTAAAACTAAAGGAAAGGGGGCATACGTTAAATGGTTGGGATTTTCTAATCAACACAATTCTTGGATAAGTAAGAACGAAATATTATAGCTGAACACCATCATCAACAACAATAGCAGTAATACTAAGAAACTAATGTTAATTTTAAAATAAGAAAATGAAATTAATATGTAAATCATGCTTATAAACCATTTGTTGTACTAAATTTTATTTAATTGTAATCAGTCTGTTATAATGTCAATAACACTTACTCTGAGCTCTAACTCATCAGAATTATCTGCTAGTTACTTTCCTCCTATTGAATTACATGGTACATATGAGTGTGCACTAACTGATTTTCATTCATACAACAGCATTCCAAATATAGACACCTACAACAATATGTTTCATATAGGGGGACATACAATTGAAATACTAATTGGATCTTACGAATTGAATGATATTGTAGATTTTATACAAGAGCAATACAGAAGACTCTGTCCAGAAAATAAGATTTTTATTGAAGCCAATAACTATACAATGCAAGTTAAATTTAATAGTTCCAAAGATCCTGTATATTTTAATAAAGACAAAACAATTGGAAAACTTTTAGGATTCAATAGCAAAATCCTAACACCGAACAAATATTATTACTCAGATCTTCCAGTTAATATTTTTAAAGTGAATCTGTTGCGAATTGAAAGTAGTATCGCTATTAACACATATATGAATAACTTCAAATCGCATACACTTCATGAATTTCCGATTAATGTGCCTCCAGGCTATAAAATAGATGAGGTTACAAGAAATCTCATCTATTTAGCAGTGAACACCAGAGAGATAAAATCATTAGCGCTGCGCGTAGGTGATCAACACGGTGATTTAATTAATTTTCGAGGAGAGGAAATTACAATACGAATACATTTGAGGTCAACTAAATAAAGCTAATATACAACACAAATACATTGAAAAATATAGCAGCAAGAACAACAACAACATTCAAGCGACCACTTCAACAGAAAGCACTAACAACATCAAATAAAAATTTTCTAAAGTCCTTGAATTTAAATTGAAGACAAAATGAGTTCAATAATATATGTCTTAGATAAAGTCTTGTGGGATGAGAATATAATCAAAAAGGACTATCATACATATGTACCATACTTACAATCTTACAATAATAATGATGAAATCAGAATTTCAATACAAAATCAAGATTTATACGTGCTACCCAGTGAGAGCTACATTTATTAGAGGGGTTTGTTGCCGATGATAATACCCCTAAATCTTCTTCTTCAGAGAACTTTAAATTAAAAACAACTTTGTAGCATATCTATTTGATGAAATTCGCTATGAGCTCAATGGAATTGAAATTGATCATACAAGATATTTAGGAGCCACGAGCACCATAAAAAACTTGGTTTCTCTATCACCAAACGAAAGCAATGTGATGCAAAATGCTGGATGGAACAAAATTGACGATGTCACTCTTGCAAATGGATTTTTCAATTTCTATGTACCTCTAAAAATGCTTCTAGGATTCGCTGAAGACTACAACAAAGTTATATTAAATGGAAAACAGGAATTGATACTCCTCCGCAATAAGAAGGACGAAGATCTTGTACGCTCGAATGTTTCTACTGAAAAAGCTAAACTTACAATTTCACTCATCTCATGGAGAATACCTCATGTTCAATTATCTGACCTTAGCAATTTGAATATGATTAAAATTTATTCTAACTGCATCAGAGTTTAAGACAAAAGCTCCTATTATTGTAGTAGATGTCAGTCATCAGAATGAATCACTCAATAATGGACCGATTGATATAAAAATAGAATTTGAAACAGCAACTAATATTGCAGCAAAAACATCAGCTTACTGCATTCTTATTCATGATCGTATAATAGAATATATACCCATCAAAGGACAAGTTCGAAAAGTGATATAAATTGAATAATATGGAAAATAACGTAATTTTTATAGACGTACAAGGTTTCAAAACTAATTCAAACGATTTCATCGCAAAAGAAGTAGCGATTGATTTCAACAATTATGAATATAAAAATTTCATTATAAAACCACCATTTGATTTTAAATGCTTATCAATAAAAAAGCAAAGAGAAGCAAAGTGGCTAACAAAAAACTATCATCACCTAAGCTGGACTGCTGGATCAGTTTCACTTCATAGCGTTTGCAATTTTTTAAAAGCCAATGCAAGATGTTCTAAAATTTACGTAAAAGGTGATAAAAAAGACTATGGTTGGAAAACATTTTACACCGAAAAATTTCTAACGTTGAGGATATAGGCTGCATCAACTTTAAACAAATGGAAATCAAGTATCCAGAATTTTTTTATTGTAATTATCATAAATTTGGTGTATGCGCATTAAAAATGCTATTTTACTAACAAAAGAAATTTCTTGCTTTAAATGATCTTTTTACTTTTTAAAATACTAATGTATGTATTATTATAAAATTTTTTAAAATTTTTAACAATAAATGTATACAAAATAAAAGAATGTACAAGTGTTTTCTTATTTCAAATACAAAGTACATAAAGGGAATAGAAGGAGGTGGGGAGGAGGAGAAGTTAACTTTTTTGCTTACTTGCAAATTTCGACTTTTTGTTTTCTGCTGATGACTGTACTTAGTTGCAAATCCTCTGCTTTAAAATAATCGTAGTCAAAGAAATGTCTGCGTTGCAAAATATAAATGTATTCAATAAAATATTCCACGCATAAGTTCTCACGATCGCACAAATGTACATACATACATATGTATGTACATACATACATACATACACATTCAAGAATTTCATAATGTTATGAAATAAATATTTCTTAAACAAATAAACACATTATACAATTACCAGCGACAATCAAGCTGGACCACCCACACACAAGCATTAGGGTGTTCACATACATGAGAACATTTTATAAATAAAATAATAATTAATAAATTAAATTAATTTATTTAATTATTTTATTTATAAACAATTTATAGCGTTAGGAAATCACACAAACACATTCCCACGATTCATATGAGAATCGCCTAGTAGTCATCAAATCTATTTTCTCTGATATTACTGATATAGTTTTACGATAACAAATTTACATATACAGTCTGGCAACACTGGAAATTTTCCCTTTAGAAAAATCATTTTCCCGTCGGCATTAAGAAATATAGTAATCATGCATTGCCGTCCGCATTAGGAAAAATAATCATGTTTTGCCGTCGGCATTTGAAAAAAATAATCATGCATTGCCGTCGGCATTAGGAAAAATTTTGTACCCCACTTAACTCATAAATGATACAGTTGTGAGTCAGTTATTTTTTGCACAAATGCATTCTTCCCCATAAGTATTGAACTAGCTTTAAGCTAACTCAAAACTGATGCAGAGGTTAGTGAGTTGCATTTGTACAACTAACTTCTTCTCGATAAATTTTGAGTTAACTTTTAGCTAAATCAAAGCTGATACAGAGATGAGTCAAAGTTCAGCGAGAAGATGTCAGCATAAAATTCATGTTTATGTTAACTCTGTGCAGTTTATATTTTATATGGCGCGATAGCAAAGTATTAAATATGATGGCTGACAAACAGAGTGATCACGGTTCGATACTCGTTCTTATGTCTTCACAAATAGTTTAAAATTTTTTAAACTTTAAGCTGACTAAAAAATGGTAATCAATAGTAAGTTAAATAATAATTAACTAAAAAAAACTATATATTTTTTTTATTTGGCACAAGCCAGCTCATATTGAACTAACTCATGGTTAGTTCAAAACTGATGCACTCGTCCTGCGGCCACTCAATGCTTAACCTGATCACTTTTAACATGCAGAAAGAATGCGAATTTCAACCACCTCTAACTAATTTTTAGCTGATAATTCAATAGTTTTGAGTTAACTCAAATTCCCACTGGGTACTTCCACATATCCAAACCAGAGAAAGCCAAATGCATTAAACATATTCACCACAGCAGGCATTGCCGTCGGCATTAGGAAAAATTGTCATGCATTGCCGTCGGCATTAGGAAAAATTAATTTTCACAATTTCACCATTGGTATTAGGAAAAATCATCTCATGATTTTCCCGCTGGTATTAGGAAAATCATTTTCATGATTTTTCCCGTCGGTATATATGTATACTTATGAAATCTTAATCCCATGAAACCCGTTAATCCACCCCACAAACATACATACATATAAATTCCCACGGTGATAAAAAACCAGTCTTATTGAACCGCCCTCGTATGTAGTAATAAAAAAACTCCTTATGTAAACAAAAAACTCCTTATGTGAACAAAAAATCGGACGGACTTATTGAACCACCCTCGTAGGTATCAAATTTCACAAATTTCCAAGAATTTTAAAATTTGGGTAATTAAAATTTAAAAATTTCACAATTTTAATCGGCGCCAAAATGCCCAGTTCCCTACTACTGATTATGTATTTTTCATGAAATTAGTTGCAAGAACATTTTTTTATTTGTCAATAGGATGCCTTGGAAGCAAATGAGATCCAACAAATTTCTCAAAAATCCTTCAGAGATTCATGTTACGTTATTTTTTATATATGTTTTCTTTAATAAAGTTGCTATGAGAAAATGAAAAAGTTTCGTGAAAAATATTTCATAAAAAATGCACATTATAAATTATGTATTTGTTAAATTTATACACAAGGATTTTTTTATATACATATGTTTATATTTGGTAACATTGTTCATATAAGCTCACATGTATTGATACGAATATCTATAGCACATTGGTTTGATCGCACTAGTACCTATCGATATGCGCACTTATTTGTGTTGATAGCTATAAAAATGTATGCCTGTATGTAAGCATGCTTGTTGATGCGAATGTGCTATCACACTCATTGTCGTTGGAGTATCGATATGTATTGAGCAGTCAAAAGGTAACTTTTTTGCATTAAACACATTCACCACAGCAGGCTACACGAACACACGGCTTCAAATGCCGCTTGCAGCATTTGTCGCCTCGTAGTTAGCTACTTAATTATTTTGGAGACGGCAGCAGCACCTCATATTTAAGTATAAATACATAGTTCAGTATTGCCACCTTCAAATAATTTTTCGCATTTATAAAAATTAAATTACTCTTTCAAAATTTACTTATATGACGTAAAAGTAAAAAATTAATAAATTTATGCTTTACCTCATTTTTTTGATATTGATTCTGTTAAATACTATGAAATAATTGTACGATAACATTCATTCAACATTTTGTATTATGCTGGCAATATTGAATTTTCTCATTGTAGCCAAAGAAATAGAAATTAGTTAAATTGGAATACAACGACAAAATCAGCATGGACAACAACCTACCGCCCTGTTGCCTTGCTGTCTTCAAAAGAATCACTCTCATATAAACATGTGTATTCTATCCTTGACATTTTGTAGTCGGTAGCCTGCTGTGGTGAATATGTTTAATGCATTTGGCTTTCTCTGGTTTGGATGTGTGGAAGTACCCAGTGGGAATTTGAGTTAACTCAAAACTATTGAATTATCAGCTAAAAATTAGTTAGAGGTGGTTGAAATTCGCATTCTTTCTGCATGTTAAAAGTGATCAGGTTAAGCATTGAGTGGCCGCAGGACGAATGCATCAGTTTTGAACTAACCATGAGTTAGTTCAATATGAGCTGGCTTGTGCCAAATAAAAAAAATATATAGTTTTTTTTAGTTAATTATTATTTAACTTACTATTGATTACCATTTTTTAGTCAGCTTAAAGTTTAAAAAATTTTAAACTATTTTTTAAGAAATAAGAACGGGTATCGAACCGTGATCACTCTGTTTGTCAGCCATCATACTTAATACTTTGCTATCGCGCCATATAAAATATAAACTGCACAGAGTTAACATAAACATGAATTTTATGCTGACATCTTCTCGCTGAACTTTGACTCATCTCTGTATCAGCTTTGATTTAGCTAAAAGTTAGCTCAAACTTTATCGAGAAGAAGTTAGTTGTACAAATGCAACTCACTAACCTCTGCATCAGTTTTGAGTTAGCTTAAAGCTAGTTCAATACTTATGGGGAACAATGCATTTGTGCAAAAAACAACTGACTCACAACTGTATCATTTATGAGTTAAGTGGGGTACACACTATCGAACATGAGTGACAGTTTTGCTCAAATTTTACATTGATCGATAGTGTGAACACGAATTTCGTCAGTCAACAGTGGTTTTTTTGTGGTTGAGTGATAGTCAGCGGCCATATAGGTTTTTGACTGATAGTGTGTACCAAAAAGCGTCACTCAAGAGATATTTTTGTAGCATAAACAACACAAGATGGACGCGGAAAAGGATTTTTTTAAGTCGGGCTTAAGTTCAGTAATTTCAATTCTTGTTGAATAAAATATTTTTATTAATTAATGTGAGTTTCTAAAGAAGAGAAGAAAACTTAAATTAGACTTTATTAGCTGGGGAAAATACCGATATTTTTCTGTGCAGCCACGCACTTCATCAGCATCCAAGTCTATCTGCTGGGGTAGAGATTGTTATTAACATCAGCTATTTATAATTCATTATAAAAAAATTTTGTTAGCAATAATGCGCATTAAATTTGTGTTCTTTCTGTGTTTATGTGTCCAATTTTTTTTCTTGAATGAAGGTTTGAGTGTCGAACATGATCGATAGTCTGAACAGCCAACACTATCATTCAAAGCTGATGAATTTTTGACGGTCAATCATGTTCGATAATGTGTACCGCACTTTAGTTCAGAAGCTAGATTGTAAATGAGTAAGCAAAAATTCACCTATGTATATTTTGAGCTCGCTAATAAAAACCCGACTGCGTGGCAAAAACAATTAAATAAAAGTGAGAGTGATAAGGTAACGGATAGTTAATCCTAAGTTTAGCAAAACTGAACTTTAAAGTGATCTTTAAAATTTTTCCATTATTACAACTGTCCGATAAAATAATTAATAACATTTTTGATAGATGGCATCATTTCTGTGGATATTGATTGTTACAAATATGAACTTAGTGGTAAATTGTGTCAAATAATTTCTTTTATCAAAATTTTATATTTTCGTAAACGTTTTTATTTCAATACAAAAATAATAATAATCCAATTTTCAAAAATTCAAAAAATGATAATCGTCACATAATAATAAATGTTTTTCTCCTCAAAAGGTGTCGTAGCAAAGCTTTGTATTCTTTTTATTTTATTTATACAGTAGTAAAAAGTAGAGTTAATTTTCTAAGTAATCGTTCCTTTTTGGTCTAAAAGCTCGGCCAATCATGGATCCAAGTCGTCCTCGGCTTCATCATCGTCATTTATATCAATATCAGGCTCACCACTTCACCACCTTTTGATTTTATCGGAACTATATACAGAGCAAAGTTTACGGCTTGTTATTTTTAGACCGTGTATGCCCTCAATTAAATATCTGTCATTACTTAGTACCTTTGTAACTATATACGGACCACGATATTTAGGCTCCTGTTTACGTGAATCACCAGATGACTGAAGCTCATTTTCAATAAGAACTAAATCACTCTCATTATACACTGTAGGCAGAGTAACAAGCCGATCGGCTCACAGCCGGCTCAATAGCCGCCGCCGACTTGCAATGTAATTTCAAGCCGCCGCCGATGCATGCGGCTAGCGTCGGCTCAAAATTGCAACCGGCTAATTGCTTTTTGTAGTGGCAAATTTTTACCACATCCTACAAATTATATGAAAGTCATCAGGTATTTGAAATTTTTTTATAGAAATATGTTTAAAAACTTATAAAAAAAATTTAATCAAATTTCGTAAAAGGAAGTTCAACAAATCAAATGAATGTGGGTTGCAAAATACAAAAATACAGGTACACGCATTAGATGCAACTCTGTGCTTCTCACACAGTTTTACACTGTAATTGTCAAAAAATTTTATGCATTAAACAAGGCACAAAACTAATTGTCAAATGAATTCTTCGTTATGATGCGTGTACTTGTTTGATATGCCTTAGTATCAAGGCACATTAAATACAGGTAACACATTATATGCAACTCTGCTTCTCACATAGTCTTAGAAAGTAATTTTCAAAAAATTTTATGCATCAAGCAAGACAATAAAATAATTGTATAAAAAACTCAGCTGATAAGTAATCTCGCTGTTAAGAGCTTTTATTTTTGATATGCCTTGCAATGTATATTAGTCGAAATTTTTGGCAGTGCTTTTTATTTTTTGACAACTTATTTTTTATCTTAATCTTTAATTAATTTGTTTTATCTTAATCTTTAATTAATTAAATTAATCCTCTTTTTTCAATACGACCCAAATATAGAATGTTACTAGGGGAAAAATAATTTTGGATTTTAAAAAATTCAAATTCTTGATATAGTAATAAAATATTTTGCTAATTTAAAAATGATAATTTTTATTGTAAAAAGATAAAATTGTTTTTAAAATATTTAACAAAAAAATTAATTTTTAAAATGAAGGTCTGTATTTCATTCTTTTTTGATTCAACGTAAGTAGTAGGGAAATAGCGGTTCTGCGACAAATAAAATTGTGAAATTTTGAAATTTTAATTACCCAAATTTTAAAATTCTTGGAAATTTGTGAAATTTTATACCTACGAGGATGGTTCAATAAGTCCGTCCGATTTTTTGTTTACATAAGGAGTTTTTTGTTTACATAAGGAGTTTTTTTATTATTACTACATACGAGGGCGGTTCAATAAGTCAGGTTTTTTATGACCGTGTGAATTTATATGTATATATGTTTGTGGGGTGGATTAAGGGGTTTCATAAGATTAAGATTTCATAAGTATACATATATGCCGACTGGAAAATCATGAAAATGATTTTTCCTAATACCAGCGGGAAAATCATGAGATGATTTTTCCTAATACCAATGGGGGGGGGGGGGGAGTTGTGAAACTTAATTTTTCCTAATACCGACGGCAATGCATGATAATTTTTCCTAATGCCGACGGCAATGCATGATTAATTTTTTTAAATGCCGACGGCAATACATAATTAGTTTTTTCAAATGCCGACGGCAAAACATGATTATTTTTCCTAATACCAAAGGGAAAATTACCGGTGTTGCCAGACTGTATAAATTTGTTATCGTAATACTATATCAGTAATATCAGAGAAAATAGATTTGATGACTACTACGCGATTCTCATATGAATCGTGGGAATGTGTTTGTGTGATTTCCTAACGCTATAAACTGTTTATAAATAAAATAAATTGTTTATAAATAAAATGTTCTCATGTATGTGAACACCCTAATGCTTGTGTGTGGGTGGTCGAGTTTTTCTGTCCCAGATAAGTTTATATTGTGTTTATTTGTTTAAGAAATATTTATTTCATAACATTATAAAATTCTTGAATGTGTAAATGTATGTATGCATGTATGAATGTATAAATGAATGTGTGCATGTGTGAATGTATGAATGTATAAATGTGCGATCATGGGAACTTGTGCGTGGAATATTTTATTGAATACATTTATATTTTGCAACGTAATCATTTTCTTTGTCTACGATTATTTTAAAGCAGAGGATTTTCAACTAAGTACAGTCATCAGCAGAGAAACAAAAAGTAGAAATTTGCAAGTAAGCAGAGCTACTGCTACTAATTTTCGTATAAATACGCCAACTTTTCTAATCAACACATCAGTACTTTATTGTATTTAGCAGCATCATCAGTTGTGTTAAAGTGAAATAATAATAATAAAATAATTAAAAATGAGTTCTTCAGGTTATATGTGTAATATATGTAACAAAGTTTACAAATATCAAAAATCCTCTTTGGATCATCTTAAGACCCATAGTGTGCTGAATCAAGGGGTCGTAAGCGAGGATACATCTCTTCATCATCATCAGCAACAATTATCTCTACAATACCCTCGATATCAACTACCAATGAGTTATCAGCAATACGTTATGCCTAACTGTTACCCTGTACCAATGTCATCGAATAATCAGTTTTTGGGATCAGGAGTGCCAATGCAATATGAGCATTCAAATTACAATTATAATCCCAATTTGATGCAATGGCAACCTCTTAATTATTATCAACAAGAGCAGCAGCAACAACAACAACAAGCTCAACAACAAGGTGTGGATATCCATGGAGGGATTTTATACAACGATGCTATGGATATAAGTTTACCGGAAAGTGATAGAGAAGTAGAAGAAAGAAGAGAAGAAACTCTGCCAACTCCAATGAGTACTTCACATGCTAGGACAGAAGAAGTCGAAGAGAATGTGAGATATTACAAAATATCGAAAGCCTTCAAAAATCATATCGCCACATACGCAATTCTAAATAAAAAAGATCAACTTCTCTTGGAAGAATTTATTAAGGAAAACAAAAATATTTTTATTGAGAAGCTTCAAATGAATTTAACTAAGCATATAATTATTAAATTTCATATGAGTATTGTGGCGGAGTACATCCAAATTGTTGAAGAAGAACTGGAGTTGTGCATAATATCACATGTAGCCAAAATGAGTTTGCTGACGAAGGCAGATAACATAGAAGAGTTATTCCGTAAACAGGTTGAGGAGATTTCAACCAAAATGTCCGAATTTGAAGAGCGAGATTCTGGTTGGACCTTGTCACGCATAGTCCGAGCAGAAATCAACATCAACAAATCGTCGCTCGTCAAAGGCTCGAATTGGATATCCACACCTCAAAAATTAAAAGGAAGAAACAACAACAACATAGAAAACAGCGATGTATATTGTTTCAAGTGGTGTCTGATTGCTGCAATGGATACTACCAAATATCATTATATATCAAGACGCTGCAGTTCGTATAATATCCCTGACATTGCTGCAGAGACGATTGTTACGCGAAATGGTGTAGCGTTAAATTTCAAAAATCTAACGTACCCATTAGCACTAAACAAAATCAAGGAGTTCGAGGTGAATAATCTGGCAATAAGTGTGAACGTATTTGGATATGATGAGGGGGCAAATCAGATCATTGGTCCTTATTATGTGACCAAGGAGGAGAAAATTAATCATGTGAACTGACTGCTTTTAGAGAATGGTGAATGTCATCACTACATAATGATAAAGGACATATCAAGGTAAGTTAAAAAATTATACAACTCTTTATTTTAAGGATACATATATTGGTTTTATATATTTTATAAAATATGTACATTTTACTTATTAATTTTTATCTATTTTTAATTTTTATCATTCACAGGCTTTTAAGGAATCAGGTTACCAAATATGAACACAAATTAATTTTCTGCAATAGTTGTCTTCAGTATACACATAGGGAGAACGTCATGCCTAACCATAAAGCAAAATCGTTACAACTATGCCAACAGGTGCGGATGCTATCCTACAGTTTAAGGCGCATCAGAGAAAAATGGATGTGCCCTTCGTAGTATATGCTGACTTCGAGTGCATATTAGAAGACATTAGTGATAGTGTAAGTAGTAAAACCAGTATTATCAAAAAGCACACTCCTTGTGCATTTAGCTATTATATTAAGTGTCTCCATAGCAGTAAGTTAGATAAGTTAAGGATTTATACAGGGAAAGATGCCTCAAAAAAATTCGTGACATATTTAATTAAAGATTGTGAGGATATTTATAATAATTATTTAGTAAATAATAGGCAAATGGATACTTTATCCCCTTCTTCATATTAGTGGTAAATTTAGAGGTGCAGCCCACAATAACTGTAATTTAAATTACCAAATCCCCAAGTTTATACCAGTCTACTTTCACAATTATTCAAATTATGACTCGCATTTTTTATTAAAGAACTAGGTGAAATTTCAATGCAACTGAAAGTACTCCCTCTCAATAAGGAACTTTATATATCCCTTTCCCAATTTTCAGAAATGAGTGATGGTCATAAGCTTGAAATAAGATTCCTTGATACAATACGCTTTATGGCTGAATCATTGGCTTGCAATTTGTCAGATAATGATTTCAGCACGATAAGATCCTTATTTCAGTCAGAAAAAGAGTTTCAGCTCATTAAGAAAAAAGGTATTTTTCCGTATGAGTACCTAAACTCATTCCAAAAACTAGATGAATGTCAGCTCCCTTCACGCAGTGATTTTTTTTAAAAGCTGAACAATAAAGAGTGTTCTTTAGAGGAATACTCACATGCTGTAGAGGCATGGAATACTTTTGGTTGCAAAACAATGAAAGATTACACGGAACTTTACTTAAAAACAGACGTCCTCTTCCTAACAGATATTTTTGAGAACTTTAGAAAACTTTGCAAGTATTTATGAGCTGGATCCGTGTCAATATTATACAGCTCCTGGACTTTCCTGGGATGCAATGCTCAAATACACAAAAATTGAATTAGAATTATTGACAGACATAGACATGTACAATTTTATGAAAAAAGGTATACGTGGGGGAATCGTACAGTGTAGCCAAAGATATTCGAAAGCGAATAACAAATACTTGGAAGATTTCGATAAAGAGAAGCCCTCAAAATTTCTCGCCTATTTAGACGCTAACTATTTGTATGGTTGGGCGATGTCGGAATATCTTCCTCATGGTGGGTTCAGATGGTTATCGCAAGACGAGCTGAATCTGGATCTGGATAGCTGATAATGGAACAGACGGTTATGTATATGAGGTCACGTTGGATTATCTCTCTCATTTACACGACTTGCATTATGATCTTCCTTTTTGCGCTGAAAATAAGAAACCTATGCAAGCGAAGTATAACAAGTTGATAACCGATTTCTCTACAAAGCAATCATACGTGATACACTTTAGAGTTCTGAAACAGTACTTAGAATATGGCTTAGTTTTAAACAAAACTCATCGTATTCTACCATTTAAACAATCTCCATGGTTAAAAGGCTATATTGACCTAAATACCAGACATAGGGCCACTGCTAAAAATGCTTTTGAAAAAAACTTTTTCAAACTACTCAATAATGCAGTGTATGGTAAAACAATGGAAAATGTGGATAAGAGGAGAGATGTTAAAATTGTCAATAGTTGGGTCAGAACAAATCGGAACTATTTGGGGGCACAAGATTGGATATCAAAACCAAATTTTCATAATTTATCTATATTTTCTGAAGATCTAGTAGCTATCGAAATGAATAGAGTCAAAACCTGCTAAACCAATTTACTTAGGATTTTGTGTACTGGAGCTTTCCAAATGGAAAATGTATAATTTCCATTACGGGTACATGCAACCTAAGTTTAAGACAAAACTCTCATTAAATTATATGGACACGGACTCTTTTATATATTCAATAAAGACGGACGACTTTTACGCCGACATAAAGAATGATATAGAACAACAATTTGATACATCGGACTATGCTACAGACAATATTTATAATTTTCCACTAGTAAATAAAAAAGTAATTGGTATGATGAAGGATGAGAATTGCGGTAAGATAATGACAGAGTTTTTTGGGCTGCGATCAAAAATGTACTCATTTAGTGTACAGAACCAAAATGACACTAAAAAATCGAAGGGGGTAAAGAGAGCCATATTAGATAAATATAGTTTAGCTACTTATAAAAATTGTTTATTCAATAAGACTAATGTATATGATAATATGTTAACATTTAAATCTAAGTTACATCAAATATATACTAGTCAGTTAAATAAGGTAGTCTTAAGTTATGGAGACGATAAGAGAAAAATTAGATCAAATAACATTAACACATTTGCATGGTATCAATTTCGTATTAAGGAAACTAACCCTGAATACGAACTTGACATGTTGCTAGAAGAGATTGCTAGAATGCAAGAAAATTGTTAAAATTAATTAATTTTTAGTTAATTAGTTAATTTTTAAATTGTACATAAAATCTTAGTTATTAAAAAAAATTATTGTAAATAAAATCCTATTTATTTATTAAGAAAAACTATTGTACATATGTAAATGAATTTTTAAGAAAAAATTTTAAATAAAATATTGAAAAAAGAATGAAAATGTGAATGGTGTTTATTTCTTTATTGGCTTTACTTCAAAATTTTTATTTTTGCTTATTTGCAAATTCTTGTTTTCATATCGCTTAAACATGCACAGTTTTGTTTTCTTTGAGAGGTTCTGCACAAGAAAAATTGAATTTCACAATATTATGAAATTCCATTAAATTTCATTAGATATTTTCATAAAGAGCAAAAATTTAGATAATCGGATAAGTCATTATATTTTTCACTACATGCAAGTTTCTGTTATTTTCTATTCAAACAGATGATTCCTAATTTTAGAAAAAATAATATAAAACAAGGAATATTTTAATAATACAATTTTATTTTATTTTATTTCTATTAATAATACCATTTAATTTAATTTCTTAAATATTTTATTTATAATGATGGAAACATTTCACAGTATCCAATTATTAGATGTTCTAATATAATTTTCCGTAAAAAATATATTGTACATCTACAAGTATCAGGTCCTTCCTCACAGTTCGGATCGTACCATGGGCAGTTTCCAAAATGCCCTTCTGTGTTGTCTTCATCTTCTATTACGCCATATTCTTCGTTCTCATCCAGCATATTTTGGAAAAATTTTATCATCTCCCAATGATCAAAAAGCCTGAAGCTTTCAAAATCTCTTATAAATTGGTTTAGAGTACGTCTAATTTGGCTCATTTTATTCGCTGATAAATGAATGATGATGAATGTTGGAAGGTTTTTTTAAGACTAATTTGTTCTTACAATTTTTCAAATATCTATACTATCATGTCTATTCCATATTTCTTTTTAGCACTCTATCTCTCTCTAACCCTTTTCTCTCTATAACTATCTCTTTCTCTCTGTCACTATCCATAATTATTTTCGATTAACCTTCTTGAAGTCATCATCACTACTTTTAAGATCATTTCCAGTTAAACATTCAAAGTGAGAAGAACTAAATAAAAAAACGGACTCCACAACAAATCCAATTTCAAAATTTAATTCTCTAAACAACAAAACCTTAATCCACGTAAAGGAGCTTGACACGTCCATGAAATATACTATTCGAAATGTAAAACGTGTAACAACAAAATATGGAGCAACACTAAAAGTTGAAGTTTTCCAACTGCTATAGATTCCATCGCTCTATTATGTCTAGTAGCTTCATCAAGTTGATTTTAGCATTCTTTGTTGCATTTACAGCTTTAGCTATGGCAGCACCTCCAGTTGTTAGACTACCAATTGCACCCAGAGCAGTTAAAATCGGTATTAGAGGTAAAAAAAACCACTAATTTTTGGAACACGTATTACACGTGGTACTATAATTTGAGACTTTCTTCCTTTTAATGACTTGTTAATAATTTTTCGTGCAATTTTAATAGCTGAGTTTTTTAGTATTTTTGTTGCAGCTCTAATTGATGTTCTAAATAGTGTTTTAACATTTAGTTTGTTCTTTTTAACATTTTTCTTTTTCTCCACACCCATACCAAATTTTGTTTTGGCTTTCATTGCGTTAGTAACCATATATGCCAATGATTTTTCAGCAAGACTACTATCTTTTGATAAAACTCGATCCCAAGCGGAGTTTTCAAGTATTTTATTAGCTTTATGTCTGGTACTTAAATCCTTATTTTTGGAATAAGCAATATCGTGATTTTTACACGCAGAGTCCAAAAAATTAATTTCTCTATCACCTCGATTTAAACGTTTTTGTAGTTTTGTTCCAGGTCCACAGTACTGATATCCAGGTAGATGAAGTTCAACAGGTAGATAGTTTATTATTTTGTCTAATAGACCTCCTCCAACGACGGTGTTTTTATGAATAAAAGTTTTCTGATATCGTGTAACCATATTATCTAATTTTTCCTATATAAGAGGTAGTATATATGAAATGCATTTAGTTACAAAAATGCAGTTAGTAAAACAACATAAAAATATTTTAATTCGTAATATTGATGATTCAGCGAACATCAGTTCAAAAATAAAGCATAGTCCTCTCTTACCAAATTCTATTCGTGCTCTAATAGTGGGACCATCAAATTGTGGAAAGACTAATAAATAATGAATGGAATCAAGTTTGAAAACATCTATTTATACTCAAAATCTCTCTATCAACCTAAATATGAATACCTAAAGAAACTAATTTGACCAATTAAAGGTATGGGGTATTATACATTCACCGATAATGAATTAGTTATTCCACCTGACGAAGCTAAAACTAATTCAATTATGATATTTGATGATGGTGCATGTGAAAAGCAGAATAATATACGTACATATTTTTGTATGGGGCGACATAGGGATGTTGATTCATTCTACCTGTGTCAAACTTATACCCGAATTCCCAAGCATTTAATAAGAGATAATGCAAATGTTATTATAATGTTAAAGCAAAATGAAACAAATATGAAGCATGTTTATAAGGATCATGTTGCCAGCGATATGAGCTATGAAAAGTTTCAAGAAATTTGTCGAGAATGTTGGAAGGATAAATATGGATTTTTGATGATAAGCAAAGATAACGAATTAAACGATGGTCGCTACAGAAAGCAATTTGACTATTTCATAACTATATAAGCAACTACTCATAAAAAATTACCTTTAGTTATTAATCTAACTTTAAACTTGATACATCTATTTGCTATAACCTCATCTGATACCTGATAAGCTGACCTGAAAATCAGACCAGATCCTGATAAGCTGATCTTAAAACCAGACCAGGTCCTGATAAGCTGATCTGAAAACCAGACCAGGTCCTGATAAGCTGATCTGAAAACCAGACCAGGTCCTGATAAGCTGATCAGGTCCTGATAAGCTGATCTGAAAACAAGACCAGGTCCTAATAAGCTGATCTGAAAACCAGACCAGGTCCTGATAAGCTGATCTGAAAACCGGACCAGGTTATGATAAGCTGATCTGAAAACCAGATCAGGTCCTGATAAGCTGATCTGAAAACCAGACCAGGTCCTGATAAGCTGATCTGAAAACAAGACCAGGTCCTAATAAGCTGATCTAAAAACCAGACCAGGTCCTGATAAGCTGATCTGAAAACAAGACCAGGTCCTGATAAGCTAATACCTGATCTAATAGCTGATACCTGTTATTTACTATTATTAAACATGGATGAGAAAATTTTAAAACAGTTGGTTTCCACAAAAAATGTCTTGAAGAAAAAACTCCATAGTATAAAAACTGGTGAAATAGATACACGTGAACAACTAAGAGATACATTTAAACCTATAATAAACCACTCAAAGAATTCATAAATAGTTCTAAAAATATTGAAAGAATTCAAATGAAAGAAGAAAGTAAAATGAAGACAGAAGTTGAAAATAATACAAGTTTTAAACCTGAAAAAACATCAGTCAAGATAGAGACAAGTACACCAAAGAAACTAGCAGAAGGAACAATATTCGATAATAGCATCTTATTTAATGATGCTAATACTGTGAATGATGATGACAATGATAAAGATGATTTCTACTCACAGACTTCCAATACAGAAGATACTTATACTGACTTATCAGTCTTGGAAGGAAGAAATGAATTAGATACAAACTATGGTCCACATAAAGATTTCAATAATGAATGGAAATTTGGTGATAGTAACCTCAAACATAATGAAGATAAAATACAAGTTGGGAATCAAATATGGGCTCTAACACCAGGACTATTTTATCTAATGTTTCATAAAATACCAAAAAATTATGATAAATTTGAACTCGAAATCTATAAAAAGATTTTAATTACTACTAATGCATATAGGAGGGACTATAAACCTGATGGTTAAATTAAGGGTACTAGAGGATATAAATACAAACATATTATTGAGAAATTTATTGACGAGAAAAATCAAAAGAATTTAGCCGAATCAACAGGATCTAAGCCAAAAGGTAGTTATTTAGGTGATGGAATGATGGAATTTAACGCCCATAAGCCAAACTATATATACTGGGACGATCCAAATGAGTTAGTAGATCGTCTTCGACTACTGCTTGCATCACAAGGTGCAGGTCATACTAATCACAATAACGAGATTGTATCAATTATTGAAGAACTACGTGAAGCAAATATACATTAACTTTAATAAAGTATATAAAGTATGTCTGTTGATAAATTTGGACATTATTTAAGCGATACTAGCAGCATAATTTCGTTGAAAAATTCACCTAAACTGCTGGGGTTCTTTATGGATACGAAGAACAACATTGATGTCCAAAACAAAAGAATCAAAAATGTTGCAAAAGCTCTGGAGGGAAACGATGTTATCAATACATTGTTTCTGCAAACTCAAATCGAAAAATTAGAAGAGAAATTATTAACATACTTTAAGGAAGATAATACTATAATTCGAGAAGATATTCAAATGCAAATTGAGGAGCTACAACGCGAAATAAAATTAGATATAGAAGAAAATTATAAAATTCAAAAAGATATTCTACAAATTAAAACATCCTTTGAAGAACAAACTGAACAGCTTAATGAGACAATTTATAGATTGGAAAATTACATGTTTGTATCAATAGCTGAAAGTGCGTCAAGTAGATCACAACACTCTCCAAAAAATCTGTAAAACAACTTAATGTCTTCAAAAAGAAATTTAGTAAACGAACCCCATAAGAAAGCTCGAAAAGTTTTTACACTTTGGAAAATTAATAGATAAATACAACATTAATCACTACTCAACATATAGCAGTATGAAAGCATCAATAGTAGAACGATTTAACAGAACATTGAAAGGAATGATGTGGAAAGAATTTAGCTTTAATGGTTCATATAAGTGGATTGGTATATACATAGATTTAATTAATGCATACAATAGAAAAGTTCATCGCACCATTAAAATGTCTCCGATTAAAGTCAACTCAACAAATGAGCAAAAGCTACTAAATACAGTATACAGTCATTTGAAAATTTATAAAATGTCGAAATTTAATGTAGGAGATCATGTACGCATAAGCAAATATAAGCATACATTTGAAAAAGGTTATACTCCAAATTGGACCGCAGAAATTTTCACATTTACAAGAGTTCAAAATACAAATCCTACAACATTCATATTAGAAGATTATCTTGGTAATCCTATTAAAGGTGGATTCTATACTGAAGAACTTTCGAAAACTAGATTTCCAAATACATATCTAGTTGAAAAGGTTCTTAAAACTAAAGGAAAGGGGGCATACGTTAAATGGTTGGGATTTTCTAATCAACACAATTCTTGGATAAGTAAGAACGAAATATTATAGCTGAACACCATCATCAACAACAATAGCAGTAATACTAAGAAACTAATGTTAATTTTAAAATAAGAAAATGAAATTAATATGTAAATCATGCTTATAAACCATTTGTTGTACTAAATTTTATTTAATTGTAATCAGTCTGTTATAATGTCAATAACACTTACTCTGAGCTCTAACTCATCAGAATTATCTGCTAGTTACTTTCCTCCTATTGAATTACATGGTACATATGAGTGTGCACTAACTGATTTTCATTCATACAACAGCATTCCAAATATAGACACCTACAACAATATGTTTCATATAGGGGGACATACAATTGAAATACTAATTGGATCTTACGAATTGAATGATATTGTAGATTTTATACAAGAGCAATACAGAAGACTCTGTCCAGAAAATAAGATTTTTATTGAAGCCAATAACTATACAATGCAAGTTAAATTTAATAGTTCCAAAGATCCTGTATATTTTAATAAAGACAAAACAATTGGAAAACTTTTAGGATTCAATAGCAAAATCCTAACACCGAACAAATATTATTACTCAGATCTTCCAGTTAATATTTTTAAAGTGAATCTGTTGCGAATTGAAAGTAGTATCGCTATTAACACATATATGAATAACTTCAAATCGCATACACTTCATGAATTTCCGATTAATGTGCCTCCAGGCTATAAAATAGATGAGGTTACAAGAAATCTCATCTATTTAGCAGTGAACACCAGAGAGATAAAATCATTAGCGCTGCGCGTAGGTGATCAACACGGTGATTTAATTAATTTTCGAGGAGAGGAAATTACAATACGAATACATTTGAGGTCAACTAAATAAAGCTAATATACAACACAAATACATTGAAAAATATAGCAGCAAGAACAACAACAACATTCAAGCGACCACTTCAACAGAAAGCACTAACAACATCAAATAAAAATTTTCTAAAGTCCTTGAATTTAAATTGAAGACAAAATGAGTTCAATAATATATGTCTTAGATAAAGTCTTGTGGGATGAGAATATAATCAAAAAGGACTATCATACATATGTACCATACTTACAATCTTACAATAATAATGATGAAATCAGAATTTCAATACAAAATCAAGATTTATACGTGCTACCCAGTGAGAGCTACATTTATTAGAGGGGTTTGTTGCCGATGATAATACCCCTAAATCTTCTTCTTCAGAGAACTTTAAATTAAAAACAACTTTGTAGCATATCTATTTGATGAAATTCGCTATGAGCTCAATGGAATTGAAATTGATCATACAAGATATTTAGGAGCCACGAGCACCATAAAAAACTTGGTTTCTCTATCACCAAACGAAAGCAATGTGATGCAAAATGCTGGATGGAACAAAATTGACGATGTCACTCTTGCAAATGGATTTTTCAATTTCTATGTACCTCTAAAAATGCTTCTAGGATTCGCTGAAGACTACAACAAAGTTATATTAAATGGAAAACAGGAATTGATACTCCTCCGCAATAAGAAGGACGAAGATCTTGTACGCTCGAATGTTTCTACTGAAAAAGCTAAACTTACAATTTCACTCATCTCATGGAGAATACCTCATGTTCAATTATCTGACCTTAGCAATTTGAATATGATTAAAATTTATTCTAACTGCATCAGAGTTTAAGACAAAACCTCCTATTATTGTAGTAGATGTCAGTCATCAGAATGAATCACTCAATAATGGACCGATTGATATAAAAATAGAATTTGAAACAGCAACTAATATTGCAGCAAAAACATCAGCTTACTGCATTCTTATTCATGATCGTATAATAGAATATATACCCATCAAAGGACAAGTTCGAAAAGTGATATAAATTGAATAATATGGAAAATAACGTAATTTTTATAGACGTACAAGGTTTCAAAACTAATTCAAACGATTTCATCGCAAAAGAAGTAGCGATTGATTTCAACAATTATGAATATAAAAATTTCATTATAAAACCACCATTTGATTTTAAATGCTTATCAATAAAAAAGCAAAGAGAAGCAAAGTGGCTAACAAAAAACTATCATCACCTAAGCTGGACTGCTGGATCAGTTTCACTTCATAGCGTTTGCAATTTTTTAAAAGCCAATGCAAGATGTTCTAAAATTTACGTAAAAGGTGATAAAAAAGACTATGGTTGGAAAACATTTTACACCGAAAAATTTCTAACGTTGAGGATATAGGCTGCATCAACTTTAAACAAATGGAAATCAAGTATCCAGAATTTTTTTATTGTAATTATCATAAATTTGGTGTATGCGCATTAAAAATGCTATTTTACTAACAAAAGAAATGTCTTGCTTTAAATGATCTTTTTACTTTTCAAAATACTAATGTATGTATTATTATAAAATTTTTTAAAATTTTTAACAATAAATGTATACAAAATAAAAGAATGTACAAGTGTTTTCTTATTTCAAATACAAAGTACATAAAGGGAATAGAAGGAGGTGGGGAGGAGGAGAAGTTAACTTTTTTGCTTACTTGCAAATTTCGACTTTTTGTTTTCTGCTGATGACTGTACTTAGTTGCAAATCCTCTGCTTTAAAATAATCGTAGTCAAAGAAATGTCTGCGTTGCAAAATATAAATGTATTCAATAAATATTCCACGCACAAGTTCTCACGATCGCACAAATGTACATACATACATGTGTATGTACATACATACATACATACACATTCAAGAATTATCTCATGATTTTCCCGCTTGTATTAGGAAATATATGTATACTTATGAAATCTTAATCTTATGAAACCCCTTAATCCACCCCACAAACATACATACATATAAATTCCCACGGTCATAAAAAACCTGACTTATTGAACCGCCCTCGTATGTAGTAATAATAAAAAACTCCTTATGTAAACAAAAAACTCCTTATATAAACAAAAAATCGGACGGACTTATTGAACCACCCTCGTAGGTATCAAATTTCACAAATTTGCAAGAATTTTAAAATTTGGGTAATTAAAATTTCACAATTTTAATTGTGCCAGAACCGCTATTTCCCTACTACTAGCGTACAAATCAAAACCATCGACTGAAAATGTCAGCCGGCTCAAGCCGGTTAAAGAGCCGCAGCCGACTATTTTATTTCAAGCCGCCGCCGCCGACTTTTTAAGGCGGCTTGTTTCTCTGACTGTAGGTCGTGTGTGTTTATTATCAAAACGCTGTTTCCAGCGTTCTCTTTCTCGTTGGATATTCTGAGCGGCCAATGCACGCTTTTCGTCGATCGTTATTTTACATTCAGGTTCGACGTCGAAGTCTTGTATAGCAGCTAACAAACGATTTTGTATTAAATCGATTGGATTATAGTTAAATATCAATTCATTCGGTCAAAAACAGTAGCTGAATTCTTTTGTGAATTAATGGACCACTGTAAAGTATGTAATGATTTGTCCCAATCTTTCGTTTCTTGAATAGTTGTACGGAGGAAATTTAAAATACTTTGGTTGACTCGTTCAACCTGGCAATTGGCCCTGGGTGTTCGAACTGCTGTTTTTATGTGTTCAACATTATTGACTTCACAGTATTCCTCAAAAATTTTTGACGTGAACGCTGTACCACGGTCAGTTACGATACGTTCTGGCAAGCCAAAATAACTAGTCAGTTCATACAGGATTGGTATTACTGGTGCTGACTTGGTATTACGAACCGCTTTTACAATAGCGAATTTTGTAAACGCGTCGGATATCGTTAAAACATGAGTGTATCCATATTTACTCTTTACGAATGGTCAATATGTATGAGACGGAACGGAAGGGGGTCTAGAGCACTGTAATGTAATTCACCTTCACGGTTTCCTCCCTTAACTTTGTTGTAGCAACACTCGGTGCACGCAGAAATATATTCCTGCAAATACTTTCTCATCCGCAGAAACCAAAACGATTTTCCGACTCTTTCAATGGTTTTCTCAAGGCCATAATGACCCACATCGTCATGGCAATGTTTAGCAATACGCCACCGTATCGCTTTAGGTATTACCAATCTCAATCCATTCTGTGTTTTACGCTAAAGTCGTTGATTTTGTAAAATAAAGTCTATATTTATCTGACGGTACTGATCAGATTTTATATCACCACGTAGAATTTTTATTAAATTACTCAAATTTTCATCGGTTAGTTGCATAGAAAAAATCCAGTCATCACTTCCCACATTTATATTCATAATGAAACCGGCAGGTTCCGGTTCGCTTGCTGGTAAATCGGGTGAACGGCTCAAGGCGTCGACGTGAGCCATACGTGGCCAGCACGGTGAACAAACTCGCAATCATATTCTAGTAGCTTCATCAAACACCTAGCAACCCTTGGTAGTGGCTCCTTGCTAGCTTTAGTCCTGGTAATAGCTGCACAATCAATCACCACGCAAAATGGTTTATCCAATAGGTAAATTCGAAACCTCTCCAATGTTTCGACTACGGCCAATACTTCCAACTCGTAGCTATGGTATTTAGCCTCGGTATCAGATCAATGTCGACTAAAGTAGAACACTGGATGCCACTTACCATTTTTATTACACTGTAACAGTACACCTGCCAGTCCTAAGCTACTGGCATCGGTATGTACCTCGTGTTCTGCTGCCATATCAAAAGCGTCCAATACCGGCTCTTTACAAAGAGTCTTGATTAATTTGTTAAATGATTCTTCTTATGGTTCATTCCAATGGAAAAGTTTCTCTTGACTTTTACGCAGCAAGTTTGTGAGCGGTCTGGCTATAATTGCATAATTTTCTACGAACTTCCGGAAGAAACCAGTCAGACCAAGAAATCGTCGGACCTCGGTGATATTTTTCGGTGTTTTATAATTACGAATGGCACTTATCTTTTCTTTTCCGGGTGTTATATCATTTATTGAGACGATGTGGCCGAAATAAGTGATGGCCTCAGCCAAGAAGTGGTAATTATCCATTCTCAAAATACGACCACTTTCCGGCAAATTTTTTTTTTCTAAACGTTCAATTCCTTCATCTCAAGTTCTACTAGGTATAATAACGTCGTCCAAATAGGTCAAAACCTCACCTGGCATCATTCTTTCAGCAATACGATTCATCATACCTTGAAATACAGCCGGAGCATTAACGAGTCCAAAAGGCATTCGATTATATTCGTAATGACCCTCAGATGTAATGAACGCTGTGGATTTTTTTGAATCTTCTTCGATTTCAATTTGATGGTAACCCATGCGTAAATCGAGCGTCGTAAAATAACGATTTCCCGATAATCGTGCAAATTGCTCCTCTAATATCGGCATTGGATAAGGAATCTTCGTAGTAATCTTGTTAAGTTGTCGATAATCAACGCATAATCGGTGCCCCCCATTCTTCTTATTCACAATTACAACATAAGCATAAGCATAAGGAGAATTTGATTTTCGTATAATGTTGTTATCTAAAAGTTCTTTAACAATGTTGGAGACAATTCATCTCTTAGCAAATGAAATTGTATAAGCCTTAACACATATCGGATGAGGTGTTGTGACTTGAATCTCGATTTTCAACAAACTGCATTTGCCTAATTCCTTGAGATTTTCGGCAAAACAAGCTTTTCGGTTCATAAGTATTGATTGTAGTTGTTTATCGTTGTCATGCGTTGTAGTCTCCTTCGTTTTTACAACATCTACATTTTGGATCCAACAATCCTTTCCTTCTATTATAGTCCGTTTACCTTTTTGACAAAGTACATCGCGGCCCAAATAAACATTTTGAGATAACAACTTATCTTCCACCACCAATAAAGTAGCTTCGAATTGTATATCATCTATTTGCATATTTACCATTACCTTTTCGGTACTATAAAATTCTTATCTAGCAAAAACTCTCAAAATTTCGTTACAATAAAACCTATCCGTGATATTATTTGTAACGGTTTTTTTAATAATACTGTAATCACTGCCGGAGTCAATAAAGGCTTCCATTTGAACGTCATTTATTTTAACCGCTTTAGTCAGTTTTTCTGCTGATTTCAGAGTGTTGTTAAAAACTTTGTTGACATTCGCATTTTCGTTACTAATTCACATCGAATGTAGCTTCGGCTGTTTGGCACGTAGCGCCGTCCTGTTGAAACCAAATGTTGCCAATATCCTCCTCTTAAATTTTTGTGAACAAAAATTCTTTCAACATGGCCCGATAACGATCGCATTGACTGTAACGGCCACTCCTTGCTCATTGGCCCAATTATGACTCTGGACCAAAATCCGCACCAAACAGTGACTCGTTTTGGGTGCGTCGGCATTTCAATGTATGCGTGCGGGTTTTCTGTACCCGACAATTTTGCTTGTTTACATACCCGCCAAGATCAAAATGAGCTTCATCTGCAAAGATGATTTTTTTTTGGCAAAATCGGCATCTTCTGTAAGTCGATCGCAGGCAATATTTCCCAGAGTTGTTCAAGCGTATACACAACCATATTCGTTCAGCGGAAGGCTAAAACTAATTATCTGTCAATTCAGACATGAGCTAAGTGTTACCATTCACGAAATAAGCACTAGTTGAAAGAAAAAAACGCTAGGTGGCGGTCCCTCATGCTGAATTCTGTTTTTGTAATGTTGTTATTACCATTTTTCTTCCCCTTATTATAAGCTGTATTTGGTATTTTGACTTCATTGTAATTACAATAGCTATTAATGTCCCGAAGAAGTTGGTTGCACGTTATATATTCGTTAGAGATCTTCTTTTTAAGGTGAGTATCGTTGATGTCTTTAATTTACGACGTGTAATAGCACATTCCGTCAAACCACCCTTTTTCCAAGGCCTAGCATTTTGTAATAGTACTCCTGAGGAGTTTCATTTACCTGACGAATCGTTGTTGATATTTTGATATGTGTATCGGCAACATTATATGTGCATCGAAAATCCGAAAGAAATTGATTAGTAAACTGGAACCATGAAAGAAATACCTCTAAGCATTTTTTTAAAATCTTAAACTTAAATTGTAACAATTCCCATTTGAACTTAAATTGTAACAATGCCTACAAAAAACACTAATTATTAACTTGACAGCAGCCGGTCAAAAAAAAATACTTGTGTGGCAACACTCTATTCTTGAATAGCTGTTGTTGCTTTTTAAATTTATTTTCTTTACATACTCTTACAACTACAATTTGAAGCTGACAAAAAGTCAGCCAATGTAGTAATGATAAAGTAAGAAAATAAAAAACATGTTGATTATTGAGTTCTTGTTTCAACTTTTTTATTTGTTGAGCTTCTCATTTGCTTAAATGAAAGTTTCACATATTAACTCTAGTTGTTCTAAGAAAGTTTTGGGTAAAGGTTCCCTGATGATCTGCATTAGCAACAACCCCTCAATAATCAATTTCAATGTATTTTTATTAAAAAAATATTTTACTTAATAAGTAAAATAATAATTTGGGATTACTAGTGCGATAAAAATTTTTAAACTTAAATTGTAACAATTCCCACAAAAAACACTAATTATTAACTTGACAGCACCCGGTCAAAAAATACTTGTGTGGCAACACTCTATTCTTGAATAGCTGTTGTTGCTTTTTATATTTATTTTCTTTACATACTCTTACAACTACAATTTGAAGCTGAAAAAAAGTCAGCCAATGTAGTAATGATAAAGTAAGAAAATAAAAAACATGTTGATTATTGAGTTATTGTTTCAACTTTTTTATTTGTTGAGCTTCTCATTTGCTTAAATGAAAGTTTAACATATTAACTCTAGTTGCTCTAAGAAATTTTTGGGTAAAGGTTCCCTGATGATCTGCATTAGCAACAGTGAAATGCGCATAGGATCCAGCTAAACCCCTCAATAATCAATTTCCATGTATTTTTATTAAAAAAATATTTTACTTAATAAGTAAAATAATAATTTGGGATTACTAGTGCGTTAAAAAAATTTTAAACTTAAATTGTAACGATTTCCACAAAAAACACTAATTATTAACTTGACAGCACCCGGTCAAAAATATACTTGTGTGGCAACACTCTAGTCTTGAATAGCTTTTGTTGCTTTTTACATTTATTTTCTTTACATACTCTTACAACTACAATTTGAAGCTGAAAACAAGTCAGCCAATGTAGTAATGATAAAGTAAGAAAATAAAAAACATGTTGATTATTGAGTTCTTGTTTCAACTTTGTTATTTGTTGAGCTT
Organism: Nowickia ferox; assembly: GCA_936439885.1. NCBI lineage: Eukaryota > Metazoa > Arthropoda > Insecta > Diptera > Tachinidae > Nowickia > Nowickia ferox. The sequence continues at coordinate 279,356 of CAKZFG010000001.1, read as the reverse complement.
CTCATTTGCTTAAATGAAAGTTTAACATGTTAAGTCTAGTTGTTCTAAGAAATTTTTGGGTAAAGGTTCCCTGATGATCTGCATTAGCAACAGTGAAATGCGCATAGGATCCAGCTAAACCCCTCAATAATCAATTTCAATGTATTTTTATTAAAAAAAATATTTTACTTTGTAAGTAAAATATTAATTTGGGATTACTAGTGCGCTAAAAAAATTTTAAACTTAAATTGTAACAATTCCCACAAAAAACACTAATTACTAACTTGACAGCACCCGGTCAAAAAAATACTTGTGTGGCAACACTATCACCTGCTGCATTTGAGGTACGAGTTTCTTCAACATTTTGACATAATAAGATTTAAGAACACTTTGTGGAACTCGTGTAAAACTGCCTCCACTAATCGTTTGAGGCCAAGTGGAGCCATGATCGAAGCCACCACCGAACGGGGAGGAATAGAGACCCGCAGGCGGTCCATAAGGTGGAGGACCATGTGGCCCAGGTGGCAGGTGCAGAGATACTGGTATTTTTATGGGTATTGCCACAGGCCGATCGATGTATTTGTTGACTATGACTTCCACAGGTTTTTCCACTATCTTTTCCACTTCTATCGGCACATGTTTCTCTACAATTTTCTCAACTACCTTCTCCACCGGATAAGGCATTGGTTTCTCTACAATAGTCTCTACTGGAAATGGTCGGTCTATGAAGTGTTGTATATGCACAGGAATGCCTACAGGCTCCGGTATGCCATAAGGCACAGTTATGTGGTGCAGTAGCTCAGGCTGTGCATTAGGCGGCTGATAAGCTTCTTCCGCTGGCAGGGCATAAGGTATTTGTACGCTTGGACCTGCACCAGCTGCTGGCAATAATTCTCCTGTTAGATGTTGGGCTGCATGTGCTTCTTGCTGCTGATATTGTTGTGCTGCCTGTTGTGGTTGCTGCTGGTATTGAACTGCTTGTTGCTCGTCTTGCTGATGATATTCAATTGGTTGATATTCATGTTGTTGTTGTTGTTGCTGGTAGTGAATTGTTTGCTGCTGTTCTGGCTGTGGATACTCGTATTGAGTTGGTTGCTGTTGCTGATAGTGAATTGTTTGCTGCTGGTCTTGTTGCTCCTGATATTGAATTGCTTCATCATGGTTCTGTTGCTGCTGATATTGTTCTTGAGCAGCTGAATAAACTTCTTGCTGTTGGTGTACCTGTTCATTATATACGTTTTGGTCTTGCTGTTGTGGTGTCTCTATAATGTGACTTTCCTGTACAAGATTGGATTGTTGTATGGGACCAAAATCCTCCAGGTCTTGAGCTGGATTGGCAACATGTTGCTCTTCTCTAATAGAAGCAGCAGATTCATGTTGCTCTTCGTCGTGTTCAACGTGAATGGGATTTTCAGACAAGTTGACATAATCAGCAGCAGGGTCTGGTTGTGGTTGTTGCAGTTCTTGCTGTTGCTGCTGCTCCTGTTCCTGCTGCTGCTGCGCTTCGTAGTCCGAGTATTTAGTTTCCGGATAAATAGTCTCATGTTGTTCGATTAGACGTCCATTCTTTTCAGTTATCAACTTGTTGTGTATATTTATGGATTTTTGTACTTCCACAAAAGTGTAGCCACCATTACTGGGCTTGGGATTATCTTCCGTTTGCTCTGCCTTATGATCGGGCACTTGTTGCACATGTGCCGCATAGCCCATGGCATCAGACACAAACTCATAAGGTGATTTCATGGGGAGAGCTGGTATAACTTGAGCCTCTTCCGAATATGTTTGCATCAGTTCGTTGGAATGTTGAGGTGAGTGAGCAAGTGGCGAATTTATGGTTACAAAGGCCAAACTAGGAGGTGTGGTATGATCTTGCTGATTTTGATCTGCTCCGACTTTATAAACATCTTTCTCACTCAAATGTTGGTTTGGAATTACTATTTCCTGATAGTGATGGCTTTTGGGTTGTTCTTTGTACAATGCTGCGGCTTTTGGTTGACTCTGTTGGCTTTGCCCATACCGCAGCTGGGCGTTAGGGGCAACACTTTGCGTTGCTGCACAGAAAAATATCGGAATTTCCCCCAGCTTATAGTCTAATTTAATTTTTCTTCTCTTCTTTAGAAACTCACATTAATTAATAAAAAAAATATTTCATTCAATAAGAATTGAAATTACTGAACTTCAGCCCGACTAAGAATATATTTCTGATTAAAATTCACTATAGTTCAACTAAAATAATAGTTCAAAGTAAAATAATAATTTAGGATTATTAGTGCGTTAAAAAATTTTAAACTTAAATTGTAACAATTCCAACAAAAAACACTAATTATTAACTTGACAGCACCCGGTCAAAAAAATACTTGTGTGGCAATACTCTATTCTTTAATATCTGTTGTTGCTTTTTACATTTATATTCTTTACATACTCTTACAACTACAATTTGAAGTTGAAAAAAAGTCAGCCAATGTAGTAATGATAAAGTAAGAAAATAAAAAATATGTTGATTATTGAGTTCTTGTTTCAACTTTGTTATTTGTTGAGCTTCTCATTTGCTTAAATGAAAGCTTAACATGTTAACTCTAGTTGTTCTAAGAAATTTTTGAGTAAAGGTTCCCTGATGATCTGCATTAGCAACAGTGAAATGCGCATAGGATCCAGCTAAACCCCTCAATAATCAATTTCAATGTATTTTTATTAAAAAAATATTTTACAGAAATAATTTCCTAGTCGGGCTTAAGTTCAGTAATTTCAATTCTTATTGAATGAAATATTTTTTTTATTAATTAATATGAGTTTCTAAAGAAGAGAAGAAAAATTAAATTAGACTATAAGCTGGGGGAAATGCCGATATTTTTCTGTGCAGCAACGCACTTCATCATATTTTCATTCAATAAGAATTGAAATTACAGAACTTAAGCCTGACTAAGAAATTATTTAAGATTAAAATTCACTATAGTTCAACTAAACATTTAAAATTTTTTCACTTAAATCATCATGGGCACGTGACAAATATATGTTCACTTGGAAATCACAGTTTCATATACTGGAAAGTAAAATCAACCGTAGAAAGCAAAAACAATGTAAACATAATAGGTATCCACTACAATAATACTTACAGGTATGTACCGACGGTACATCGAATAAGTAAAAATAATTAATGTGATGATCGTAAAAGATAAGCAAGAATAGTTAAACATACTTAGGTAAGTAGTAGGGGAATGGGCATTCTGGCGCCGATTAAAATTGTTAAATTGTGGCTGAAATTGTTAAATTGTGGGTTGAAATTGTTAAATTGTGGCTGAAATTGTGAAATTGTGGCTGAAATTGTTAAATTTGGGTAATTAAAATTTGAAAATTTTAAAATTCTTGGAAATTTGATACCTACGAGGGTGGTTCAATAAGTCCGTCCGATTTTTTGTTTACATAAGGAGTTTTTTGTTTACATAAGGAGTTTTTTGTTTACATAAGGAGTTTTTTTATTATTACTACATACGAGGGCGGTTCAGTAAGTCAGGTTTTTTATGACCGTGGGAATTTATATGTATGTATGTTTGTGGGGTGGATTAAGGGGTTTCATAAGATTAAGATTTTATAAGTATATACATATAGATATGCCGACTGGAAAATCATGAAAATGATTTTTCCTAATACCAACGGGAAAATCATGAGATGATTTTTCCTAATACCAATGGAGGGAGTTGTGAAACTTAATTTTTCCTAATGCCGAAGGCAATGCATGATTATTTTTTTCAAATGCCGACGGCAATACATGATTATTTTTTCTAATGCCTACGGCAATGTATGATAATTTTTTCTAATGCCTACGGCAAAACATGATTATTTTTTTCAAATGCCGACGGCAATGCATGATTACTATATTTCTTAATGCCGACGGGAAAATGATTTTTCCAAAGGGAAAATTGCCAGTGTTGCCAGACTGTATAAAATTTTTATCGTAATACTATATCAGTAATATCAGAGAAAATAGATTTGATGAATACTAGGCGATTCTCATATGAATCGTGGGAACGTGTATGTGTGATTTCCTCAAGCTAATAAATTATTTATAAATAAAATAAATTGTTTATAAATAAAATAATTGAATAAATTAATTTAATTTATTTTATTATTTTATTTATTTATTTATAAAATGTTCTCATGTATGTGAACACCCTAAAATGTTCTCATGTATGTAAACCCCCTAATGCTTGTGTGTGGGTGGTCCAGCTTGATTGTCGCTGGTAATTGTATATTGTGTTTATTTGTTTAATAAATATATTTGTATGTATGTATGTATGTATGTATGTATGAATGTATAAATGTATGTATGCATGTATGAATGTATAAATGTGCGATCGTGGGAACTTGTGCGTGGAATATTTTGTGCTTGTGTAGAATACATTTATATTTTGCAACGTAGTCATTTTCTTTGTCTACGATTATTTTAAAGCAGAGGATTTTAAACTAAGTACAGTCATCAGCAGAGAAACAAAAAGTAAAAATTATGAATGCCGCAAGGCTACTGCTACTAATTTTCGTATAAATACGCCAACTTTTATAACCAACACATCAGTACTTTATTGTATTTACAAGTAGTATCATCAGCAATTGTGTTAAATTCAAATATAAATTCTATAAACTAATTAAAAATGAGTTCTTCTGGATATATGTGTAATAGATGTCATAAGGTATATAAATACCAAAAGTCCTTTTTGGACCATGTTAAAAATCATAGTGTGCAGGATCAAGAGATCGTAAGCCGGGACAGAAATCAAGAGCAACCGCAGACATCTCTTCAAAATCATCAACAGCAGCTAAATACATTTCATCATCAGCAACACCCTTCTCTACAATACCCCCAATATCAACTACCAATGAATCATCAACAATACGGCATGCCTAACTTTTACCCTACATCAATGTCATGGAATAATCAGTTTTTGGGATCAGGAGTACCAATGCAATATGAGTATCCAAGTTACAATTATAATCCCGTCACACCAGATAACCAAATGCAGCAGTATTCCAATTTAATGCAATGGCAACCTCTTACTTATCATCAACAAGAGCAGCAGCAGCAGCAACAACAACAACAACAACAAGCTCAACAACAAGGTGTGGATATCCTTGGAGGGACCTTATACAACGATGCTATGGACATAAGTTTACCGGAAAGTGATGGAGAAGTAGATGTAGAAGAAATAGGAGAAGAAACTCTGCCAACTCCAATGAGTACTCCCCATGTCAGGACAGAAGAAAATAATGTGAGATATTATAAAATATCGAAAGTCTTCAAAAATCATATCGCCACATACGCAATTCTAAATAAAAAAGATCAACTTCTCTTGGAAGAATTTATTAAGTAAAACAAACATATTTTTATTGAGAGGCTTCAAATGAATTTAAGTAAGCATATAATTATTAAATTTCATGTGAGTATTGTGGCGGAGTACATCAAAATTGTTGAAGAAGAATTGGAGTTGTGCATAATATCACATGTAGCCAAAATGAGTTTGCTGACGAAGGCAGATAACATCGAAGAGTTATTCCGTAAACAGGTTGAGGAGATTTCAACCAAAATGTCCGAATTCGAAGAGCGAGATTCTGGTTGGACTTTATCACGCATAGTCCGAGCAGAAATCAACATCAACAAATCGTCGCTCGTCAAAGGCTCGAATTGGATATCCACACCTCAAAAATTAGAAGGAAGAAAAGCTTGCATCAATATACAAAACAATGATGCATATTGTTTCAAGTGGTGTCTGATTGCTGCAATGGATAGCACCAAATACAACCAAGAACGTTGTAGTTCTCACAACATCCATGACATTGCTGCTGACATAATTTATACGCGAAATGGTGTAACTTTAAATTTCAAAAATTTAAGCTACCCATTAGCACTTAACAAAATCAAAGAGTTTGAGGCAAACAATCCGACTATAAGTGTAAACGTATTTGGGTATGATGAGGGAGCAGATCAGATCATTGGTCCTTATTATGTGACCAAGGACGAGAAAGTGAACCACGTCAACTTACTACTTTTAGAGAATGCTGCAGGTCATCACTACATATTGATAAAGAATATATCAAGGTAAGTTAAAAAAATATACAACTTTTTTTATTTTAAGGATACAAATACTTGTTTATATACTTTATACTATGTACATTTAACTTATAAATTTTTATTTATTTTTTATCATTCACAGGCTTTTAAGGAATCAGATAACGCAGCACCATGATAAGCTATATATCTGCAACAGCTGTCTCCAGTACACCCACATCGAAAATGGTATGACAAATCATAAGGCGGAGTGCGGTAAAATTGTTACAACTATGCCATCAGGTCCGGATGCAATTCTGAGCTTCAAGGGACATCAAAGAAAAATGGATGTACCCTTCGTGGTATATGCGGACTTCGAATGCATCTTGGAAGAAGTTAGTAATAGTGTAAGTAATAAAACTAGTCTAGTCAAAAAGCACACTCCTTGTGCATTTAGCTATTATATTAAGTGTCTCCATAGCAATAAGTTAGATAAATTAAGGATGTATACAGGAAAAGATGCCTCAAAAAAATTTGTATCATATTTAATTAAAGATTGTGAGGATATATACAATAGTCACTTAGTAAATAATAGACAAATGGATACTTTATCCCCTTCTGATATTTATAATTTTTATAGTGCTGTGAATTGTCATATTTGTCAAAAATTTCTAGGTAAAGATCGCGTTAGAGATCATTGTCACATTAGTGGTAAATATAGAGGTGCAGCCCACAATAACTGTAATTTAAATTACCAAATTCCCAAGTTTATACCAGTTTACTTTCACAACTACTCAAATTATGACTCACATCTTTTTATTAAAGATCTAGGTGAAATTTCAATGCAACTGAAAGTACTCCCTCTCAATAAGGAACTTTATATATCCCTCTCCCAATTTACAGAAATGAGTGATGGCCATAAGCTTGAAATAAGATTTCTTGATACAATACGCTTTATGGCTGAGAGTTTGGAATCATTAGCCTGCAATTTGTCGGATAATGATTTCAGAACTATAAGGTCCTTATTTCAGTCAGAAAAAGAATTTCAGCTTATTAAGAAAAAAGGTATTTTCCCGTATGAGTACCTAAATTCATTCCAAAAATTAGATGAGTGTCAGCTGCCTTCACGCAGTGATTTCTTTAATAAATTGAACAATAACGAGTGTTCTTTAGAGGAATACTCACATGCTGAAGAGGTATGGAATACTTTTGGTTGCAAAACTATGAAAGATTACATGGAACTTTACTTAAAAACAGATGTCCTCTTACTGACAGATATTTTCGAGAACTTTAGAAAAGTTTGTAAAGGTATTTATGAGCTCGATCCATGCCAATATTATACAGCACCTGGCCTTTCCTGGGATGCAATGCTCAAATACACAAAAATTGAATTAGAATTATTAACAGACATAGACATGTACAATTTTATGAAAAAAGGTATACGTGGAGGGATCGTACAGTGTAGTCAAAGATATTCGAAAGCGAATAACAAATATTTGGAAGATTTCGATAAAGAGAAGCCCTCAGAATTTCTCGTCTATTTAGACGCTAACAATTTGTATGGTTGGGCGATGTCGGAATATCTTCCTCATGGTGGGTTCAGATGGTTATCGCAAGACGAGCTGAATCTGGACCCAAACAGCATAGCTGACAATGGAACAGACGGTTATGTATATGAGGTCACGTTGGATTATCCCTCTCATTTACACGACTTGCATAATGACCTTCCTTTTTGCGCTGAAAATAAAAAAATTATGCAAGCGAAGTATAGCAAGTTGATAACCGATTTCTCTACAAAGCAATCATACGTGATACACTTTAGAGTTCTGAAACAGTGCTTAGAATATGGCTTAGTTTTAAAGAAAACTCATCGTATTCTAGCATTTAAACAATCTCCATGGTTAAAAGGCTATATTGACCTAAATACCAGACATAGGGCCACTGCTAAAAATGCTTTTGAAAAAAAATTTTCCAAACTACTTAATAATGCAGTGTATGGTAAAACCATGGAAAATGTGGATAAGAGGAGAGATGTTAAAATTGTTAATAGTTGGGAGAGAACGAATCGGAACCATTTGGGTGCCCAAGATTGGATATCAAAACCAAATTTTCATAGTTTATCTATATTTTCCGAAGATCTGGTAGCAACCGAAATGACTAGAGTCAAAACCTGCTACAATAAACCAATTTACTTAGGATTTTCTGTACTCGAGCTGTCCAAATGGAAAATGTATAATTTCCATTACGGGTACATGCAACCTAAGTTTAAGACAAAACTCTCATTGAACTATATGGACACGGACTCTTTTATATATTCAATAAAAACGGAAGACTTTTACGCTGACATCAAAAATGACATACAAGAACAATTTGATACATCGGACTATCCTACAGACAATATTTATAATTTTCCACTAGTAAATAAAAAAGTCATTGGTATGATGAAGGATGAAAATTGCGGTAAAATAATGACAGAATTTGTTGGGCTGCGATCAAAAATGTACTCATTCAGTGTACAAAATCAAAATGACGTTAAAAAATCGAAGGGGTAAAGAGAGCCATATTAGATAAATATAGTTTAGCTACTTATAAAAATTGTTTATTTAATAAGACTAATGTGTATGATAATATGTTAACATTTAAATCTAAGCTACATCAGATATATACTAGTCAACTAAATAAGGTAGTCTTAAGTTATGGAGACGATAAGAGAAAAATTAGATCAAATAACATTAATACATATGCATGGTATCATTTTCGTATTAAGGAAACTAACCCTGAATACGAACTTGATATGTTGCTAGATGAGATTGCTAGAATGCAAGAAAATTGTTAAAATTAATTAATTTTTAGTTAATTTTTAAATTGTATATAAAATCCTATTCATTAAGAAAAATTGTTATATATAAAATCCTATTCATTAAGAAAAATTGTTGTACATATCTATATGAATTTTTAAGAAAAAATTTGAAATAAAATATTGAAAAAAGAATGAAATGGTGTTTATTTCTTCATTGGCTTTACTTCGTTGGATCAAACAGTTTTTGTTTTTGATTATTTGTAAATTCTTGTTTTCATATTGCTTAAACATGAACAGTCTTGTCTTCACATAAATTAAACATGCACAATCTTGTTTTCTTTGAGAGGTTCTCTACAAGAGAAATTGAATTTCACAATATTGTGAAATTCCATTAGATATTTTTATAAAGAGACACAATTAAGATAATCGGATAAGTCCTTATGTTTTTCACTACTTACAAGTTTCTGTTATTTTGTATTCGAACAGATGATTCCTAATTTTCCTTTAGAAAAAATAATACAAAACAAGGAATATTTTAATAATACAATTTTATTTTATTTCTGTTAATAATACCATTTAATTTAATTGCTTAAATATTTTATTTATAATGATGAAAACATTTCATAGTATCAAATTATTAGATGTTCTAATATACTTTTCCGTAAAAAATATATTGTACATCTACAAGTATCAGGTCCTTCCTCGCAATTCGGATCATACCAGGGACAGTTTGCAAAATGTCCTTCTGTATTGTCTTCATCTTCCATGACGCCATATTCTTCGTTCTCATCCAGCATATTTTGAAAGAATTTGATCATCTCCCAATGATCATATAACCAGAAGCTTTCAAAATCTGTTAGAAATTGGTTTAGAGTACGTCTAATTTGGCTCATTTTATTTGCTGATAAATGAATGATGATGAATGTTGGAAGGTTTTTTTAAGACTAATTTGTTTTTTAAATTTTTTCAAATATCTATGCTATCATCGCTATTCCATATTTCTTTTTAGCACTTTCTCTCACTAACCCTTTTCTCTCTATAACTATCTCTTTCTCTCTATCACTATCCCCCACTTATTCACTATTTCACCATAATTATTTTCGATTAGCCTTCTTGAAGTCATCATCGCTACTTTTCAGTTCATTTTCAATTAAACATTCAAAGTGATAAGAACTAAATAAAAAAATGGACTCCACCAAAAATCTAACATCAAGATTTAATTCTCTGAAAAACAAAACATTAATTCATATAAAGGAGCTTGAGACATCAATTAAATACAATATTCAAAATGTAAAACGTGTAACAACCAAATATGGACCCACACTAAAAGTTGAATTGGAAAACAACATTATGTTCCTGCCTAAAGGATACAACAGTTTAACCGATGATGAAATTAAGGATCTCTCGAGCGGATCATATCACTTAAGCAGAGAAGGTGAACAAAACTTAATCCTTGAGAGTGAGCTGAGTGAATTTTTGATTCAAAATTCACAGTATCCTATTTGGCAATAAAATACATTAATTCTGTATTAAATTATAAATAAAAAGACATTAAAGAGTTTTGTAAAATATAAATGTTTGTGTTTTTATTTAATATTTTCAGTTATTTCATAAAGAAATTTAAGACATAAATGTCCACAGGTAAATGTATTAAAATTCTGATGTTGATTATAGTTGTATTTTATATTTGTACCAAGATATTTGACTACTTCTGAAGGAGGTTGTAAGTTTCCAAAGCTGTCGAAATATTCTTTTTCATTGATGTTTTTATAATATGCTACCCAATGTGTACCAGGTCCTGTTGATACATCTAAATTGATTATTCCACATTCTATTTTCTTTGATCGTTTTGGTAGAGTATTTAACATGAAAACTCCTCTAAAATATGGAATATTTATAGAGAAACGTCTTAGGTCCACATCAGATAGTGGTCTGTTGGGTAGCATCTTTAAGAGTTTTTTGATTCTTCTTTATGAACTAAGCCATAACCCTTTTTATATGGTTTTAAGTAAAGTCCTTTTCCAACTGCTATAGATTCCATCGCTCTATTATGTCTAGTTGCTTCATCAAGTTGATTTTTAGCATTCTTTGTTGCATTTACAGCTTTAGCTATAGCAGCACCTCCAGTTGTTAGACTACCAATTGCACCCAGAGCAGTTAAAATCGGTATTAGAGGCAAAAAGCCACCAATTTTTGGGACACGTATCACACGTGGTACTATAATTTGAGACTTTCTTCCTTTTAATGACTTGTTAATACTTTTTCGTGCAATTTTAATAGCTGAGTTAATATCTAATGGTTTTTCTTTTTTTAGTATTTTTGTTGCAGCTCTAACTGATGTTCTAAATAGTGTTTTAACATTTAGTTTGTTCTTTTTTACATTTTTCTTTTTCTCCACACCCATACCAAATTTTGTTTTGGCTTTCATTGCGTTAGTAACCATATATGCAAATGATTTTTCAGCAAGACTACTATCTTTTGATAAAACTCGATCCCAAGCGGAGTTTTCAAGTATTTTATCAGCTTTATGTCTGCTACTTAAATCCTTATATTTGTAATAAGCAATATCGTGATTTTTACACGCAGAGTCCAATAAATTAATTCCTTTATCACCTCGATTTAAACGTTTTTGTAGTTTTGTTCCAGGTCCACAGTACTGATATCCAGGTAGATGAAGTTCAACAGGTAGAGAAGTTATTATTTTGTCTACTAGACCTCCTCCAACGACGGTGTTTTTATGACTAAAAGTTTTCTGATATCGTATAACCATATCATCTAATTTTTCCTATATAAAAGGTAATATATATGAAATGCATTTAGTTACAAAAATGCAGTTAGTAAAACAACATAAAAATATTTTAGTTCGTAATATTGATGATTCAGCGAACATCAGTTCAAAAATAAAGCATAGTCCTCTCTTACCAAATTCTATTCGTGCTCTAATAGTGGGACCATCAAATTGTGGAAAGACTAATAAATAATGAATGGAATCAAGTTTGAAAACATCTATTTATACTCAAAATCTCTCTATCAACCTAAATATGAATACCTAAAGAAAGTAATTTGACCAATTAAAGGTATGGGGTATTATACATTCACCGATAATGAATTAGTTATTCCACCTGACGAAGCTAAAACTAATTCAATTATGATATTTGATGATGGTGCATGTGAAAAGCAGAATAATATACGTACATATTTTTGTATGGGGCGACATAGGGATGTTGATTCATTCTACCTGTGTCAAACTTATACCCGAATTCCCAAGCATTTAATAAGAGATAATGCAAATGTTATTATAATGTTAAAGCAAAATGAAACAAATATGAAGCATGTTTATAAGGATCATGTTGCCAGCGATATGAGCTATGAAAAGTTTCAAGAAATTTGTCGAGAATGTTGGAAGGATATATATGGATTTTTGATGATAAGCAAAGATAACGAATTAAACGATGGTCGCTACAGAAAGCAATTTGACTATTTCATAACTATATAAGCAACTACTCATAAAAATTACCTCTAGTTATTAATCTAACTTTAAACTTGATACATCTATTTGATATAACCTCATCTGATACCTGATAAGCTGATCTGAAAACCAGACCAGGTCCTGATAAGCTGATCTGAAAACCAGACCAGGTCCTAATAAGCTGATCTGAAAACCAGATCAGGTCCTGATAAGCTGATCTGAAAACCAGATCAGGTCCTGATAAGCTGATCTGAAAACCAGACCAGGTCCTGATAAGCTGATCTGAAAACCAGACCAGGTCCTAATAAGCTGATCTAAAAACCAGATCAGGTCCTGATAAGCTGATCTGAAAACCAGATCAGGTCCTGATAAGCTGATCTGAAAACCAGACCAGGTCCTGATAAGCTGATCTGAAAACCAGACCAGGTCCTGATAAGCTGATCTGAAAACCAGACCAGGTCCTAAAAAGCTGATCTGAAACCCAGATCAGGTCCTGATAAGCTGATCTGAAAACCAGATCAGGTCCTGATAAGCTGATCTGAAAACCAGATCAGGTCCTGATAAGCTGATCTGAAAACCAGATCAGGTCCTGATAAGCTGATCTGAAAACCAGACCAGGTCCTGATAAGCTAATACCTGATCTAATAGCTGATACCTGTTATTTACTATTATTAAACATGGATGAGAAAATTTGAAAACAGTTGGTGTTGACAAGAAATGTCTTGAAGAAAAAGCTTCGTAGTATAAAAACTGGTGAAATAGATACACGTGAACAACTAAGAGATACATTTAAACCAATAACAGAACCTCTCAAAGAATTCATAAATAGTTCTAAAAATATTAAAAGAATTCCCATAAAAGAAGAAAGTAAAATGAAGAGAGAAGTTGAAAATAATACAAGTTTTAAACCTGAAAAAACATCAGTCAAGATAGAGACAAGTACACCAAAGAAACTAGCAGAAGGAACAATATTCGATAATACCATCTTGTTTAATGATGCTAATAATGAGAATGATGATGACGATGATGAAGATGATTTTTACTCACAGACTTCCAATACAGAAGATACTTATACTGACTTATCAGCCTTGGAAGGAAGAAATGAATTAGATACAAACTATGGTCCACATAAAGATTTCAATAATGAATGGAAATTTGGTGATAGTAACCTCAAACTTAATGAAGATAAAATACAAGTTGGTGGTCAAATATGGGCTCTAACACCAGGACTATTTTCTCTAATGTTTCATAAAATACCAAAAAATTATGATAAATTTGAACTCGAAATCTATAAAAAGATTTTAATTACTACTAATGCATATAGAAGGGACTATAAACCTGATGGTCAAATTAAGGGTACTAGAGGATATAAATACAAACATATTATTAAGAAATTTATTGACGAGAAAACCCAGAAGAATTTAAACGAATCAACAGGATCTAAGTCAAAAGGTAGTTATTTAGGTGATGGAATGATGGAATTTAACGCCCATAAGCCAAACTATATATACTGGAACGATCCAAATGAGTTAGTAGATCGTCTTCGACTACTGCTTGCATCACAAGGTGCAGGTCATACTAATCACAATAACGAGATTGTATCAATTATTGAAGAACTACGTGAAGCAAATATAATACATTAACTTTAATAAAGTATATAAAGCATGTCTGTAGATAAATTTGGACACTATTTAAACGATACTAGCAGCATAATTTCTTTGAAAAATGCACCTAAACTGCTGGGGTTCTTTATGGATACGAACAACAACATTGATGTCCAAAACAAAAGAATCAAAAATGTTGCAAAAGCTCTGGAGGAAAACGATGTTATCAATAAATTGTTTCTGCAAACTCAAATCGCAAAATTAGAAGAGAAATTATTAACATACTTTAAGGAAGATAATACCATAATTCGAGAAGATATTCAAATGCAAATTGAGGAGCTACAACGCGAAATAAAATTAGATATAGAAGAAAATTATAAAATTCAAAAAGACATTCTACAAATTAAGACATCCTTTGAAGAACAAATTGAACAGCTTAATGAGAAAATTTATAGATTGGAAAATTACATGTTTGTATCAATAGCTGAAAGTGCGTCAAGTAGATCACAACACTCTCCAAAAATTCTGTAAAACAACTTAATGTCTTCAAAAAGAAATTTAGTAAACGAACTGCATAAGCAAGCTCGAAAAGTTTTTATGCGTCGTAGAGTTGTAATGAAAGGAATAGATGATCTTTGGCAAGCTGATTTAGTTGAAATGGGGATCTATTCTAGAGAAAACAGAAATTATCGATTTTTGTTAACTGTAATTGACACATTTTCAAAATTTGCATGGGCAGTACCACTAAAAACTAAAACTGCACTCGAAACAACCAAGGCGATGGAAAATATTTTTGAATTAGGACGAGTACCAAAAAACTTACAAACAGATGATGGTAAAGAATTTTTCAACAAACACTTTGGAAAATTAGTGGATAAATACAACATTAATCACTACTCAACATATAGCAGTATGAAAGCATCAATAGTAGAACGATTTAACAGAACATTGAAAGGAATGATGTGGAAAGAATTTAGCTTTAATGGTTCATATAAGTGGATTGATATATACAAAGATTTAATTAATGCATACAATAGAAAACTTCATCGCACCATTAAAATGTCTCCGATTAAAGTCAACTCAACAAATGAGGAAAAGCTACTAAATACAGTATACAGTCATTTGAAGATGTACAAAATGTCGAAATTTAATGTTGGAGATCATGTACGCATAAGCAAATATAAGCATACATTTGAAAAAGGTTATACTCCAAATTGGACTACAGAAATTTTCACAATTACAAGAGTTCAAAATACAAATCCTACAACATTCATATTAGAAGATTATCTTGGTAATCCTATTAAAGGTGGATTCTATACTGAAGAACTTTCGAAAACTAGATATCCAAATACATATCTAGTTGAAAAGGTTCTTAAAACTAAAGGAAAAGAGGCATACGTTAAATGGTTGGGATTTTCTAATCAACACAATTCTTGGATAAGTAAGAACGAAATATTATAGCTGAATACCATCATCAACAACAATAGCAGTAATATTAAGAAACTAATGTTAATTTTAAAATAAGAAAATGAAATAAATATGTAAATCATGCTTATAAACCATATGTTGTACTAAACTTTATTTAATTGTAATCAGTCTGTTATAATGTCAATAACACTTACTCTGAGCTCTAACTCATCAGAATTATCTGCTAGTTACTTTCCTCCTATTGAATTACATGGTGCATATGAGTGTGCTCTAACTGATTTTCATTCATACAACAGCATTCCAAATGTAGACACCTACAACAATATGTTTCATTTAGGGGAACATACAATTGAAATACCAATTGGATCTTACGAATTGAATGATATTGTAGATTTTATACAAGAGCAATACAGAAGACTTTTTCCAGAAAATAAGATTTTTATTGAAGCTAATAACAATACAATGCAAGTTAAAGTTAATAGTTCCAAAGATCCTGTATATTTTAATAAAGACAACACAATTGGAAAACTTTTAGGATTCAATAGCAAAATCCTAACACCCAACAAATATTATTACTCAGATCTTCCAGTTAATATTTTTAAAGTGAATCTCTTGCGAATTGAAAGTAGTATCGCTATTAACACATATATGAATAACTCCAAATCGCATACACTTCATGAATTTCCGATTAATGTGCCTCCAGGCTATAAAATAGATGAGGTTCCAAGAAATCTTATCTATTTACCTGTGAACACCAGAGAGATAAGTTCACTAACGCTGCGAGTAGTTGATCAACACGGTGATTTAATTAATTTTCGAGGAGAGGAAATTACAATACGAATACATTTGAGGTCAACTAAATAATGTTAATATACAACACAAATACATTGAAAAATAAAGCAGTAACAACAACAAGAACATTAAAGCGACCACTTCAACAGAAAGCACTAACAACATCAAATAAAAATTTTCTAAAGTCCTTGAATTTTAAATTGAAGACAAAATGAGTTCAATAATAGATGTTTTAGATAAACCTTTCTCTGATGAGAATATAATCAAAAAGGATTATCATACATATGTACCATACTTACAATCTTTCAACAATAATGATGAAATTAGAATTTCAATACAAAATCAAGATTTATACGTGCTACCCAGTGAGAGCTACATTTATGTAGAGGGGTTTGTTGCCGATGATAATGCCCCTAAATCTTCTTCAGAGAACTTTAAATTAAAAAACAACTTTGTAGCATATCTATTTGATGAAATTCGCTATGAGCTCAATGGAATTGAAATTGATCATACAAGATATTTGGAACCACAAGCACCATAAAAAATTTGGTTTCTCTATCACCAAACGAAAGCAATGTGATGCAAAATGCTGGATGGAACAAAATTGACGATGTCACTCTTGCAAATGGATTTTTCAATTTCTATGTACCTCTAAAAATGCTTCTAGGATTCGCTGAAGACTACAACAAAGTTATATTAAATGGAAAACATGAAGTGATACTCTTGCGCAATAAGAACGATGAAGATCTTGTACGCTCGAGTGTTTCTACTGAAAAAGCTAAACTTACAATTTCACTCATCTCATGGAGAATACCTCATGTTCAATCATCTGACCTTAGCAAATTGAATATGATTAAAATTATTAACAATGGTGCTTCTATACCCATGGCATTTCGCAGTTGGGATTGTCATATTAATCCACAATTAAACACAGGAAGTAGCCATATTTGGAATGTTAAACTGGCTGCAAATAGAGAACGCCCCCGTTTTGTGTTGATTGCTTTTCAACAAGAAAATAAATTTGTTCATTGTGATTTGACTAATTTAAAAGTACATTTAAATTCAGTCTCATACCCGTATGATGATCTTAACATAAAGTTCAAAAATGAACGTTATGCAATTCTATATGATATGTATCTAAGATTCCAACAAAGCTACTATATGAAAGAATCTCAACCGCTTCTAACTGCATCAGAGTTTAAGACAAAAGCTCCTATTATTGTAGTAGATGTTAGTCATCAGAATGAATCACTCAATAATGGACCGATTGATATAAAAATAGAATTCGAAACAGCAACTAATATTGCAGCAAAGACATCAGCTTACTGCATTCTTATTCATGATCGTATAATAGAATATATACCCATCAAAGGACAAGTTCGAAAAGTGTTATAAATTGAATAACATGGAAAATAACATAATTTTTATAGACGTACAAGGTTTCAAAACTAATTCAAACGATTTCATCGCAAAAGAAGTAGCGATTGTTTTCAACAATTATGAATATAACAACTTCATTATAAAACCACCATTTGATTTTAAATGCTTATCAATAAAAAAGCAAAGAGAAGCAAAGTGGCTAACAAAAAACTATCATCACCTAAGCTGGACTGCTGGATCAGTTTCATTTCATAGCGTTTGCAATTTTTTAAAAGCCAACGTAAGATGTTCTAAAATTTACGTAAAAGGTGAAGAAAAAAGACTATGGTTGGAAAAAATTTTACACCGAAAAATTTCTAACGTTGAGGATATAGGTTGCATCAACTTTAAACAAATGGAAATCCAGTATCCAGAATATTTTTATTGTAATTATCATAATTTTGGTGTTTGCGCATTAAGAAATGCTATTTTACTCTCCAAAGAAATATCTTGTTTTAAATGAACTTTTTCACTTTTTAAAATATTTATACTTAAGAATATATTACTGTATGTATTATTATAAAATTTTATAAAATTTTAAACAATAAATGTTTACAAAATAAAAAAATGTAAAAGTGTTTTCTTATTTCAAATACAAACTACATAAAGAGAATAGAAGGAAGTGGGGAGGAGGAGAAGTTAACTTTTTTGCTTACTTGCAAATTTTTACTTTTTGTTTCTCTGCTGATGACTGTACTTAGTTTAAAATCCTCTGCTTTAAAATAATCGTAGACAAAGAAAATGACTACGTTGCAAAATATAAATGTATTCTACACAAGCACAAAATATTCCACGCACAAGTTCCCACGATCGCACATTTATACATTCATACATTCATACATGCATACATACATTTATACATTCATACATACATACATACATACATACAAATATATTTATTAAACAAATAAACACAATATACAATTACCAGCGACAATCAAGCTGGACCACCCACACACAAGCATTAGGGGGTTCACATACATGAGAACATTTTAGGGTGTTCACATACATGAGAACATTTTATAAATAAATAAATAAAATAATAAAATAAATTAAATTAATTTATTCAATTATTTTATTTATAAACAATTTATTTTATTTATAAATAATTTATTAGCTTGAGGAAATCACACATACACGTTCCCACGATTCATATGAGAATCGCCTAGTATTCATCAAATCTATTTTCTCTGATATTACTGATATAGTATTACGATAAAAATTTTATACAGTCTGGCAACACTGGCAATTTTCCCTTTGGAAAAATCATTTTCCCGTCGGCATTAAGAAATATAGTAATCATGCATTGCCGTCGGCATTTGAAAAAAATAATCATGTTTTGCCGTAGGCATTAGAAAAAATTATCATACATTGCCGTAGGCATTAGAAAAAATAATCATGTATTGCCGTCGGCATTTGAAAAAAATAATCATGCATTGCCTTCGGCATTAGGAAAAATTACGTTTCACAACTCCCTCCATTGGTATTAGGAAAAATCATCTCATGATTTTCCCGTTGGTATTAGGAAAAATCATTTTCATGATTTTCCAGTCGGCATATCTATATGTATATACTTATAAAATCTTAATCTTATGAAACCCCTTAATCCACCCCACAAACATACATACATATAAATTCCCACGGTCATAAAAAACCTGACTTACTGAACCGCCCTCGTATGTAGTAATAATAAAAAAACTCCTTATGTAAACAAAAAACTCCTTATGTAAACAAAAAACTCCTTATGTAAACAAAAAACTCCTTATGTAAACAAAAAATCGGACGGACTTATTGAACCACCCTCGTAGGTATCAAATTTCCAAGAATTTTAAAATTTTCAAATTTTAATTACCCAAATTTAACAATTTCAGCCACATTTTCACAATTTCAGCCACAATTTAACAATTTCAACCCACAATTTAACAATTTCAGCCACAATTTAACAATTTTAATCGGCGCCAGAATGCCCATTCCCCTACTACTTAGGTAGATTGATATAACTTCGTGCTAAACTGAATATAAAAATGAAAAAAAGGATAAACAGAAAACGAATAGTGATACTTACAAATGTGTTTACCAAAGGTAAATCAATAATTGCATACACAATATTTCTCATATTCCATTTCATTAAAAATTTGCGTTAAATAGCTGATGTTAATAACAATCTCTACTCCAGTAGATAGACTTGGGTGCTGATGAAGTGCGTTGCTGCACAGAAAAATATCGGAATTTCCCCCAGCTTATAGTGTAATTTAATTTTTCTTCTCTTCTTTAGAAACTCACATTAATTAATAAAAAAAATATTTCATTCAATAAGAATTGAAATTACTGAACTTAAGCCCGACTAAGAAATTATTTCTGATTAAAATTCACTATAGTTCAACTAAACATTTAAAATTGTTTCACTTAAATCATAATGGGTACGCGGCAAATATGTATATGTTCACTTGGCAATCACAGTTTCATATACTGGAAAGTAAAATCAACTGTAGAAAGCAAAAACAATTTAAACATAATATCCACTACAATAATACTTATAGGTATGTACCGACCGTACATCGAATAAGTAAAAATAATTAATGTGATGATCGTAAAAGATAAGCAAGTATAATTAAACATACTTAGGAAGATTGACATAACTTCGTGCTAACCTGAATATAAAAATTAAAAAACGGATAAACAGAAAATGAATAGTGATACTTACAAATGTGTTTACCAAAGGTAAATTAATAATTGTATACACAATATTTCTCATATTCCATTTCATTAAAAATTTGCGTTAAATAGCTGATGTTAATAAAAATCTCTACCCCAGTAGATAGACTTGGGTGCTGATGAAGTGCGTTGCTGCACAGAAAAATATCGGTATTTCCCCCAGCTTATAGTCTAATTTAATTTTTCTTCTCTTCTTTAGAAACTCACATTAATTAATAAGAAATATTTCATTCAATAAGAATTGGAATTACTGAACTTAAGCCCGACTAAGAAATTATTTCTGATTAAAATTCACTATAGTTCAACTAAACATTTAAAATTGTTTTACAAAAATACTTTACTTAATAAGTAAAATAATAATTTGGGATTATTAGTGCGTTAAAAAATTTTAAACTTAAATTGTAAAAATTCCCACAAAAACACTAATTATTAACTTGACTGCAACCGGTCAAAAAAATACTTGTGTGGCAATACTCTATTCTTTAATAGCTGTTGTTGCTTTTTACATTTATATTCTTTACATGCTCTTACAACTACAATTTGAAGCTGAAAAAAAGTTAGCCAATGTAGTAATGATAAAGTAAGAAAATAAAAAACATGTTGATTATTGAGTTCTTGTTTCAACTTTGTTATTTGTTGAGCTTCTGATTTGCTTAAATGAAGGTTTAACATATTAACTCTAGTTTTTCTAAGAAATTTTTGGGTAAAGGTTCCCTGATGATCTGCATTAGCAACAGTGAAATGCGCATAGGATCCAGCTAAATCCCTCAATAATCAATTTCCATGTACATTTATTAAACAAATATTTTACTTAATAAGTAAAATAATAACTTGGGATTACTAGTGCGTTAAAAAATTTTAAACTTAAATTGTAAAAATTCCCACAAAAAACACTAATTATTAACATGACAGCAACCGGTCAAAAAATACTTGTGTGGCAACAGTCTATTCTTGAACAGCTGTTGTTGCTTTTTAAATTTATTTTCTTTACATACTCTTACAACTACAATTTGAAGCTGAAAAAAAGTCAGCCAATGTAGTAATGATAAAGTAAGAAAATAAAAAACATGTTGATTATTGAGTTCTTGTTTCAACTTTGTTATTTGTTGAGCTTCTCATTTGCTTAAATGAAAGTTTAACATATTAACTCTAGTTGTTCTAAGAAATTTTTGGGTAAAGGTTCCCTGATGATCTGCATTAGCAACAGTGAAATGCGCATAGGATCCAGCTATGCCCCTCAATTATCAATTTCAATGTATTTTTATTAAAAAAATATTTTAGAGAAATAATTTCCTAGTCGGGCTTAAGTTCAGTAATTTCAATTCTTATTGAATGAAATATTTTTTTTATTAATTAATGTGAGTTTCTAAAGAAGAGAAGAAAAATTAAATTAGACTATAAGCTGGGGGAAATACCGATATTTTTCTGTGCAGCAACGCACTTCATCATATTTTCATTCAATAAGAATTGAAATTACAGAACTTAAGCCCGACTAAGAAATTATTTAAGATTAAAATTCACTATAGTTCAACTAAACATTTAAAATTTTTTCACTTTAATCATAATGGGCACGTGACAAATATATGTTCACTTGGCAATCATAGTTTCATATACTAGAAAGTAAAATCAACTGTAGAAAGCAAAAACAATGTAAACATAATATCCACTACAATAATACTTACAAGTATGTACCGACGGTAAATCGAATAAATAAAAATAATTAATGTGATGATGGTAAAAGATAAGCAAGAATAGTTAAACATACTTAGTTAGAGTGACATAACTTCGTGCTAACCTGAATATAAAAATGAAAAAAAAGGTTAAACAGAAAACGAATAGTGATAATTACAAATGTGTTTACCAAAGGTAAATCAATAATTGCATACACAATATTTCTCATATTCCATTTCATTAAAAATTTGCGTTAAATAGCTGATGTTAATAACAATCTCTACCACAGTAGATAGACTTGGGTGCTGATGAAGTGCGTTGCTGCACAGAAAAATATCGGTATTTCCCCCAGCTTATAGTCTAATTTAAGTTTTCTTCTCTTCTTTAGAAACTCACATTAATTAATAAAAAACATATTTCATTCAATAGGAATTGAAATTACAGAACTTAAGCCCGACTAAGAAATTATTTCTGATTAAAATTCACTATAGTTCAACTAAACATTTAAAATTGTTTCACTTAAATCATCATGGGCACGTGACAAATATAATGTGTTCACTTGGCAATCATAGTTTCATATAGTGGAAAGTGAAATCAACTGTAGAAAGCAAAAACAATGTAAACATAATAGGTATCAACTACAATAATACTTACAGGTATGTACCGACGGTACATCGAATAAGTAAAAATAATTAATGTGATGATCGTAAAAGATAAGCAAGAATAGTTAAACATACTTAGTTAGATTGATATAACTTCGTGCTAAACTGAATATAAAAATGAAAAAAAAGGATAAACAGAAAACGAATAGTGATACTTACAAATGTGTTTACCAAAGGTAAATCAATAATTGCATACACAATATTTCTCATATTCCATTTCATTAAAAATTTGCGTTAAATAGTTGATGTTAATAACAATCTCTACTCCAGTAGATAGACTTGGGTGCTGATGAAGTGCGTTGCTGCACAGAAAAATATCGGAATTTCCCCCAGCTTATAGTGTAATTTAATTTTTCTTCTCTTCTTTAGAAACTCACATTAATTAATAAAAAAAATATTTCATTCAATAAGAATTGAAATTACTGAACTTAAGCCCGACTAAGAAATTATTTCTGATTAAAATTCACTATAGTTCAACTAAACATTTAAAATTGTTTCACTTAAATCATAATGGGTACGCGGCAAATATATGTTCACTTGGCAATCACAGTTTCATATACTGGAAAGTAAAATCAACTGTAGAAAGCAAAAACAATTTAAACATAATATCCACTACAATAATACTTATAGGTATGTACCGACCGTACATAGAATAAGTAAAAATAATTAATGTGATGATCGTAAAAGATAAGCAAGAATAATTAAACATACTTAGGAAGAGTGACATAACTTCGTGCTAACCTGAATATAAAAATTAAAAAACGGATAAACAGAAAATGAATAGTGATACTTACAAATGTGTTTACCAAAGGTAAATTAATAATTGTATACACAATATTTCTCATATTCCATTTCATTAAAAATTTGCGTTAAATAGCTGATGTTAATAAAAATCTCTACCCCAGTAGATAGACTTGGGTGCTGATGAAGTGCGTTGCTGCACAGAAAAATATCGGTATTTCCCCCAGCTTATAGTCTAATTTAATTTTTCTTCTCTTCTTTAGAAACTCACATTAATTAATAAAAAATATTTCATTCAATAAGAATTGGAATTACTGAACTTAAGCCCGACTAAGAAATTATTTCTGATTAAAATTCACTATAGTTCAACTAAACATTTAAAATTGTTTTACAAAAATATTTTACTTCATAAGTAAAATAATAATTTGGGATTATTAGTGCGTTAAAAAATTTTAAACTTAAATTGTAACAATTCCCAGAAAAACACTAATTATTAACTTGACAGCACCCGGTCAAAAAAATACTTGTGTGGCAATACTCTATTCTTTAATAGCTGTTGTTGCTTTTTACATTTATATTCTTTACATACTCTTACAACTACAATTTGAAGCTGAAAAAAAGTCAGCCAATGTAGTAATGATAAAGTAAGAAAATAAAAAACATGTTGATTATTGAGTTCTTGTTTCAACTTTGTTATTTGTTGAGCTTCTGATTTGCTTAAATGAAGGTTTAACATATTAACTCTAGTTTTTCTAAGAAATTTTTGGGTAAAGGTTCCCTGATGATCTGCATTAGCAACAGTGAAATGCGCATAGGATCCAGCTAAATCCCTCAATAATCAATTTCCATGTACTTTTATTAAACAAATATTTTACTTAATAAGTAAAATAATAACTTGGGATTACTAGTGCGTAAAAAAATTTTAAACTTAAATTGTAAAAATTCCCACAAAAACACTAATTATTACCTTGACAGCAACCGGTCAAAAAAATACTTGTGTGGCAACAGTCTATTCTTGAACAGCTGTTGTTGCTTTTTACATTTATTTTCTTTACATACTCTTACAACTACAATTTGAAGCTGAAAAAAAGTCAGCCAATGTAGTAATGATAAAGTAAGAAAATAAAAAACATGTTGATTATTGAGTTCTTGTTTCAACTTTGTTATTTGTTGAGCTTCTCATTTGCTTAAATGAAAGTTTAACATATTAACTCTAGTTGTTCTAAGAAATTTTTGGGTAAAGGTTCCCTGATGATCTGCATTAGCAACAGTGAAATGCGCATAGGATCCAGCTATGCCCCTCAATTATCAATTTCAATGTATTTTTATTAAAAAAATATTTTAGAGAAATAATTTCCTAGTCGGGCTTAAGTTCAGTAATTTCAATTCTTATTGAATGAAATATTTTTTTTATTAATTAATGTGAGTTTCTAAAGAAGAGAAGAAAAATTAAATTAGACTATAAGCTGGGGGAAATACCGATATTTTTCTGTGCAGCAACGCACTTCATCATATTTTCATTCAATAAGAATTGAAATTACAGAACTTAAGCCCGACTAAGAAATTATTTCTAATTAAAATTCACTATAGTTCAACTAAACATTTAAAATTGTTTCACAAAAATATTTTACTTCATAAGTAAAATAATAATTTGGGATTACTAGTGCGTTAAAAAATTTTAAACTTAAATTGTAACAATTCCTACAAAAAAAAACTAATTATTAACTTGACAGCACCCGGTCAAAAAAATACTTGTGTGGCAACACTCTATTCTTGAATAGCTGTTGTTGCTTTTTACATTTATTTTCTTTACATACTCTTACAACTACAATTTGAATTTGAAAAAAGTCAGCCAATGTAGTAATGATGAAGTAAGAAAATAAAAAACATGTTGATTATTGAGTTCTTGTTTCAACTATGTTATTTGTTGAGCTTCTCATTTGCTTAAATAAAAGTTTACCATATTAACTCTAGTTGTTCTAAGAAATTTTTGCATTAGCAACAGTGAAATGCACATAGGATCCAGCTAAACCCCTCAATAATCAAATTCAATGTATTTTTATTAAGAGAATATTTTACTTAATAAGTGAAATAATAATTTGGTATTACTAGTGCGTTAAAAAATTTTAAACTTAAATTGTAACAATTCCCACAAAAAACACTAATTATTAACTTGACAGCACCCTGTCAAAAAAATACTTGTGTGGCAACACTCTATTCTTGAATAGCTGTTGTTGCTTTTTACATTTATTTTCTTTACATACTCTTACAACTACAATATGAAGCTGAAAAAAAGTCAGCCAATGTAGTAATGATAAAGTAAGAAAATAAAAAACTTGTTGATTATTGAGTTCTTGTTTCAGCTTTGTTATTTGTTGAGCTTCTCATTTGCTTAAATGAAAGTTTCACATATTAACTCTAGTTGTTTTAAGAAATTTTTGCGGAAAGGTTCCCTGATGATCTGCATTAGCAACAGTGAAATGCGCATAGGATCCAGCTAAACCCCTCAATAATCAATTTTAATGTATTTTTATTAAAAAAATATTTTACTTAATAAGTAAAATAATAATTTGGGATTACTAGTGCGTTAAAAAATTTTAAACTTAAATTGTAACAATTCCCACAAAAAACACTAATTATTAACTTGCCAGCAACCGGTCAGAAAAATACTTGTGTGGCAACACCCTATTCTTGAATAGCTATTGTTGCTTTTTACATTTATTTTCTTTACATACTCTTACAACTACAATTTGAAGCTGAAAAAAGTCAGCCAATGTAGTAATGATAAAGTAAGAAAATAAAAAACATGTTGATTATTGAGTTCTTGTTTCAACTTTGTTATTTGTTGAGCTTCTCATTTGCTTAAATGAAAGTTTAACATATGTATTAGCTCTAGTTGTTCTAAGAAATTTTTGGGTAAAGGTTCCCTGATGATCTGCATTAGCAACAGTGAAATGCGCATAGGGTCCAGCTAACAGCGCAAAACTGCATTTTAAATGCATCTTGCGGACAAAAGATTCCTTAACTGACGCTTGCCTTGTTAACATGACTGTGTGTGCTCATCAGCGAACTTGTATAAATACTTTCAAATTTATCGGGCCTGTGCTGAAAATCATGGTGATTTCAAATCACGTGATTTCAAAAGTAAACCGCTAATAGCTGACTTGATAGTGGGTTTTCATTGTATTTTAAGTTTTTGTCATTTATAATAGAATATTTTCTTCCAACTTCCAACGCTGTAAATCGTGCAATTTAAAAAAGCAATTATTTAGATTTCCTTAAATTTTTTTAAATCACCGTGATTTGACATGTCGTGATTTGCAGAACAGGCCCGTGTGAATTAAGTCAAGTGAAACTGAAATATAGGCACTTTGCAGCAATATGCATGGGTATAAGGGTTAAAAAATATGTGTTTTTATATACATATACACAATATATTTTAGTTTATAAAACTTTTTTCATTTACTCTTCCGATAAATTTTTTAAAATATGTACATTGGAGCGACTCACTTCAAAAAAAGTTTTTGTTACCCCTCAATATAATGTCATACATATCGCTCGTTTATTAAAATAAAACTAGTTTATTTTAAACTTTAAAGTTTTCAATTTACACACAACTTAATGGAAAAGGATAATTTTATTCGTCTCTCGATTTTTACACAATATGAATAACAATATGAGGATTTTGCATCATTAACCCAAAAATCCCATTTTTTTATATATAATTTTTTTTTTAGAAAATGAGCGATATGTATGTAGCTTGTTAAGTTGCAAATAACCTACTAGCCTATTATGTTCCGTTGAAAGTTCTTATAATACCTAAGACAATTTAAATTCAAAATAAACTTTTTAAACATTACTGCTGCAGATCTACCAATGAGTAGATATAAGCACCAATAAAATGCAGGAATACAAACTGGCTTTAGATATAAAAGTTATCAATTTTTTTTTTTAAACCCAACACTTCTCCTTAGGTAAGTTTATTTAGCAATCGAATAATTAAGTTATTTTCGGACCCAGCAAAATAGACATGCAAAAGAAATAGTTAATGCATGGGTTCAATTTACGTGCAAAACGCAAGATTTTAACACAAGTGTGTCATTGACTTCCATGGGTTCACATTTATCAAAACTGCTCGTCATTGAAATGAGTGCTTAGAACCCATGGAAGTTCCCTGATTCGATGACGTTTTTCAAAAAAAAAAAAAAAACATTCTCGCAGCCAGGATACGAACCTTGCTCTTAAGACTGTCAAGACACATTCTCTACCACCGAGCTACTGTATTCTCATGTTTGATGGAGATAAAACTTGTTTTATGACAATGTGTCAATGCGTTGATTTAATTCTGTTTTTATATGCCTATTTCGGTGGATATTTATTTGAATGTATTTAATTATTCAGTAATATTGCATGGGTTTTTGATGAGTTCAAAAACTATAGCTTTATTACGATTTGCGATGATCTTTAGAATGCATTCGAAGACACAAATGCTAAAGAAAGCATGAAACACTATTAAATTTTGAACGCAATATTTTTTTTTTTGCTGGGGAAAACATTAATAAATTTATCATTTGCAATAATAGGTATACATACGAGTACTTAGATACAAACATTCATGTAGGTATTACATACATACTTATTTACATATACACAGATGTACATAAGCACCTACATAGGTACATATGATGTAAGTATATAATTTAACTAAGTTTTACATCTTTAAATTAAGTGCAAAATGCCAATAAAACAAAATGTGAATCAAACATTCGTTCTGAAAATAGAAGAACGTGAGTTCATATTCTCATCTCAACTTTTATGTTTTTTTCCTACATATGTAGGTATTAAAAAATATTTCTTTCATATACTACAACATACATATATGTATGTATGTATTTACATACATACATATGTATGTACATATATACAATAAAGGAGTTTTTCTGAATAATTTTAGAAAATAATAATAATATATACATACATATGTACATAAGTACTTTCATCATTATTTGAACTCAGCCAGTGAATCAATCCCTGCCGATTGCCTATATACAAACACCACCTTAATTAAGTAGAAGTACCCTATCGGAAATTAAGTTAACTTTAAACTAACTTTAAGCTAACTATTTCGCAACTTGCACTGACTGGCACTTGGATTACTTTTCAATGTAATCAACTGACTATTTTAACATTGCGATGTCCTAGGCAGTAGTCAATTGTCTCACTCTGCATTACTTTCAGCTAACTTAAAGTAGGCTTTTTTAAATCACCTGGTAGTCAGTAAATTAAAAAAAATGTTTGGGGTTCGAACATGTACCATCACACGTTGTGTACTCAACGCGCTAACTACACAGTCAAAGCACGATTTAAAATAACAACAGCAAAATGTTAATATAAAACTGGAATGAGTTTCAAAGTAGCTGAGAATAAATTTGTAGGCTCTCACCAAATTCGATTACGTACTCAACTTAAGAATTAATTTTGGGTTTGTTCTGGATGACTTTCCATGGCTTTTAGTCAGTCTAAGAAAAGTTAACTATAAGTTAACTATTTTTGTAGTCAACCACACATTCTCCAACAGGGTACTTTTTACTAAATTTATTGAAAAAATAAAAAAAAACACATGAATGAAAGAAAATAGCAATAACAAGCACCATCAAACAAACAATCTTGTCCACTTTAAAATATTTATAAGAAATCTATGATCTTTAGCAAGGGATTTACTTTTTCTTAACATACATATAGATACATACACAATACAGTCATTAGCAAACGAATTACTTTTTTAATTGTGCATATTTATATACATATATGTACTCGTATGTATGTATTAACATGTCTTTAAAAAAATCCATAAGTTCTCAACATTACAACCAGTGTTGCCAGAAAATTATGGTGAGAGAATGCTAAATCGGTCAAAAAATTTTGCTAAAATGTTCTATAGAAGAAAAGTATAATGCTAGATTTAAATGTAGAAAAAATTATTGAAATAGCTTTGAATTTCATGTTTATACAAACTCATTAGTATTTACAGGTATTTTTATAAGAAATGTTGCAATTACGTTTAAAAGTTTTTAACGCACTAATAATCCACAATGACAGCAAAAATCGTTTGGGATAGTTTCATTGTTGCCATTTTAGCATATTCGCTGCTAGATCTTGCATTTTCATTAGTTAAACAGCATTCAACTTGCAAAAAATTCTGCTAAATGCTTTCTGGCAGAATTTGTTGAAAATATAAAAGTTTAATTTCTTAAACAAATTCTTCTGTATGGAGGATTTTTCTCATAAATGTGCATGTATTTATTGCAGGGTCAAGGTTCCCTGATGATCTGCACCAGCAACAGAGAAATGCGCATATGATCCAGCTAACCCTTCAATAATCAATTTCAATGTACCTACGAATTTTTAATAAACAAATATTTTACTGAATAAGTAAAATAATAATTTGAGACTATTAGTGCGTTAAAACTTTTTTTAATGTTATTATAACATTTAAAAAAAACACCAATTATTAACTATTTTATGTTTGTATGTGCTATAAAAATACATGTAAATACTAATGAGTTTGTATAAACATGAAATTCAAAGCTATTTCAATAATTTTTTCTACATTTAAATCTAGCATCATACTTTTCTTCTGTGGAACATTTTAGCAGAATTTTTTGACCGATTTAACATTCTCTCATCAGCATTTTCTGGCAACACTGATTAGTTTGCTACTTCAAGTGTAGATATGTATATGTATTTATAATTGTATGCATGTACAATGTGTACGCCAACCACTACTTTGATACAAAGCGTGCACGTTACTACCTAGCGGGAAAACTCAGAATATCTTCTTACTTCAGGCATTATTAAATCAATTACTATTTTTATCTAACTGCTAAAGAATGCCTTATAGAAGGCCGCGACTCTTTTGCATAAAAGATACGATACGCATTTCACATTCCCTTCTATGAAAAGGGGGAAGAGGAGTAAAATTTTTTCCGTGTATTTTTACCAAACCAAAAGTAAAATCGATTAATTTGAAGACAGAATTGCTGGCAAAAGAGTCGAAATGGAAAGGCAAAAATGATATAAGAGTGGAATGGAGCGAGTAGACCTTGTACATCCAAAAGAAGGAGTACAAAGGCCTTCTAGAAAGTATCCTTGCTGTTTCTTTTTCCCGCTGGGTATAAATCGTACAAGTATAAAATTGGTATTTGCAAACATGTGTATGTATGTACACATGCATATACATATCGAAAGAAAAAATATAAACAAACTAGGAGAAGTGTTCATGCAATTTCCTTGCAAATAATCTAAGTACGCCAAATCATGCCGATTTTTTAATTGTAGGGGACGAATATATGTTTTATTCTTGTACAATTGCAAATAGATATATAAGTACATCGATTCACACCGAAGCCAATATTGCGCTAATAAATATCTATACATAAATAATTGCAAGGCTTAATTTTTAAAACAATTACCTTATTTATAAAAAATAGTTTATATTTTTAAGGGCGCAATTTTCATCACGTGTAGTATATATTATGTTCATGCAAAAATATATGAAAATGAATCAGACTTTGGAGGTTTGTGTGATCCATCCGGCTCATTTCTTGCAGTTTGTACGGCTGAGTTTACATCTTGCATTTCTTGTGTGCCATGTCCCAAAAAAAGTGTAGCCAGTAATTACTACGGAAAAACTGTTTGATTCAGACATGTATTTATTGATTTAAACTGTTTCCAATAATGTTGGATTTCATAAAATTGTCTACTAGTTAAGTATGAAACTGTTCAACTTAATACATATGTACATACGTGTCTGAATCAAAAATTTTTTCATTAGTAATTAGTGGTTACAGTTGTAAACCCGGCCTAACATTCGTATAAATGTCAGTAGTATGGGATTCCCAGTGCTGGGACAATTACACTTGTGAAATTGAGGCTGAAATTGTGAAATTGTGGGCTGAAATTGTTAAATTGTGGCTGAAATTGTTAAATTTTGGGCTGAAATTGTTAAATTGTGGCTGAAATTGTTAAATTTTGGCTGAAATTTTAAAATTCTTGGAAATTTGTGAAATTTGATACCTACGTGTGTGTGTCCGTCCGTCCGTCTGTGTTTTTTGTTTACATTAGGAGTTTTTTGTTTATATTAACTTTTTTTATTTATATTAAGTATATGTATGTATGTATGTATGTATGTATGTATGACCGTGGGAACTTGTGCGTGGAATATTTTGTGGGAATACATTAAGGGGGTTTATAGCTTTAAGATTTTTATATTTGTATGATTTTTCCTAATGCCGTCGGGACAACATCTTTATTTTTTCTAATGCCGACGGGAAAGTTATGATTGTTGTTAGACTGTGGAAATTTGTTGATGTCCGTGATTTGGGCAGGTGAGGATTTTGTAACATGTAACCGTGGGAATTTGCGGGTGTATCTTTAAGGCAGCCTGTGTTTGGTGGGAGCGGGTGTTGTTGTAATATGTATCCGTGGGAATTTGTGTGCGGAATATTTTGTAGGAATACATTAAAGGGTTTATAGGTTTGAGGCTTTTATATGTATATGATTTCCTGATGCCAACGGGAAAACATGTTTATTTTTTTCAAATGCCGACGGGAAAACATCTTTATTTTTTTCAAATGCCGACGGGAAAACATGTTTATTTTTTCGAATGCCGACGGGAAACATGTTTATTTTTTTCAAATGCTGACGGGAAAATCATGGAAATGATTTTTCCTAATGCCGACGGAAAATTTATGCGTGTGTCTAGCTGTAGGATTTGAAGTCTGGCTATGATTCTTGGAGGACGAGGTGTGTCTAGCTGTAGGAATTGAAGTCTGGCTGTGCTTGGTGGAGGGCGGGGTGTGTCTAGATTGTGAGACCTTAAGGCTGACCGTGATTTGGGTAGGTGAGGGTGTTTTGTAATATGTAACCGTGGGAATTCGGTGACGTATATGCTTGTTGGAATTTAAGCCAAGCTGTGCTTGGTGGGGGGCGGGTTGTATTTGAGGTAGATCGACTGGTGGAGGGTGGGGAGTTGTTGTAATATGTATCCGTGGGAATCTGTGTACATGTATGTATGTATGTCTGTAAGAGTTTAAGGCTGTCTGTGATTTATGAAAGGCGAGGTGAGAGTGTTCATGTAATACGTATCCGTGGGAATCTGTGTATATGTATGTTCGTAGGAGTTTAAGGCTGATTGTGATTTGAGGTGGGGGAGGGTGTCGTTGTGATAGATAGATAGAATGTGCCTATGTGTGTGTATGTGTGTATGTATGTATATGTAGCAGTTTAAGTCTGTCCTTGATTTGAGGTAGGCGGGCGGCGTTATTGTAATATGTATCTATCGGAATTTGGGAGTTTATATGTTTGTAGAAATTTTTGTGTATGTATATCTGTAGGAAACTTAAGGCTTATCGTGATTTATGAGGGGCGAAGTGTTCATGTAATATAACCGCGCAATTTGTGTATATATCTGTAGGAGTTTAAGGCTGATCATGATTAATGAGAGGTGAGGTGAAGGTGTTAATGTATATGTATCCGTATTTGTGTGCATGTATGTCTATATGAGTTTAAGGCTGATCGTGATTTAAGTTGTTGAGATTGATAGATTGTATATTACCTTGTGATTTTGTGTATGTATATCTATAAGAACTTTAGGCTGAGTGTGATTTGTGAGGGGAGGGGCGTTGTTGAAATAGGTTTAATTTTTCGTAGATGAATTTTAGTATGTGTGTGTATGTGATTTTCTCACCCTAGTATTTATATGTACGTTGAAATAAATTATTTCTCATATGAACATTTTTTGCTAGAAAATATTATCATATCTCTGAACTTCCTTAATCCTAATATGTTTTACATATTGGAGGATGAGATTGCTTTATATTTTATCGAGCTTAAATTTGTATAGTGTTAAAGTCTGTCCCTCAAAAATTTGTTTATATTTGTATAAATATTAATTTCAGATTTTGCAAAATTCTTGTGTACGATCGTGGTGATTTTGTGTGTGTGTATGTGTGTATGCGCGATAGAGTTTGACTGGTCTGTGATAAGTTTGTTTATTTAAGTACATTTGTCTTCTTCGACTTTCGTCTTCAAGCGTCAATAGCTTGGAGAACGGTTTGTATGTTTTCATGATGTAGATATGTAAGTGCGATTGTTAAAATCCAATAAATACTTGAGCATGGGTAAGAAATTTGATAATATGTGTACATATGTACATATGGATCTACAAATTGATTTTATGTATGTATATATGTACATACAAATAAGTCTGGAGCTCCCTGTTTAAATACATTTTTTTTTATCATGTGCTGTTGTTGCTGTTGTAAATATTCGCGTGGTCTTTTGTGTATAGATGTGAAATATCTCGGTAGTTTTTTTATTTGAAATTAAAAAAACTTTGTTTTAATTTTTAGATGTATTTACTTAAAAGTTTGTGAGGAGTTTCTGCTTTAAGTAAAATTGAATTCCTCTCTAGTTGTAGTAACTATAGTATAAATATTTAATATTTTTCATGTCCATTTGTTTGAAGTTGATGTAGCCTATATAATCAACGTTAGAAATTTTTCGGTGTAAAATTTTTTCCAACTATCATCTTTTTTCTTCACCTTTTTCATATATTTAAACATCTTGCATTGGCTTTAAAAAATGACAAACGCTTTGAAATGAAACTGATCCAGCAGTCCAGCTTAGGTGATGATAGTTTTTTGTTAACCACTTTGCTTCTCTTTCCTTTTTTATTGATAAGCATTTAAAATCAAATGGCGGTTTTATAATGAAATTGTTATACTCATTATTGTTAAAAACATCTGCTACTTCTTTTTGTAATGAAAATCATTCGAAACCTTACTCGTCTATTAAAACCATTTTTTCATTCATATTACTTAATTTATAAGACTTTCCGGACTTTCTATTATTCGATTATCAGTAAAAATGCAGTAGCTGAGGTCCTTGCTTGCTGTTTCATATTAAATTTATATATCAATTGAGCCGCTATTGAATAAAAGGAACTTTTATCTTAAACTTTAGTGCATTTGGAAGTGCTTGAGATTCTTTCATATAATAGCTTTGTTGGAATCTTACATACGAGTACATATAATATAGAATTGCATAACGTTTATTTTTAATTTTTATGTTAAGATCATCATCATTTGGATATGAGACTGAATTTAAATCTACTTTTAAATTAGTTAAATCATAATGAGGAAACTTGTTTTCTTCTTGAATAGCGACCAACAGAAAACGAAATCGTTTTCTTACAATTTAGGTCTGGCCTCTCAACGGTTCCTCTAGTATACAAGATGACTTTCTATGTCAACATATCTGTCTACTCTTTGTCAGCGTTAAGGGACAATTAAATGTTAAAATTTTAATTCCTCAAATTGTGTTACTTCATACTGATAATATGTTTTCATTAATAAGGTATATGTTTATCTTATGAAGGTTACTCGCCTATGGCTTTTATGTGATGTTCTAGATGATTTTTTTCTCATTTTATTAAAGTTCAGCGTATTGTGCATATATTTCTGATATTTTTAAGTGCGCTTTATTTACCTGTCAGACAAAGTGTACGTATCAGTTGATCACTCAGTCCTTCTTTTTAATAATTTTTTTCTTTTAATATGTGCATATATTTCTAATATTTTTAAGTGCGCTTTATTTACCTGTTAGACTAATGTACGTATCAGTTGATCACTCAGTCCCTCTTTTTAATAATTTTTTTCTTTTAATGTGTCACGACTATTTTTTCAGATTTTACTACTTGAAAAAGAGAATATTTGTGTAATTTTTAAATGTATTCATATATACATATAGGTAAATATATGTATGTATGTGTAGAGAAATTACTTTATCTACAAAGAAATACATGTTTAATAATCAACTATTCTAGAAAATCTATCTCAAATAACTCAGTTACCTCCACCATCAATTCACCGTCGGTGTTTTCATAGTGTCAGAAACATTAGAATATCTATGTTTGAGAGAATTTTTACATCGAATTTTTCTACATGAGGTTTGCTGGTTGAACCCCTTGAAGTTATTGTTGACGTAGGCTGGGTTATATCACATTCAGATGTAATCATTTCTTACTTAAAAAAGGTCCTCATCACCATCAACCATATCTGTATACATTTCATTCATGAGTTGGTTTGATCCAGATACAATAGCTGTCTACAGATTAATAATTAGAAACAAGTTTCTCATCACCTTCTAACAGATTTATATATTTTGCTAGCATGCATGCCTTAGCATGCTTCTATCGATAGTGACGCGAGAGTCCAACATGTAGTGGTGTCTCAATTAAAAATCTATACTATTAGAATTTAACAATTCACTCTTCTGAATTTTTTACAGAGTAGATACATATGTATTTCATTTAGCATAGAATCATAATATTTCTTTACTTACAAAATTATATGATGTGAGGAATTCTTTTAAATTTGCATGCTTCGGCATGCTTTCAATATTTTTTCTGTAAATTTATTTAATACTCATGCAGATACAGATATAAAATAAGATCTGCTTATATTGCATTTTACAATTTATGTATGCTTCAGTATGATTCCAGTTGAAGTCCATATTTATTCAGTAAGTTTGTTTGATACTAATTCATACACATATACATTCTTAAAGATTGGAAATCTAAGTCTAATTTGCTTAGTTTATCTATACTTTCTAAAGAAAGTAAAATCAAGATAGAAGCTGAAAATAATATAAGTTTAAAGCCATCAGTCAATATAGAGACAAGTACACCCAAGAAACTTTTAGAAGGAACAATATTTGACGATATCAATCTTATTTAATGATGCTAATACTGAGAATGATGATGAGGATGATGATTTTTACTCATAGACTTCCAATTCTGAAGACACTTATACTCATTTATCAGTCTTGGAAGGAAGAATTGAATTAGATACACGATGGCCCACATCAAGATTTGAATAATGAATGAAAGTTTGGTGATAGTAACCTAAAACTAAATGAAGATAAAATACAAGTTGATGGTCAAATATAGGCCCTAATAGTAGCTTTATTTTCTTTAATGATTGATAATAGAACATGGAAATATAATGAGAAATTTGATGTTGAAAACTATATAAAATATATAATTTCTACTAATCATCATCATCATTCACTGACAGAGAATGATGTTATCAGTAAATTGTTTCTGGAAACTCCAAACGATAAACTATAGGACAAATTAATAATATAGCTTAAGGAATTAATATAATTCAAGAATATATTAAAATGCAAATTGATAGAGTACAACATGAAATACAATTAGAGATAGAAGATAGTTATAAAATTGATAAAATACATACTAAAAATCAAATCATCTTTTGAAAAAACAAATTGAACAGCTGAACGATAAAATTTATAGATTGGAAAATGAACTACATGATAGTATAAATAGCTGAAAGTTCATCAAGTAGATCACAACACTCTCCAAAAAATCCTTAAAATAACTCAATCTCTTTAAAAAGAAATTTAGTAGACGAACTCTATAATAAATCTCGAAAATTGTTTGTGTATTGTAGATATGTAATGAAAGGAATAGTTGATCTTTTATGGAGCTGATTTAGGTGAAATGGGAAACTATTCTACAGAAAATAGAAATTATTGATTATTGTAGACTGTAAATGATTCATTCACAAAGTTTCTATGGTCAATACCGTTGAAAATAAAAGTTGCATTCGAAAAAACCTAGGCTGTGGAAAATATTTTTGAAATGTTATGAGTACCAAAAAGCTTACAAATGGATGATTGTAAAGAATTTTTTAATAGACACTGGAAAATTCATGCATATGTAGAATATTAAACATTACTTAATATGAAAGCATCAATAGTAGAATGATTTAATAGATCATCCAAAGGAATTATGTGATGATGGTTCATATAAATGAAATATACAAAGAATTACTTAATGTACTCGTATACAATACAAAAGTTCATCTCACTATTTAAATGTTTCCGATTAAAGTTAACTCAACAAATGAGAAAAAGCTGCTAAATATAATAATTTGAAGATGAACAAAATGTTGAAATTTAATGAAAGTAAAAAATAAAATTAAACAGGAAAAATCTAGTTTGGTTTGTATTTTTGAAGGAATGATTAGGAATGATAGGTCTTAAGAAAGATAATTAACTTAATATACTGGAAATTCTCTAAACTTGTTGGCCTGTATGAAATATTGTGAAAACTTAAGTGTTCAAAATAAATTACAACACAGTGTAATATTTAGTAACACCTAATATTATCACTTTTTATAGTGAAAATTGTACATTTTCCATTTCGAAAGCTTTAGCAAGCGAAATTTTAAAATATGCCCATGGGCTATTATAATAGATCTTTACTCTATTCATTTCTATAGCTATCAAATCTATAGAAAATATAGATAAACTACATAAATTGGACTTAGATTTCCAATCTTTAAGAATGTATATGTGTATGAATTAATATCAAACAAACTTACTGAATAAATAAATATGGACTTCAACTGGAATCATGTTGAAGCATACATAAATTGTAAAATGCAATGTAAGCAGATCTTACTTTATATCTGTATCTGTATGAGTATCAAATAAATTTACAGAAAAAATATTGAAAGCATGCCTAAGCATGCAAATTTAAAAAAATGTCACACAATTTTGTAAGCAAAGAAATTTTATGACTCTGTGCTAAATGAAATACATAAATATGTATCTACTTTGTAAAAGAATAAAAAGAGCGAAATCGTAAAATCTAATAGTATAGATTTTTAATTGAAACACCACTACATGTCGGACTCTCGCGTCACTATCGATAGAAGCATGCTAAGGCATGCATGCTAGCAAAATATATAAATCTGTTAGAAGGTGATGAGAAACTTGTTTCTAATCATTAATCTGTAGACAGCAATTGTATCTGGATCAACCCAACTCATGAATGAAATGTATACAGATATAGTTGATAGTAATGAGGACCTTTTTTAAGTAGGAAATGATTACATCTGAATGTGATACAACCCAGCCTACGTCAACAATAACTTCAAGGATGTCAACCAGCAAACCTCATGTAGAAAAACTCGATGTAAAAATTCTCTCAAACATAGATATTCTAGTGTTTCTGACACCGACGGTGAATTGATGGTGGAGGTAACTGCGTTATTTGAGATCGATTTTCTAGAATAGTTGATTATTAAACATGTATTTCTTTGTAGATAAAGTAATTTCTCTATACATATATACATATATTTACCTATATGTATATATGAATACATTTAAAAATTACATAAATATTCTCTTTTTCAAGTAGTAAAATCTGAAAAAATAGTAGTGGCATATTAAAAGAAAAAAATTATTAAAAAGAGAGACTGAGTGATCAACTGATACGTACACTTTGTCTGACAGGTAAATAAAGCGCGCTTAAAAATATCAGAAATATATGCACAATACGCTGAACTTTAATAGAATGAGAAAAAAAATCATCTAGAACATCAAATAAAAGCCATAGGCGAGTAACCTTCATAATATAAACATATACCTTATTAATGAAAACATATTATCAGTATGAAGTAACACAATTTGAGGAGTTAAAATTTTAACATTTAATTGTCCCTTAACGCTGACAAAGAGTAGAGAGATATGTTGACATAGAAAGTCATCTTATATACTAGAGGAACCGTTGAGAGACCAGACCTAAATTGTAAGAAAACGATTTCGTTTTCTGTTGATCGCTATTCAAGAAGAAAACAAGTTTCCTCATTATGATTTAACTAATTTAAAAGTACATATCCAAATGATAATGATCTCAACATAAAAATTAAAAATAAACGTTATGCAATTCTATATTATATGTATTCGTATCTAAGATTCCAACAAAGCTATTATATGAAAGAATCTCAAGCACTTCCAAATGCACTAAAGTTTAAGATAAAAGTTCCTTTTATTCAATAGCGGCCCAATTGATATAGAAATTTAATATGAAAGAGTAAGCAAGGACCTCAGCTACTGCATTT
Source organism: Nowickia ferox (assembly GCA_936439885.1). Lineage (NCBI taxonomy): Eukaryota > Metazoa > Arthropoda > Insecta > Diptera > Tachinidae > Nowickia > Nowickia ferox. Next base: position 240,044 of record CAKZFG010000001.1, on the reverse strand, counting down.
TTACTGATGATCGAATAATAGAAAGTCCTGAAAGTCTTATAAATTAAGTAATATGAATGAAAAAATGGTTTTAATAGACGAGTAAGGTTTCGAATGATTTTCATTACAAAAAGAAGTAGCGGATGTTTTTAACAATAATGAGTATAACAATTTCATTATAAAACCGCCATTTGATTTTAAATGCTTATCAATAAAAAAGGAAAGAGAAGCAAAGTGGTTAACAAAAAACTATCATCACCTAAGCTGGACTGCTGGATCAGTTTCATTTCAAAGCGTTTGTCATTTTTTAAAGCCAATGCAAGATGTTTAAATATATGAAAAAGGTGAAGAAAAAAGATGATAGTTGGAAAAAATTTTACACCGAAAAATTTCTAACGTTGACTATATAGGCTACATCAACTTCAAACAAATGGACATGAAAAATATTAAATATTTATACTATAGTTACTACAACTAGAGAGGAATTCAATTTTACTTAAAGCAGAAACTCCTCACAAACTTTTAAGTAAATACATCTAAAAATTAAAACAAAGTTTTTTTAATTTCAAATAAAAAAACTACCGAGATATTTCACATCTATACACAAAAGACCACGCGAATATTTACAACAGCAACAACAGCACATGATAAAAAAAAATTTATTTAAACAGGGAGCTCCAGACTTATTTGTATGTACATATATACATACATAAAATCAATTTGTAGATCCATATGTACATATGTACACATATTATCAAATTTCTTACCCATGCTCAAGTATTTATTGGATTTTAACAATCGCACTTACATATCTACATCATGAAAACATACAAACCGTTCTCCAAGCTATTGACGCTTGAAGACGAAAGTCGAAGAAGACAAATGTACTTAAATAAACAAACTTATCACAGACCAGTCAAACTCTATCGCGCATACACACATACACACACACAAAATCACCACGATCGTACACAAGAATTTTGCAAAATCTGAAATTAATATTTATACAAATATAAACAAATTTTTGAGCGACAGACTTTAACACTATACAAATTTAAGCTCGATAAAATATAAAGCAATCTCATCCTCCAATATGTAAAACATATTAGGATTAAGGAAGTTCAGATATATGATAATATTTTCTAGCAAAAAAATGTTCATATGAGAAATAATTTATTTCAACGTACATATAAATACTAGGGTGAGAAAATCACATACACACACATACTAAAATTCATCTACGAAAAATTAAACCTATTTCAACAACGCCCCTCCCCTCACAAATCACACTCAGTCTAAAGTTCTTATAGATATACATACACAAAATCACAAGGTAATATACAATCTATCAATCTCAACAACTTAAATCACGATCAGCCTTAAACTCATATAGACATACATGCACACAAATACGGATACATATACATTAACACCTTCACCTCACCTCTCATTAATCATGATCAGCCTTAAACTCCTACAGATATATACACAAATTGCGCGGTTATATTACATGAACACTTCGCCCCTCATAAATCACGATAAGCCTTAAGTTTCCTACAGATATACATACACAAAAATTTCTACAAACATATAAACTCCCAAATTCCGATAGATACATATTACAATAACGCCGCCCGCCTACCTCAAATCAAGGACAGACTTAAACTGCTACATATACATACATACACACATACACACACATAGGCACATTCTATCTATCTATCACAACGACACCCTCCCCCACCTCAAATCACAATCAGCCTTAAACTCCTACGAACATACATATACACAGATTCCCACGGATACGTATTACATGAACACTCTCACCTCGCCTTTCATAAATCACAGACAGCCTTAAACTCTTACAGACATACATACATACATGTACACAGATTCCCACGGATACATATTACAACAACTCCCCACCCTCCACCAGTCGATCTACCTCAAATACAACCCGCCCCCCACCAAGCACAGCTTGGCTTAAATTCCAACAAGCATATACGTCACCGAATTCCCACGGTTACATATTACAAAACACCCTCACCTACCCAAATCACGGTCAGCCTGAAGGTCTCACAATCTAGACACACCCCGCCCTCCACCAAGCACAGCCAGACTTCAATTCCTACAGCTAGACACACCTCGTCCTCCAAGAATCATAGCCAGACTTCAAATCCTACAGCTAGACACACCCACAAATTTTCCGTCGGCATTAGGAAAAATCATTTCCATGATTTTCCCGTCAGCATTTGAAAAAAATAAACATGTTTTCCCGTCGGCATTCGAAAAAATAAACATGTTTTCCCGTCGGCATTTGAAAAAAATAAAGATGTTTTCCCGTCGGCATTTGAAAAAAATAAACATGTTTTCCCGTTGGCATCAGGAGATCATACAAATATAAAAGCCTCAAACCTATAAACCCTTTAATGTATTCCTACAAAATATTCCGCACACAAATTCGCACGGATACATATTACAACAACACCCGCCCCCACCAAACACAGGCTGCCTTAAAGATACACCCGCAAATTCCCACGGTTACATGTTACAAAAACCTCACCTGCCCAAATCACGGACATCAACAAATTTCCACAGTCTCACAACAATCATAACTTTCCTGTCGGCATTAGAAAAAATAAAGATGATTTCCCGACGGCATTAGGAAAAATCATACAAATATAAAAATCTTAAAGCTATAAACCCCCTTAATGTATTCCCACAAAATATTCCACGCACAAGTTCCCACGGTCATACATACATACATACATACATATACTTAATATAAATAAAAAAAGTTAATATAAACAAAAAACTCCTAATGTAAACAAAAAACACAGACGAACGGACGGACACACACACGTAGGAATCAAATTTCACAAATTTCCAAGAATTTTAACATTTCAGCCAAAATTTAACAATTTCAGCCACAATTTAACAATTTCAGCCCAAAATTTAACAATTTGAGCCACAATTTAACAATTTCAGCCCACAATTTCACAATTTCAGCCACAATTTCACAAGTTTAATTGTCCCAGTACTGGGAATCCCATACTACTAATGTCTTCGAAAATTTTTGTTTAAATTACAAAGAAATCAAGAGCTGTAAAAATTAAGGGTTGGAAGCAGTAAAATTTTAAATATCACTTCCATAAGTATTTAGGTACATATGTATGAATACCTGTCTGTGAATATAATTAATAAATAGTTATAAGTTAGTAAGCATAAGCTTTCGTTTTATTACATCTTCGTTTCATAAATTTATACCTACACATACATACATACATATGTATGTATGTTATATATATAAATAATTGAATTTTGTAAAAACAATTTCACTCTAATTCAGTGCGAGTCGCTATAGTTTAATTTTTACAACAATATTTTACCCTACAATTACTCAAGAAGGCACATAATTTTACAACCAAAAATTTATGCCTTGTCAGAGCTACATAAGTGCCATTTCAACTTTTACAAAACTTATATTAGGTATTTATGTACCTACCAAAAATAAAAAAGTACCTAAGTATATCGAACACAGTAATTTTAAACGCAAATACAAAATGTCCCTGTGGTTAAAGCATTTGTGTTTAAGCTGTTTTCGTACATACATATTAGAACATATTATGTTTATATAATCTATAGGAGTTTCACTACAAAGTTGAACTCAGATTATCAAGCCAGCCAATTAGATAGTTTTCCTATCCAACCTTAAATGTATTCACCCATAAGAAGGCAGATTCAAATACAGCCATTCAAGCTTATTATGGGAGTATTTATAAGAAATACAAGTGTTGAAATAATTGTTTAATTGTATCGCTGTATGTACAAAGTGCCGAAATTTTATAAATATGTATGTACACACTTTAAAATTTTTTAATTAAATTAGGTGAACCTGGAATACATACATACATATATGTATGTGACCAAAATATGCATAAGTAGGTATAAGGGTTAAAAATGTGTATTTGTTTTTAATAAAACAACGCCAGATATCAGTAAATGAGTTCAAATTTTCAGCATGATTCACCATGATTTTTCCATTGGAAAATCCCTTTCATTTGACAGCCATATCAAAAAAGTGTGAAAAATAGCGGTTTTGGCTGCGGAATCTCCACACGTTGATCCTGTCGTAGTAGTTATATTCTATATGTACCTATGTATAAGTTCATAGTAAGTATGACCTATGTAGGTATATGTATTTTTCCCACAATGTAACTTAATTTAATTTCTGTTCGAAAAAGTAGAAATCACAAATTGATTTTTATTTATTCTCGAAAAAATAAAAATTGGAAAATAATTATTTCTATAATTATTATTTCAGTAGGCTAAAGTTCGTATCTCTCTGTAAGCCAAATTACATGTGATAATTTTTAAGGAACAAAAAGTTAATTGTAAATATTCTGACAAACGCTAGCAGAACGAAAGCACTAACAATTATTTCTGCTGGAAAAAAGAAAAATCAGAAAATAACAATTATTTCTGCTTAAAAAATAAAAATTTAAATTTTAAAATCATTGGAGTTTAGAAAAATCTAGTTTAGAACAATTAAAATTGTGTGATTTTCCACGTTCTTTGATGTTTCCCTTCTATTCAGTTGCTTTTTTTGCTTTGAAAGTTCGAGAATAATTACTATTATTGGTCCCTGATTAATTTCTTTTTCAAAAATAGCTATAAAAAAAGTTTCAATTAAGTTCGAAACTCAACTTACGAGTTTTAACAGGCCGACATCTTACTTATTAATCATGTTAGCCTTTAAATTTTATACATTTTGTTACAAAATATATTCAGAAAACAATTAAGCAAATCAAACACATTCAAACAATCCTATCCCCTTTGAAATATTTATAAAAAACCAATGCTCTTTAACAAGCGCTTAATTACATAATACCGACATACATTAGCAAACGAATTTATACATATGTATGTGTATGTATACTTTTGCATATTGAATATGCATACATATGTATGTATGTATGTACATATGTATTTACAATAATACATATGTGCCCTTAAGTATGAAAGTGGTCTAAGTCATATGCATTTCTGCATCGAAATATGAAATAAATCCCTAAAAAACTTTAATAAATATTAAATAAACTTCTATGAATCGACACTAGTACAACTATAAGTTAAAATGTTGCATAATATAAAAATATTTTTTAATTTCTTCAAATGTAATCTATTAAGTATCTCGATGAAAGAAATATATGACTTAGACCACTTTCATCATTAAGGGCACATACATATATTTTATATATTGTATGAACATGCATTCATTAGCACAATACTTTAGTTCTATACAAACAAAAATTCCCAGTTCTTACCACAAACAACTTATATTCTTCTTTCAATACGTTTGCTAGCATATTGTTGCTGTGCGTAGAGTTGACTACATACATACGTACAAACAATTCGATATTCCTCTTTCAATACTATTTGTGGAATATTGTTGTTATTGTAGTTATTCACTTGAACACTCTTATGCACATACATATGGATGTGTGTATGCACGAGTGAATGGTCTTCATGGTAGCGTATATTCATACATACATACATATCTACATATAGTTTTTTGCGTGAGGCTACTGATTGTTATACACATCCATTCTTATGCATGCGTATGAAAAAGAATGTGCCAAACAAAAATACCATAAGGCAATGTCTATGTATTAGTGACAAAAAGGGGTTTAATACAGAACAATGCCTATTAAAGCAAATGTTTAACTACAGTGAATATTAACCGTATTTAAGCAAGCTTCAGCGGCAGAGTGGCTGGTGGTGTTAATAAGAACTTTGAATATTCTTGGTTCTATGCACGGTAGTTTTTTAATGAAATTTTAAAAATGTATGATAAAACCATATATTTTAAACTTCTATGAACCGATTATTTTTTTTTTTGCTGATTTTCATAACCAATTGTGCTAAGGCAAGTGCGGTCGTTTCAGTCCAACTTCGAGCTCTCTAACTTTTTTGGGAGCTTCAAAAAACGCTTTTCAAGCCACCCATATAAAATCCGTACAGACAGACGGAGACGGACAGACGGAAAAGTATTTTTTTCATCTCCTATTCATAAGGAATCAGAATAACTAACTTTATGTGGCCGCAAATGAATATTGTAGAAGTTACAAAAATCTGGACAAACCATATACCCTTTACCATTTTTGGTGAAGGGTATAAAAAACATGTTGATTATTGAGTTCTTGTTTCAACTTTGTTATTTGTTGAGCTTCTCATTTGCTTAAATGAAAGTTTAACATATTAACTCTAGTTGTTCTAAGAAATTTGTTCCCTGATGATCTGCATTAGCAACAGTGAAATGCGCATAGGATCCAGGTAAACCCCTCAATAATCAAATTCAATGTATTTTTATTAAAAAAATATTTTACTTAATAAGGGGCCATCCATATATAACGTAACGCCCTTGGGGTGTTGGGGGGGTTCGAGTTTTGTTATGATTTGTTCCGGGTGGTAGGGGGGGGGGGTCTGTAAAATTGTTACGTAACATAAATTTTACTAATTTCGTACAAAAACACTTCGATTTTTCATTTATTTATGTATTTAATTTATCAAAGAAATACATAATAAATCAAGAATCATGAGTGTTAAATAGATATAAATATATGCATATACATATGTATGTACATAAATACATAATTGTTATTATTTATATTTTGCAAGCTTATTTGATTTTTGTCTACGCACTGTGTTAGTCTAACAGAAAATAAAAATTAAGGAACAAAAGTATTCGAATTCCCGAATATTCGTCCATTCTCAATTACTTGCATTTTCCCATAAATAAAATAAATAAATGCGAAAAAACGAAACTTTAGAAAATATCATTAAAATATTTGTATATTAGTTTGTAATAACTAAATAAAGAAATTTACTTCAAATCAAACAAAAATTTATTTAAAAATACATACATATGTATGTGTATGAATCAAATTTAATTTTTTTTTTCAATAAAAACTTAAAACAATTTAAATTTTTCTAAAGTTCTTGTTACGTTATTGTGAGGGGGGGGGTCTAAGAATTGTTACGATCTGTTACTGGGGTGGAGGGGGGGGGGGTCAAAAATCGGAAAAAAATGCGTTACGTAATATGTGGATGGCCCTTAAGTAAAATAATAATTTGGGATTACTAGTGCGTTAAAAAATTTTAAACTTCAATTATAACAATTCCAACAAAAAACACTAATTATTAACTTGACAGCACCCTGTCAAAAAAATATTTGTGTGGCAACACTCTATTCTTGAATAGCTGTTGTTGCTTTTTACATTTATTTTCTTTACATACTCTTACAACTACAATTTGAAGCTGAAAAAAAGTCAGCCAATGTTGTAATGATAAAGTAAGAAAATAAAAAACATGATGATAATTGAGTTCTTGTTTCAACTTTGTTATTTGTTGAGCTTCTCATTTGCTTAAATGAAAGTTTCATATATTAACTCTAGTTGTTCTAAGAAATTTTTGGGTAAAGGTTCCCTGATGATCTGCATTAGCAACAGTGAAATGCGCATAGGATCCAGCTAAACCCCTCAATAATCAATTTCAATATATTTTTAATAAAAAAATATTTTACTTAATAAGTAAAATAATAATTTCGGATTACTAGTGCGTTAAAAAATTTTAAACTTAAATTGTAACAATTCCCACAAAAAACACTAATTTTATATTTTCGTAAACGTTTTTATTTCAATACAAAAATAATAATTATCCAATTTTCAAAAATTCAAGAAATGATAATCGTCACATAATAATAAATGTTTTTCTCTACAAAAGGCGTCGTAGCAAAGCTGTGTATTCTTTTTATTTTATTTATACAGTAGTAAAAAGTGAAGTTAATTTTCTAGGTAATAGTTCCTTTTTGGTCTGACACTTGCTTTTGTTTATTTACCAAATTACAAACATATTGAAACCATGTTTGTCCATTCTTTTATTTATTTTTTGTATTCCCAGCTTAAAAAAATTATATTTGGTCCATATATTTTTAATATATGATTGTATATAAATATATATGAATATATATATGAATTCATATATGGAAATGTATAGGATTATACTTTGGGAAGAGTATTATGTATGAATTGATATATGAACGAATATATGAAATATATTATTGAATAAATTAATTTGGGTACTTAGGAATAAATACCTTTAATGGAATGATGAGAAAGTTGATGTTCACAAAGGTAGATGGTTAAGAGAAACCCAAGTTGGTAACCAATAAATGGTAGGTACTGCAGGTGAGTATGTAGGTGTGTTTTGCGTGAGCCTTGATTGAAGGTTGATGAGGTTACAACCTTGTAAGGAAAATGTGGATATTTTACAAATAAAACGCAGAGTTCATATTTAGCTTAAATTCACTTAAATTTATTTAAATAAAAACTTTTCTGTAAATATGAACTTCTCTTAACGAGTTATAAATTAATTAGGATACAACGATGCTAACTGTTTCCTTGTTCAAGAATAAGTGAAGTCAGAAAAAACTTATTACAGGCCACGAAGGCTGTTCAATAAAAAAAAGATGGCCTCAATTGGCGCGAAAAAATGACAATTCGGAATGTAAATCTTATACAACTCTAACATGAAGTTCATATACTTTACACTTCATTTTAATTCAATCAATTCAGTGCTTTTCAAACTGTAAGTTTATGAACGCTTATGTTTATAAAGTTCTCAGTAATACAAATTTTACCATGGTTAAATTTCAATGCAACAAATGATTAATTTTACATACAATAGAAATTCCTTTATGCAAGTTTAAACATGCCGCCACTCCTTGCAGATATGCAATGTGAACGATGTAGGACCAGCTAATGAGTAGATGTTGAACACAGAACGGCAGCCAGAGAGCGTATGGCCTCGGAAAGTATCCGCTGATCTGGTTGTTGTAAGGCCTTAGGCTTTGCTGATGCTGAAGTCATCTTTCTTAAAACACGTTTGTCTTTAAGCGTCTCAATAGTGTTCTTTGATGTTGAATATTTGTCTTTCGCCGTTGAAGGTGTTTGGTTAGATATTGAGTTTTGGCGTTTTCGCCCACGATAGCGCATGTCAAGACGGTCACGGACAGAAGATTTTGGTGCAGTTATTCGAGGATGACGGCTGGGGTGCAATAAGGTGTAGTGTAGCAATCCACATTTTAAACAATTGTCCGGACTTGTACAATTACAAACACGATGGGTGCCAGGCAAACAATTAAGGCAATAATATGACACTGATGTATGGCGGGATCACGCGGTTTTTGACTGCTGGATCTGGAAGTGCGATAGCCAAGGGTTAGTGAAAGAGTATGGAAATGAGATATGTAGATAATAGATATGATGATGAAAAATTTAACATGAAAAAAGTACATATATTTTAACTTATGAGTATGATTTTGAAAACAAATGGGATTATTATTTTTCGGTACTTAGACTTGGAGCGTTTGAAAACGGTAAATAGCACAACTTTGTAATTGGACGAGTTAAAATTCCTAGAGTAGTTCGCACATCTACGATGCGGACTAGTTGATCGGGTCCTCGATGAACCTTTTTAATTCTCCCTAATCTCCATTCGTGTGGGGGTAGCATATCGTCCATTACGATTACGAAATCACCTATTTCTAAATTGGGGAACGCAAGCTTCCACTTGTAACGCTTGTGAAGATACTTCAGATAGTCTTCCTTCCATTGTAGGGCAAATTTGTGATGGATTGCTTTGAGTTTTTCTCAGCGATTGAGCAAAGAAAGATTATCCGCGGAAGGCTCAGGGAGTACCTCGCAAGAAGTGTCCTGGGGTTAAGGCCTTAAGGTCTGACATATTTTCAGATAATGCAGATATGGGTCGAGAGTTTAAGACTCCTTCAATGCGAGCCAGAATGGTTGCGAATTCTTCGAAGTTAAAGCGATGAGCACCTGCGACTCGTTTTAAATGAAATTTAAAACTTTTCACCGCGGATTCCCACAGGCCACCCATGTGAGGAGCGTGGGGAGGTATAAAGGACCATTCAAAACCGTGAGTAACATATTTATGTGCGATATCCTGGGCTGCTGTTTTTATAAAGGTAGCAAACTCTTTTCGATAAGCACGGCTCGCCCTAACGAAATTACGCCCATTGTCAGAATATACTTTATGCGGTAGACCGCGCCGACCTACGAACCTGGAGAAGGTTGTTTGAAAAGCCGCAGTAGAAAGGTTAGAGCAGGGCTCTAAATGCACTGCTTTCGTAACAAAACATACAAATACGCATGCATATCCTTTTAACGTGGAGGAGTTTCTGAGAGTGGAACTTTTAAGTTCGAATGGTCCAGCAAAGTCGATTCCTATCGTATGGAATGGCACCGAGAGCGTACAACGATCCGACGGGAGGGCCGCCATTATTTGTGTGCAGGCTTTTTGCTTGTAAATTATACAAGTTTTACACGCTTGTATGACCTTACGCACACATTGTTTGAGTCGGGCTATATAAAACTCGGTTTGTATCATGCGACACATCAGTTGGCATTCCCCATGAGCTAAAAATTGGTGTAAGTGTGACAAATAGAGTTCACAAAAGCGGGAATTGCGAGGTAAGATAACCGGAAAACGTTCATTGTAAGGCAAAGGGGCATTTGCCAATCTGCCATTAACTCTGAGAAGACCATGAGGGTCTATGAATGGATTTAGAGTAAAGAGGGAACTTTCCTTAGGCACAGGTTTATTTTCGGACAAGCCCGCATATTCGGTCTGATAGTAGTGAGTTTGTGCCAGCCATACGAGTCGATTTTTTACTAAAGTGATTTCCACTTGATGTAGTTGTGTGGTCTCATAGCATGCGATAAGGATTGATGTAGCAAAGTTTCGTTTAAAGCAGCGTATAAAGCGGAATACGTACGACATGACGCGCAATGCGCTAGTATATGATGAAAAATTTTGAAGAATATCAATTGAATTATTTGAAACTGAAGCATTAGAAGTATTAACGAGGAAGGTTTGAGATATGATAGATTCATTAGTTATTGGATTTAATGATGATTGCGGCATCGAGTTACTATGCCATTTAGTAACGTTTAGCGGATCGCTTCGTGGCCACGTAGAGGGCGGGTTAGTGAGCCAGGGAGGCCCATACCACCAAAGTTGATTATGGATCAAATCTTGAGGTTTACAACCTCTTGATCCTAAATCTACGGGATTAGAATGCGTTGGCACGTGGCGCCCTTTAGCATTGGGAAGTAAATTGTGGATTTGTGATACACGATTTGCGACATATATTTCTTTCCATGTAGCTGGAGGCTTTGCTAGCCATCCCAGCACGATAGAGGAGTCACACCATAATACAGTTTCATGGTTAGTCAGATCGAGAGCTGATATGGTGTGAGAGATAAGTTTACTCAACATTAAAGCACCTGATAGTTCTAACCTGGGCAAGGTTATGGCGGCCAAAGGAGCCACTTTGCTTTTTGAAACAAGTAAATTAGAGAAGGTTGTAGATGAGGTTTGTACTCTAATGTAAACTGCTGCACAGTACGCCAATTTTGACGCGTCGCAAAATCCATGAATTTGGATTGAATCATCGGGAGTGAATTGGATCCAACGAGAGATTTGGATCTTTTCTACGTAAGGCAAGTCAGATATTATTTCATTCCAAAGTCGTAGAGAATCCGCACTGGCAACATCGTCCCAATAAATTTTTTCCAACCAGAGTTGTTGGATTATAATTTTGCCTTTTACTACCACCGGTGAGATCCAACCTGCTGGATCGAAGAGTTTGGCGACGGAAGATAGTATTTGACGCTTGGTAATACTTGTTACATTAGGGATGGATTCAAATGAATAAGTAAAAGAGTCTGTCAGCGCGTTCCACCGAATACCAAGGGTTTTCGTGGAACTGGCGTCATGAAATTTAAGGAAATCAGAGTCGTAAAGATCTGTCTCCGGAATGGTTTCTAGCAATCGAGAGTTGTTAGAGGTGATTTTCTTTAAGAGAAAGCCCGCCGATGATAGAGATTGAGTGAGTTCTTTTAGACATTGAACCGTTTTTTCTATAGAGTGACCTCCTGTAAGAATGTCATCTACATATGTTTCTTTGCGTAAAATTCGAGATGCTTTTGGGAAAATCCTTTCATTATCAGAAGCCAATTGTAAAAGAGTGCGAATAGCAAGAAAGGGAGCACAATTGACACCAAATGTCACCGTTTTGAGCTCATAATCTTTCACGGCCTCCCGGGGGGACTTTTGAAACAAAATTCTTTGGAAAGGTCTATCATGTGGGTTTATTATAATTTGCCGGTACATCTTTTGAATATCTCCACTAAAGACATATCTATAAAAACGCCATTTTAAAATGATTGTCATTAAGTCGGCTTGTAAGGTGGGACCTGGGTATAACACGTCGTTGAGGGAAAACCCAGAGTTAGTTTTCCCAGACGCATTGAATACGACGCGGACCTTCGTCGTTTTGCTTTCTGGGCGAACTACCGCGTGATGGGGTAGGTAGAAAAAGTTACATTTGTTATTGGAGAAATATTCGCGAGACGTCATTTCTTGCATGTGATCAAGCGTGATATACTCGCTAAGTACATCATTATATTGCAAACTGAGTTCGGGATTTTTTGTCAATGTTTGTCCCATACGTGTATATTGGCTAAGAGCCAGGAATCTTGAAGGGCCCAGAATTTGCAATTCGGGAAAGTCTTTTTTAAATGGCAGTCGTACCATGTAACGACCATCCGAAAGACGTGTTGTGGTTTGACTATAAAATTCCTCCACATATTCATCGTCTGAGGATTTGGGTTGAGATATCGGAATTTCTTCCTGCTCCCAGAATTTTCTTAGCATATCATTCATATTTGTATTTTCTGCGGTAGTTATTAGAGAAGTGAACGAAAATATAGGTTGGCTGTGAACGGGTCCACTCAACACCCAACCGAAGACGGTTTTGTAAGCTGACGCAGAGCCGCATACATCCCTCTTGATGCCTTCCAGATTAATATGTCTTTCGCTGTCGTTCCCTAGGATTAGATCGACAGACGATGAGACATTAAAATGAGGATCAGCTAACTCAATATCAGAGAGATCGAATGGATGTGTGATCTTAAACGAAGTAGAGGGAATTTTGTTCGTCACTTTCGGTAGAACAATGGCTTTGAGATTTAGTCGGAAATTAGATTGTTTTGCAATCAGAACTATGTCACATTCCTTATCAGCCGTTTGGCTCTGACCACCAACCCCCATAATTTTGAAGTGCGATTTTTTGTATGGAAGATTTAGACGAGTTCTAATCTTTTCTGATAGGAATGTTCTTTCCGACCCAGGGTCGATAAGAGCACGAATGGTAAAGAGTTCACCTCGACTTTCTATTTGAACTAGGGCTGTTCGCAAGAGAATATTTGTGTTGTTAGTGGCACAATTTGAATTAATTTGGGGTGTCTGTGATGACTTTGAGGTTTCGGGTTGCATTTGTATTTGTATTGGGTTTGGTTGCGGTGCTTGGTTTTGAGGATTGATAGGTTTGCTCGGAATAGCTGTGTTATTGTTCTGAGTTGAAGGAATGACTTTTTTTGCCTGATTGTTTGATCGCATGTGAAGCAAAGTGTGGTGAGTTTTTCCACAATTTAAGCGCGTGGTTTTGCTTTTACAGTTAGCTTTGGTATGAGCAACTGAAAGACAGTTGTTGCAGAATTGATTTTTAAACACAAAATCAACCCTTTCTTGCACTGTGAGTTTTCGAAAACGGGGACAAATCCTTAAGCTATGCTCTTCCTTGCACATTTTACACGCTAAATTAAGCTTTTCTTGAGAAGAATAGCTTTGAATTCGCGATTGGGATTCTTGTGGCCGTGTAATTGCGGTTTTTGTGCGTTTTATGTCTGAAATTCGTTCAACTACCTCACATCTTTTGTGTAAGAAATTACTAAGTTGGGATCATGTGGGTAATTCTCTGCTAGCGTTCAGAGATTGTTCCCAATGCGAAAGAGTTTCGTTCGGTAGTTTTGAATAAACTAAGTTAACTAGTAAGGGATCCCATCCATCAGAAGATACTCCTAATGCGTGCAGCATTGCTAAGCAATCTGTGACAGAACTGTGTATTCTTTGCAGGGATATGCTATCTTCACCAATTGCTACCGGGATGTTAAAAAGAATTCGTACTTGATTGTCCACTAAAACTCTAACATTTTCATATCTGGACTTCAGAGCTTGCTAAGCCAGATCAGTAAGAGGAAATCTATTCACAATTGCCCCCGCCTCTTCCTTTGTTTTATTGCGGAGGTGGTAGAGCTTTTCCGCGGGACTCAATCTGGGATGATTGATATAAACGGCTGTGAACATGACACGGAAGGCGGGCCATTCTTCGTAGCTTCCTGCGAAAACATGGGTATCACATGGCGGAAGTTTGAGACATGTATTTAAAGTCTCTTGTGGGATAGGGGGGGCTACGGAATTCTCACTGATTGGAGGAAGTAGACTATCTCGCTGCTGTTTAACTAAGTCAGTAAGTCTGGAGATAGTGAGGTAATAATTATCTAAGCAAACTTCGTAATTTTTTTGAGCTCTTGCTTTAACATCATCCTTCTCTTCGAATGATTTTACCACTTTATCCCAACGAATGTCCAGATCTTTCATTTTGATTTCTAAGAAGGCTTCTGATGGGACTGATTCATATTGGACATCGCTTTTCTTGCAAAACGTTAATAAGTTGTTGGAATCAAATGTGAAACGCTTGTCAGATGATGCCATTTTAACGAGAGGAATGAATTATTAGTTGCGAAGTGAAGTTGTATATAATAATGCGTGATTGTAATCAATGGGAGGGGTTTTGGCCAATATCTTTGAAGCTTGGATAGACCGGTCTACGATATATCGTAGTAAGCGGGAATTGTTATAAATTTAGACCAATATTCACGAGTTGAATAGGCCTCTTTAATAGTAATAGTGTTTTAGTGCAAGGCACTCGAACCAATATCCTTGTTTGGATAGGTCAGTTTATGAAACAGTGTCGTAAACGTGGCTAGCGATGAAGTTAGACCAATATCCTGGAGTTGGATCGGTCTACGAAACGAAATTTTGGGTAAAATGGTTTAATGATATCCTTTGTAATTTGGATAGGCTTATTGGTTTACCAATATCCTTTGTAATTTGAATAGGTAAGTGATTAAAGTGAAGAATTGTTGACCAATATCGTTGAAGGTTCGATAGGTCAGTATTTGAGAACAGCTAAAAGTTAGCAAAAGATATAAGTCCGTTTGATTCAGATTTAAGTCGAGAATATGTTAAGTGGTGGAATACTAGCCTGGAATTTCAATTACAACGGCTTTATATCAGACTCAATTTTCTACCAATTTATTGGAAAATCACTTTCTTGACTATCTTTTGTTTAAAGGGAGCGCAATTTCTAAGTGGACTGTATTAAATAAAGTTGGGAACTACTGAAGAGCTTTATGATTTTTTTTTATGTACTTTTATGTATTTACTTATTTTTTCGATAAGTTTCAAATTGTAAGTAATAATACATAAAAGTTTTAAACGAATTGGAACTAAGAGTTTATTCCGAGAATTATGAAAATATTTTTCATCAGCTATGTTATAAATTTTAAACGCTTTTATAGTGTACTTATTACTGATGTGCCAAATGTGAAATTTTGTAGCAATTTCCAAAAATTTTCGTTGACAAATTTTGATTTTTAGTGAATATATTTGTAAATTTCGTTGTTATTTAAGCAATAAATTGAATAGGCACGTCTGTAGTTGTTCTTTTTTAGTTGAAATTTTGATTTTTATTTTTATTTGTTTTGTTTGTGTGTTGGAAATAATTAAATCGATATGTGATAATTTTTAGTATGTGAGAATGATTATTAAATTCTGAAAATAACGATTCGTTAATTTTATTTTTGTTAGTCGTGAAAAATTAGTTGTTTGTTGCCAAATTTAGTTTTTTAGTTAAAACGATGAAATGGTAATGAAAATTATATAGAAATAATTAAAAAATTTCTTACTGAATTGTGTGTTGTTCGCACCCACTGTGCAGTTCTTTCCAATAGAATTGAGCAGATGTGATGGGAAAATAATTTTATATTGTCAACTTATTTATTCCCTTATTGTATTTGTTTTTGATTTATTAATTTCCTTGTATAATTACGTACCGTAAAATGTTTTATTTGAAGTCGTGTTAATAAATTGAAGGAATTATTTATGTTTATATTTTGGTTTTTAAAACCACTGTGATTGCTTTCATTTATGTAGTTTTAAACATACTTTAATTTGTATTGAATTCTCTTGACTGGAAAATATTGCAAGATGTTGTTTGCTCATAATTTGATGTTTTTTTTTGCTTTAAATGTACATACATACATATGTACTCTTAAATTTTAACTTTCGTCTTATTTTATTTCTTTTTATTTGTTGATTGTTTTATGAGAATCTAAGAACAGTGAGATGTAAAAGATAACGGTAGGCGTGAACAAAAAAAATTAATTTTTTTTGTGTGTATTTTAAATAATTTTAATTATTATGGTTAATTTACTGCTCTTATTAACAAACACTTGAAATTTGGCAACACGACTTCTGTAATTTGACTATTCTTTTAGCACAACCGTGTGTATTTACTTTTAATTTTGTACGTCTAGGTACATATCTAAGTACATACATACATACATACATTTATGTAAATATATGTATATATGTACGTTTTTGTTTTTTCTATAAGTGATTTTTGTTTGTATTTAAGACTTAATACTTTTATTTTTGGAAATGTTCTCCGTTAAATTTTATTTATTTTTTGTTAATTAACTTACGTATGTATATATATATATATATATATATATATATATATATGCAATTGTTTCTTTAGATTTTGCTTGTTTTTACCTTTCTTTGGGCACGATACCGTGTATACATGCATACATACATATATATGAACATGTAAGTACATATGTAATTCACATGTACATACATACATATGTACTTTACTTTTATGGGGATTTTCTTAATTTTGGTTGAATAATTTTTTGGGTTTTTTGCTATAATTTTCGTCGACACTTTTGTAGATCATTTATTTATATTTTAGTTAATTTTTTTCCGTTTTTTAAATAGATTTTAGGTATAACTAGCACACCACATGTAACTTGTTCTTACTTTGAAATTTTTTTGCTTTTTCGGTCTTACTTGTTCGCGATCTTCTATTTAACTGCAGAAACTTCTTTTTGCTGCTTTTTGTATGATTTGTACTCTTTCCAGTTGATTTCTTATTTGTTTGTAAGGTGACTAGTCTTTCGTCGGAGAAGGACCATGAATAAATTAAGTTGGGTACTTAGGAATAAATACCTTTAATGGAATGATGAGAAAGTTGATGTTCACAAAGGTAGATGGTTAAGAGAAACCCAAGTTGGTAACCAATAAATGGTAGGTACTGCAGGTGAGTATGTAGGTGTGTTTTGCGTGAGCCTTGATTGAAGGTTGATGAGGTTACAACCTTGTAAGGAAAATGTGGATATTTTACAAATAAAACGCATAGTTCATATTTAGCTAAAATTCACTTAAATTTATTTAAATAAAAACTTTTCTGTAAATATGAACTTCTCTTAACGAGTTATAAATTAATTAGGATACAACGATGCTAACTGTTTGCTTGTTCAAGAATAAGTGAAGTCAGAAAAAACTTATTACAGGCCACGAAGGCTGTTCAATAAAAAAAAGATGGCCTCAATTGGCGCGAAAAAATGACAATTCGGAATGTAAATCTTATACAACTCTAACATGAAGTTCATATACTTTACACTTCATTTTAATTCAATCAATTCAGTGCTTTTCAAACTGTAAGTTTATGAACGTTTATGTTTATAAAGTTCTAAATACAAATTTACGATAAACTTATTAATTATTTATGTAATACAAATTTTACCATGGTTAAATTTCAATGCAATTCAAATGATTAATTTACATACAATAGAAATTCCTTTATGCAAGTTTATACATTATAATATATGAGCTCATATATGGAAATATAATTATAGAGCTATTCATATGTGGGTCCATATATGTGACGCGACATGACGAAAGGGACCTTATCTTGCCAGGGTTCAAAAACGAGTTTTGAGTGGATAAAGGACAAAATTCTGAACAAAATGACACCAAAATCATGCAAAAATCTCAAAAATTGACGAAGTTACAGCATTTTGAAGTTTTATTGCAAAAAAGGTAGTTTCGAGATAATTGAGGTTAAAGTTGGACTATCTTTTTGAAAGTTTTTTTTTAGGATTTTGGCTGCCCTATGAAGTGCTCATTTGTTTATTTTGATTTCGTTTGGGAATTTTACCCACACCTGCCATTTTTAAACTCCCCCTTCCCTCAAGTGCTGACACCCCCACCACAAAATGCTGATCCCCGCCCCCACCAAAAGTTTATTTTGCGTGACCTTTTTTTCGTAAATGAAATGAAATTTTATAATATTTTTATTAATAATTTAATAATTTTTAAGTATACATGTGACATTAAAAAGCTTGTAAAACTACAATATGGGCAAGTACCAAGTAAGCATAGTTTTGAAAAAAATAGATAAATTAAAAAAAAAATGGGTGTTAGGTAGAAAATATTTTCCTTATACTTTGCATAGAAAAACTTCCTACTATTTCGCAAGGTTATTTTTGGTCGCTTTGGAGCATGGGCGCTATCTTTTTCCGAATCGAGATATTCATCTTCACTTTTGGCCTGGTGCTCAGCAATAGCTGTGGGAGTCTTAGGGCATAGTAAATCCTTATGCTCGTCCCTACAATACGGTCTAATTTTTTTATATAAATATTTTTTTCTCTGAATTGATAAACCATCTGGAATGATTGGGTCTGGAAAATCTGAAATGTCATTCATCACGTTGGTGTCGGTTGCAACTATGTACATGAAGCATGGGAATGGCACCTAAAGTTGTTCTGGTGAGAACTGATCCTTTATCAGTAGAAGAAAAATCAAAATGAAAATTTTCTGTAATATTTGTGATTGTTTTTCACTTTTTCTTGTTGAAATAACTCTGCCAGTGTGTTAATCCACATTTCCTCCCTCGGTGCCTGTTGTTACAGCTTTGTTTAGGCCACTAGTGGGAGTTGGTGAATGTGCTTGTTTCAGGGAACCTGCCTTGCTTACCCTTAATTTTTTCTTAAAAATGCCAAATGCAAGATCGCATGATAATTTTGTGTGGCCAATTGGTAGAAAAGAAAGGGAAATGCTGTCATGGAGGTTTTTAAAATTCGCCATATCAGATATCCCATCACAATATTGTTTTTGTTTTGAGCAACGCAATTATCTGCATGCAAATGCAATTTTGTTTCGCCAATATCATGATTCTCAAAGTAAAAATGAAGATAACTGACTATGGCATTAGCTCCCTTAGAAAATTGCACGGACTCAGGTATGAAAAAGTTGTGCTGTATTTTATTTGTACCATTCATGATGCCAAATATTCCGATTTTATACGGAGCTAAAAATTAAATCGGACCTGGTTGTTGTGAGTCGTGAGGGAATTTGCTGAGCAAAATCAAAGCTATAATGTATGCTGCCTTCATATGAATTTTGAATGACTTTGCCGTTTTCAGCATACTTTATAATATCTTGTTTGAAATTTATAATAGTGTCTTGAACAATTTTTTTGTAATATCCCCGTTCCTTATAAACCTAATCAATATGTTCTTGGCATTTTTTAAAAAATTCTTCTTTATCTTCTTCAGAAGACCCTCTTAAATTACTGTGCGCTTCGGTACTTTTTTTGGCAGATAGCGCACAAATCAGTTAGCGGCCGCATAATGACTACGTCTGAACAAAAATGGTTCCAAACATTTTTAAAACTAAAGCCCGTTTATTTGATTCCTCAGCAGCCTGTTTGTACTTCAAAAATAGGTTTTGTTTCGTATCGGACGATGGCAGAAGTTTGATAATATTTCGTTGATCAGCTAGACGCCATGGCATAAAAAGTGCAGCATCTTCTACATAATTTTGAATGAAAAAGAGAAAACGATTTTCGCTTATCAGAACTAAAAAATTATAATATTCCTATTTAATTTGATAGAAAACGGATTATTTTTAAGTTGGTAACTATAGAGCCCCCATATCGTGCAATGAACTGTTCACCCCCACTCCCTATTTTTCACAACAGTACGTACGGTAGGGAGCGGAGGTGGACAGTTTTACTGGTTGATCAAGGAACTCTACAGGTACCAAAAAGAAAACTTACCCGCAATTGCACCTCATCATCTAGTCCATCATTTTCATCCCCAATAATATTTGATTCTTCAGCATTTACACTGTCGACAATTTTAATTAGTATGTTGTCATGGCTATTATCAACAGTTGGATTAACTACTACGACCTACAACAAAAAAGGCAAAAAAAAATTTAATAAGTAGGTACCTAGGTTATGTTATTGGTGAAGTCAAATTCAAAAAGTCCAAGACTTTTTTCGGTTTAGTTGGTATAAATAATATTATACCTACCTAAAAATACAGGTAATCAAAATAATTACCTATATAATATTATTATTATGTTTAGGTACTTATCGGTATGTCATCAATATTAAAGTCTTGCACATTTTCATCAAATGCAACAGGTTGGGGGGGGAGGGGGATCACCGTCTTCCAGCTCCGAATCTTCACTTGAATCTTCATCTTTACCACCAATTACAAAATAATCCTCATACGCATCTCTCAAATCATCCGGTACATCACCCGGAAATTATTTTTAATAATTTTATGTTCATCCATTTTATTTTTATGTAAAAACACGTTAAAGACAAAGACAAAGTTCTAAAGTGTCAAACACAGCTCATTAAACAGAAGAAAATGACCGATAATATGATATAGATAAACGACGAGATATGTAGGTAGCGTTAGGTGTCAAAAACCCAAAACATGAAATTTAGACTTTAATTCACGTTTTGGCCTCTACTAAAAATTTTACTCTTGCAAGATAAGGTCCCTTTCGTCATGTCGCGTCACATATAGAAATAAGATATATTATATGGATATCACACTTAAAATCCTTTTTGCAATCAAAAAGCTTACATTTTATTAACACTTTTTATCATTGGTGAATTGGAAGTGTATGAGAAAATAAACGAAAAATGTGGTTAATTTTATGAAAATATTCGTTGTTTTTACGATACGAAATGCTTCGTAAATAGTAGAACTAGTATTTGTTTATTTTACGAAATACTTTTTGTCTGCAAATAACAAAATTTTGTATTTTTAAAATTTTTTTCCATAAATTATCGAAAAACAATGTTTATATTATGAAATAAATTCGTGAATCATGAAAAAAATTTTGTGTTATGTACAAAATTTTGTGTAAATTAAAATCTTTAATATACAAAAATCTGCAAAAAAATATATTTTCTTACATTTGAAAAATAATTTTGTTGAATAGTCTGTAATTCTTGAAATTAAAGGTCGTATTATTACGAAAAGAAAAAGATAATTTAAGGGGAATTGCTACAGCCTCTGTATTCCGCATACATCACGTACATACATATTTTACACTGAAACTCACGAATCAAACCGGGAATGCTGTGAACACAACTGAGACGAACAACGAATTTTCTTTGCGAACTTTTATCATAGAGAATAAAACACATTTGTTTATATGAAAATTAACACATCACCGCCGTCGAACGAAATTCGTCGGGCGTGACGAACTCTGCGATAGATTTATTTTTATTTCTTACTTCGATAAATTATCCAATTACAAGATCTGTTACTTATTAGTCGTTGGCGTGCCGTGGACCAAATTTTGTCGTTCGTCCGAGTTCTGTTCAAAGTATAAAGCAAAAACTAATTTTTTATCAATAATTTTTTATACAGTATATACAATGACATGAAAATAAATGGAGAAAATATTAAAAAATAAAACAAAAAAACAGTCTTTGTTCTATTTCAAAGTTTTTTTTCGTAAAATTTACCAAAGTTGCGTAGATTTAAGAATAATTTTGTACTGTAAACAAAATGATAACAAAACAAAATTTGTTTATTTTACAATTTTTCCAATTTTATAAATATTTTTTATTTTCTCCTAAATTCAATGAAATAAACGAAAAATAATTGTACGAAATACGTTTCGTAACTTAAGGAAATTTGTAAAATTATGAATTTCTGTTTTCCTGCACAAGCTACAAATATTTCGTAAAATGTACCACACTTTTTGTTTAATGCACAAAAATCAAGTTACGAAAAAGTTTTTCGTATTTTTAAGCAGAAATATTTTGAATGTAGTAATTAAAACAAGTAGGAATTAAAAAAAAAACCCGGCTGCGACCAACTTTGAACCGTTCAATATCCTAAACGGTCATTCGAAATAAAAAATCATAAAAGAAACCTAAAGATGATTTTCAAATACCTATCGAATGATACCCATTTTGACATAGTTCGCCGACTTTGTATTTTCTTTTCGTATTTACAAAACGGGGTCTGTTGGCCGCCATATTGAATATTTACTACTGTCATATCTTTAGCGCATTGATGTCAGTTTCATACCACAATTGTGCTAGCTAAAATCACACACATTCTTATTCTCTTTCATTTAGTCGTCAATGAGACAGCGACGATAACACATGCGTAGCGGGTGTGTTGAATTTTTTATAGGTATAGTGAAAAAAATAAGTGGTATGCGAAAAGTATTCTATGGTCACCAATCGTTTTCACGACATTCAATGTGTTTTATGTTACAACAATTTTAGGGAAAGAAATTAATGTGTATTAAAAAACATTTTGATTTTTTGGAGTAGTTTCACTGAAATGCACTTTCTATCTTTCTATACATAACTCGGGAAATATGGGTCGCAGCAAATTTTTTCATTAATTTTTTTTTCTTATTTTTCACGCTTTCCTATGAAAAGTTCAGAGCCCCATAACTCGGAAAATATGAGTCGGCGACAACTTTTTTTATAAAATTGTTTCCCTTTATTTTTTAGTTTTCTACCACATAGGCTCCTTTTTATTTTTTTGAACTGCTTTACTAAACTACATTTGCCCAAATATTTATTTTTTTCTATGTACTTCAGAGACGAATGAGTCAACTTTTCTCACACATACAACTATAGTTTTATTTTTGACATCACTGCTTTAGTGACACTCCGGGATTAAGAAAATCGATTGACGTAAGAATCATTAAAATCGGTTTGTATAAGTCTGCAAAGGAACACACATACATACATACATACACACATACATAGACTAATAAACACAATACTTCTTTGCGTCGCGCAGTCGGGTTTTCTTAAGGTTTCTAAATCTGCTACGCTTATGTTTTCATTTGTGATTTTCAAAAATATTATTATTTGTGAATTCTCAAAAAGTTTTTGAAAGTCTGTTCATAAAAGAGGTTTGTGACTGTTCAAAATGTGGTTGAAGTCTACTGATGATTTGGCTAAGCACCAATGAAATATATAGCCATGCTTAACTACCAGCAAATAAATTTCAGTTATATTGTTTTGGTTTTGTGTTATCTTTGGTTCAAATAAAATTTGGCTGTAATATATAAAGTAGAAAGTGTGGCAACGCATGAAAACGTGGCAACTTCAAATGACTAACCTCACGATAAAAGTTACAGTTAGGGTGAGCTTGCTTTTGACTTGTCCCTCACTTTTGGTTAAAGCTAAGTTGTAATAATGAAGAATTGTTTATCCATCCATATAATCCTACCTTTAACTAACGATAAGTTATAATAATGGCCCATAAAATTATATATATATATATAAAAGAGTAACGTTACTGACTGACTGATGTATCAACGCACAGCCCAAATGATTATAGCTAGAGAGCTGAAATTTGGCGTATGGGTTCCCCTTTTGATGTTTAGATCTACTAAGAAAGTATTTTGGGAAACTCGATTGCTAAGGGGGAAAAAAGGGTAAAATCGGTATCTTCATATCTCGGAAACCACATTAGATAGACTAAAAATTCCAAAAGGATACGATTGTTGCTGAAAAATAAGCCGTCACGTATTTGGTCCTGTTTCAATATGTATACTTTTAGGGATTAAAAGAGGGTAAAAACAGAATTTTGGTACTTTTTTAAAATCGATATATCTTCTAAAATATTGCACGTAGCAGAAAGTTTTTTGGCGCGTTATTTTTTTCTGGACAGAATCTCGAGTGGATTTGCGCACTTCCTGAAAATTTGCACTTATAAGTGGTAAAATTATAGTGGTTTTTGAAAAAGATGCTTCTTGGAAAAATTACTTTTTGAAAAAGGCACTTTTCGGAAAAATACTTTTTGGCAAATATACTTTTTGGAAAAAGTACTTTTTGGAAAATGTACGTTTTGGAAAAAGTACTTTTTGGAAAATGTACTTTTTGAAAAAAGAACTTTTTGAAAAAGCTACTTTTTAATTTAATAATAAATAAATAAAAAAATTAATACCTAATTATTATTGCTATTCAAGAAATTTATTATTCGACATATTGTCATAATCATACCATAAGCGAAATCCATTTGCTGGTGGTTAAGCGATGTCTATATGCATTTCATTGTTGCTTTAACAAATCGTCAGTAGACTTCATTCACACATTTGAACAGTCATAAACTTCTTATCTTATGCACAGACTTCCAAAAACTATTTGAGAATTATCAAATAATCATATATTCACAAATAATCATATTTTTGGAAGTCACAAAAGTAAAATATGCACAGTAGGCTTAGAAACTTATACAAAACCCAGCAATCGAATAAAAATTATTTTCTGGGTTTTGTATAAGTTTCTAAGCCTACTATGCTTATTTTTCTTTTGTGTTTTTCAAAAATATTATTACTTGTGAATTCTCAAATAATTTTTGGAAGTATGTGCATAAGATAAGAGGGTTGTGACTCTTCAAAATGTGTGGTTAAAGTCTAGTGATGATTTGTTAAAGCAACAATGAAATTCATATAGACATCGCTTAACCACCAGCAAATGGATTTCGCTTATTATTGTTATTTTTATCATTGGTTTAATACTATTGTTATTATTTATAAAAGCGTAACGTGACTGACTCGGTGATCATCGCCTAGCCCAAGCCAGTGGTGGTAGAGCGTGTGTGAATCCACTAAGAATGGATTTTTTTAAGTTCGAATGCAAGGGATTAAACAGTTTCAAAAATGAATAAAATATGTTACTTAATTTTTCCAAAACTAAAGCAAATAGACTCAAATGCCAAAAACATGTAAATACTGCTAAACAAATTTCCATTGCTTTTTATCTACTCCCGTGATATGGGATCAAATGGAATGGACTTTTGAGAACGAAACATGACATGTGTTGAAAATATTTGGGTAAAAACATACGGTTAGTGGTGTAAGTAACGGTAATGTCACAGTTTAAAGCAAAGCATCGGACAGCTGCTTGGTGCTTTTTTGATAATTGTACTTTTAGATGACAAAAACCAGGAAAACTGATTTTGATACTGTTATTTTGTAATTCATATATCTTTTGAATTACAGAGCAAAAAAGAAAAGTTTATTTATGTTACAATGCAACTCAATTTTTATAACATTAGTAATTAAATTTTATGTTTAGCTTTCTCTGCGGATGTATTAAAATTTAATTTTTGGAAATTTGAATGCTTGAGTCTAAAAAATAAAAAAAAAATCACGAGTAAGACCAGTAATGCAATATCAATGTAGAATAACAATTCAAACTGAATTAAATTTGAATTAAAATAGGGGGATAGGTTAGTAATTATCTTCCAAAATAAAAACAATAGAATTAGTATTTGATCTTATATTTATTTTTTGATTAGGCTTAAGTTCGTATCGTAGTACAACTTTTTGGTACTTTTCCTATACAAATCCCATTTCCTAAAATAAACAAAAGAATTCAAAACCTCAAATGAAATTCACATTAGAAAGATTTAAGTTTTTCCGATCAAGAGGCAATCGCCAAAGCGAAAAAATGTACCTTAACGAAAAGAATCAAGAAAGCCTTGCCAAAGCGAAAAAATCGTAAAACGAAAAAATTCCAAAATTACAAAAATTGTAAATATGAAATAAATCGCTTCTAGGTGAGTACAACAAGAAAATGATGGAGGAAAATAATTATTTTTGGAGAACAAACATTGCTATCACTATGGGTCTCAAACAAAAGGATTTGGTAAGTGTATCATTAAAAATAGTATTAAAAATTCGGAGAGTGAAACCTGATATGTTTGGGCAAAAAACAAGCCTACTAATAGGAGTATGATATAAAAGGGGTTGACGAATAAATTTGAGGAATCAACATCAAAAGTGTACCAGTTAATAGTGTGTTTATCTAAGAAGTGAACTCTGTCAATATGGATAAAAGGACTTGGTTGGTACTTTATAAAAATTATATTACGAAATTCTCAAATGACTACAGCAAAATGGTCCATCAAAATAGATTTCTTTTGGATAAAAAACACACCTATCAATATGGGTCACAAATAAAAGGGCTTTATGAGTAGGTTCAATGAATCAACATGAAAAAAGACTCAGTTGAAAACAATATCAAAATGACGAGTTTCGCTTATATTTATGTTTGAACCCTATCTATTTGTGTCTTTAATGAAAGAGCTTGGTTAATGCATATAAAATATCCGCTAACAAAGTAGCGGGCAATATGCTAGTAAGTAATAAAAAGTAAATGGAATCCCATTACTTCAACGTGCCGCACCAACGTAAAATAATATAGGTACCAGCAAATCTACAATAAATAATACAACAGGGCTTTATGATGACAACTGTAAGATACCAAGAGAAAGAATAGACTTGTCTTTTCTCTTGTCTTTGCAAAGCTTGTTTACATTAGGACAGTTTTAAAACGTGTATTGTTAAAACATATCCAACATTTGGCAGATCACATCACAAAACAAAGCAAATAAAAAACTATCAGCTAGAGCTTCGAGGTTAGCTATATTATCTCTCTATGAAACTAAAGCCTATAATAGTACACGGCATGTAAAAAGTCACATGCGTATGTGCTAATGACTTCACGGAAATTTTCAGCATGTTGGTTTAATTTTTTTTAAATTACTAGTAGTGGCTACATGCCGAAAAATTTTGATATTATTTTTGTTCCAAAATTCAAACGTGGCAAATGTAGCCGAATCGAAATTTTTTCTGAGGCAGCACATCTGTAAGCATGTGAATATTTATATGCACATATGTTACTAGTATACGGCAAGTAGCAAATGTAGCTTCGTGATGACGTCAAAATGACTTCAGAACCACATGCGCATGTGTTTTTTACATGCTGTTTACTATAGGCTTAAGTTAACTTTAAACTAAATTTAAGCTAATTACAAGCAAGCAAGAACTTCATCACGTGTTTTTAATGGACTTTTGTTTGCTGAATTCAAATCTGTTCATAGATTATTTCCGTCACGTCTAGTTTTGAGCTATTTTCATTTATATCGTTACAGCAGTTTTTCATTAGAACGGACGTGTTTTTGATAAAGCTCTGTGAAATTTTGTTTTTTACTGAATTAATTCAGATCAATAACGTTTGGGGCTTGGATACCATTTTTTGACATCAGATGAGGTCTTGTTAAGGATGGATCTGAGGTGTGGAAAGTGTCAAGGAAGCTGTAGAACTGCAAATGTTCGATGTGGCGGTTTTTGTGGAAAGTTTTTTCATTTGAAATGTATAGGATTGTCAGAATATGAGATGGACAATATGCTGAAGTGTCCAAATATGAAATTTTTGTGTGATGGATGCATGAATTTTATTGAATTAACGAATAATAATTACAAGAGCCTTATAGATGTTGTGCAAAAAAAAAAATGAAAGCGCAATTATTAAAGAAATAAATAACACAAAAAACTTTTTAAAAGAAGCAAGGAGCGAAATTGTATGCGAACTAAAAAAGAGTAATGCAAACATTGAAAAGGAATCATATGCGAGTCAACTTAATAAATACAATAACAACGTTCCCGTTATTTTGAAGCCAAAAAATAGACAAGATAGTGAAAAAACAGAAAAAGAAGTTAAAGATAATATTAAACCTTCTTCGTTAAATTTACAAGTAAAAGGCATTACAAAGAGAAATGATGGTGCGGTATCGATAAGATGCCAAAATGAAAGTGAAAGAGATACATTTTCAGATGAATTAAGAGAGAAGATGGGTAGCCAATATGATATACAGCTGCACAAAATGCGGCGACCAAAAATTTTGATTGCGGGATTGAATGAACAATTACCAAAAAGCAGAATAGTTGAAGCAATTAAGAAGCAAAATAACCTTGAGTGCTAATATTTGGAATGTATAAAAGTATATAAATCTTTTAAAAATCCTCGAGTATACAATGCTTTAATTGAAATAGATGGTGAAGGATTTGAGAACATAATGAGAAAAAATAAAATAAACATTGAATGGGATAGGTGTCCAGTATATGAAAGTTTTAATGTAATGAGATGTTACAAGTGTTGGGGCTTTAATCATACATCGAAATATTGCAAGCAAGAGGTTCAAATTTGTGCTAAATGTAGCGAAAGCGGGCATTCATATAAAGATTGTAAGAGTAGTGGAAAAAAATGTGCTAACTGTATAAAAGCAAAAGAAAAATTAAATTTATCTGATATAGACGTTAACCATGATTGTAGAGATACAGACTGTCAAATATTGCAACGCAAGAAAAAGCAAGAGGAGCAGCGGGTTGCCTACTAGCAATCAAATTGTTTAAAGGGTTTGTACTTAAACATAGCAGGGATGAGTTAAAATTTTAACGAACTAGAAATTACATGTATAAATGAAAACTTTGATTGTATATGTATAGCTGAGACACATCTGACTGAAGATGACGAAATAATGATAAATAACTATAAACTAATAAGATGCAATAGTGACTCACGGCATACAGGGGTAGTTTGTTTCTATGTTAAAGAAGAATGGAGCATAAGAGTAATAAAAAACGTATCCATAGAAAACGTTTTGTGGTTTTGTTAAAAATAGAAATTAAAAATGAAAGAAGAAAATATATAATGACAGGAGTTTCTAGATCACCTAATAGCAGAAACTCACCTGAGAATGTTTTCATAAATTTTTTCAAAGAGGAAATGGAAGCAAATAATCCGAACGAGCGCCATATAATAATGGGAGATTTTAATATTAATTGGTTAGATAACAGCAATCATAAAAACATTATAAATTAAATAATACAAGATAGTGTTTTCAAACAAATTATATCACAGCCCACAAGAATAACAAACACTACAGCAACATTTATTGATTATGTGGTAACCAATATCGAAGACATAGAAGCAAAAAATAATTTCAACCATAAGATTAGTGATCATGAATCTATTGAATTAAGAATACCTATAAAAGCAAATTTGGGTAGTTTAATCAACAAAAAAATAAAAATACTAAAATTTAATAATCTCAAACTACGAAACAATTTAAATTGCAATGCAATTAATAATATAAACTCAAATTATGATTTGCACAAACTATTTGAAGTATTTGTAAAAGGAATAAATGATGCTCTAGCTCCAATGGTAACTATAAAAACACTAAAAAACACGCAAAATGAATGGTTTAATAACCAACTAAAGAATATGAAGGATTATAAAATACTTCTATATCGAAGAGCAACTTGGTACAATACTTTTTTTCATTGTAATGAATATAAAAGGTTCAGAAATGAGTATAAAAAGCACCTAGATATGGCAAAAAACAATTTTATAAGTAACAAAATAAACGAATGTAATGATCAGAAGACTATGTGGAAAACAATTAAATCGCTTGTACTAAAAAAAGATTATTCTAAAATTCACGAAATACAAATAAACGGAAGAACAATAAGTGATGAAAAACGAATGGCAGAAAAGCTCAATGATTTTACCGTTAACAGTGTAAAACAAATCGCAGATAGCATAAAATTAGTGAAGTATGAAAACATTATTCAAGAAGATCCAACACTGAAATTAAATTTTGACATACCCACAATTAATAAATTAAGAGATATACTGAAATTTTTTAATAACAAAAAAGACCACCATTTCGTTTCAGTTAAAATATTTGTGGAAAACTTTGATATTCTTGGTAACCAATTACATGATATCATAGAAAAATCGTTGCGGAATGGAAATTTTCCTAATTGTTTAAAAGAACCCTGCGTATTACCAATACAGAAAGTAAAGAATACTAGGGATCCACATGAAATAAGACCAGTAAATATGTTAATAACAATCAGTAAAATAATACAGAAAATTGTACATTATCAATTAAACAAATATTTTGAAAATAACAATCTGCTTAATGAAACACAATCAGGTTTTAGACATAAGCATAGCTGCGAATCACTTTTGAACTTAGTTATTACACAATGGAAGACAGATGTATCAAACAACAATTGTGTTGTTGCAGTATTCCTAGATCTAAAGCGGGCTTTTAAAACGATTAACAGAGAAAAATTACTGCTTAAGCTAGAAAAATATGGGGTGAAAGGAAAAGATCTGAAATGGTTTGAAAGTTATTTACAAGATAGAAAGCAAAGAACGAAATGCAGGGAATATTTTTCATCAGCAAGAAATAATGATTTTGGAGTACCACAAGGAGCAATTTTAGGAAGGTTGTTATTTATCATATATATAAATGATATGGGAAAATTGCTTGAAAAGGCGAAAATTTGCATGTTTGCAGACGATGCACTTATTTATATAAGCGGAAAATCAACAGCAGAGTGTGTAAGAAAGCTAAATAATGAGTTAGAAAGTGTAGATAAATATTTGAAAATGAACAAACTTAAACTAAATAAGAACAAGACTAAAGTCATGATTTTAAACGGAAACACCACGATAATATAGTGATTGATGGTGAACAAATAGAGGAAGTAAAAGTGATGAAATATCTTGGTATTATAATTGACAAAAAACTTAAATTCGACCTATATTACGACAATGTTTGTAAAAAAATTTCAAAAAAGATTGTATTCCTAAAGAGAATAAGAAAAAAAGTATCAGGTATCACAGCAGTAAACATATTTAACACTACAATTAAACCACATTTTGAGTATTGCTCAACAGTTTTGTTTCTTGGAAACCTTCAAATTAAAAAAAGACTACAAAAGCTGCAAAATTGGGGTATGAGATGTATTCTTAAATGCAGTAGACTAACACACAGAAATGACATGCTAGAATAGCACTGCAATGGATGTCAGTAAATCCAAGACTTGTTATGAACGTTTTAATTTTCATAGTTAAGATCAAAAATGGTCAGATGCCAAAATACTTGGAGAAGCAACTAACATACGTGGCAGATGCGCAACCCTATTATCTGCGGAATATGGGAGACTTTAGACTGAATTATTGTAGACCTAATTATTTGCAAAACATACTATTTTATAAGGGTCTTAAAATGTACAATGAAATGCCTTTAGAATTAAAAAATGAAAGAAATAGTTATCAATTTAAACGCAAATTAATATTATATATAAAAAATTTTAATTGATGCAGTAAAATTCAATTAAGTATAATATCATAAAATATTGTAATCAATAGCATAAGGCTAAATAAATAGGCTAAACTAACTAAACTAATCAAATACTGATATTGGAATATAAAAAACGTATATGTTATGATGAAAGTAAAAAATCTTACAGATAAAGGGCTTTTATGATATAAATTAAAATTTTAAATGAAGTTAAACAGTTAAACACAAGTAATACGTAAAAAATCAACTACTAATTAGTATATCACTTTCTTTTATTAGTTTTATTTATCTATAGGGTCCGCCAGATAGCTTTTTTTTTGAAAACAGGGCGCAAAACATCGAATATAGCTTCGGCTGTGTGGAACGTAGCACCGTCCTGTTGAAACTAAATGTTGCCAATATCCTCCTCCTCAATTTTTGTGAAAAAAAATTCGTTCAACATGGCCCGATAACGATCGCCATTGACTGTAACGGCAACTCCTTGCTCATTGGCCCAATTATGCCTCTGGATCAAAATCCGCACCAAACACTGACTCGTTTTGGGTGCGTCGGCTTTTCAATGTATGCGTGCGGGTTTTCTGTGCCCCAAATGCGACAATTTTGGTTGTTTACATATTCGCCAAGATCAAAATGAGCTTCATCTGAAAAGATGTTTTTTTTTCAAAATCGGCATCTTCTGTAAGTCGATCGCAGGCAATATTTCCCAGCGTTGTTCAAGCGTATACACAACCATATTCGATCAGCGGAAGGAGAAAACTAATTATCTGTGAAATCAGACATGAGCTAAGTGTTACCATTCACGAAATAAGCTCTAGTTGAAAAAAACGTTATATGGCGAACCCTTTGCTGTTTCATGATAGCCTTCCCAGCAGAAATCAGTTCATAGATCTGAGGACCACTTGCATCTATACCTTTTTTCCATGAGCGCAACATCTCGTTCGAGCATAACCAGATATGACAAAAAGAAATAAAATCTAAATGCGAATGCAGGAGGTTTTTTAACGGCACGTTGCATCTGAGTTGTTGATATGAAAGAAGAAGTTCTTGTACCAGTTCTTCGAAATTTGGAGCCTTTCTATTTTAAATAAAATTATGACATATATTTGTGCCTTAATTATGAAAGTGGTCTAAGTCATATATTTCTCGTGTCAAGATATTTAGTTGGTCTATGTCGGAGTATCTTCCTTATGGAGGATTTAGGTGGTTGACAAGTGAAGAACTAGATCTGGATCCTAGATATATAGAGGATAATTCAAATGATGGTTATGTATATGAAGTAACCTTAGAATATCCTTCTTATTTACATGAATCACATAATGATCTACCTTTTTGTCCTGAAAATAAAGGACCTTTAGGAACAAGACAAAAGAAGTTGATTACCGATTTATCTGTGAAACATTCGTATGTTATACACTACAGGGTTCTTAAGCAATGTTTGGAATATGGTTTAGTTCTAAGGAAAATTCATCGCACTCGCACTTTCAAACAATCTCCATGGTTAAAAGATTATATAGATTTAAATACTCAACACAGAGCTGTTGCGAAAAATGATTTTGAAAAAAAATTCTTTAAACTACTCAATAACACAGTGTATGGCAAAACCATTGAAAATATGGACAAAAGAAAAGATGTACGAATAGTAACAAACTGGAGTAGAACGAACTGAAACCGCTCAGGAGCTCAATAGTGGATATCCAAATCCAATTTTCACAGTTTATCTGTATTTTCGGACGATATGGTTGCAATTGAAATGAATAGAGACAAGACATATTATAATAAGCCTATATATTTAGGATTTTGTGTCTTGGAACTTTCTAAATGGAAAATGTATGATTTCTATTATCGATATATGCAACCTAATTTCAAATCAAATTTATCTCTTAATTATATGGATAATTATAATTTTTCTGAAAGATAATTATTATAGATTTCGTGACAGTCTCTATTTAAAATTCAACAAATTTAACAGAAGCATCTTTTCCTGTATACATTTCCATTTTATCTAACTTATTATTATATTTGCATTTAATATAGTAACTAAATGAGCAAGGAATATGGTTCTGAATATAATTAGTTTTATCACTAACAATAGTTTCTATTTTTTCTAGGACGCATTTAAAGTCCGCATATATAACAAAAGGGACTTCTATTTTCCTTTGATAGTCTTTGAATTTTAGTTCTGAATTTTCAGGTCTCGACATTTTCGTTGCAATTTTACCACACTCCATTTTGTGCTGAGCCATTGTATATTCTTGATGGGTGTATTGTAAACAACTATTACAAAATAATAGTTTACTACAATGTTTGGTTGTCTGTCGTTTCAAAAGTCTTAAAAAATAAAATCAATAAATAAATTATACAAATCTGTATATTTAAATATTTTAACTTACTCTGATATATCATTTATAAAGATATAATGAAACCGCTCAGCATTTTCTAATAATATTAAGTAAACATGATTTTGTTTCTCTTCTCTTGTGTTGTAATATGGGCCAACTATTTCATCGTAGCCAAATACATTTACGCTAATATTAGTATTTCTTTCCTCAAATATTCTTATGTCATGTAATTTTAAGGGGAAGTTTAAGTATGAAAAATCTATTGTAATATTATTTTGTAAAGTAAATATATTAGCATTAATATCATCGATATTATAAGAGTTGCACCGTTCTGTATGTATAATTGTTTAAGGTGTTAGTGCTGCAATTAACGCCCACTTGAGACAGTAACTGTCCGCGTTTTCAATATTGATGCATGCGTATCGACTAGTAAGCTTTGCAGGAGAACTTATCCAATATGATCCTTTTACCTATGAAGATTTATTAACATTTATTTCCATACGAACAATTCGAATTAATGTCCAGCCAGAATCTCTTCTGGAATTCTGACATCTTGTTCTTTATTTCAAAAATTTGTTTTCCCACAACTTCATTAATATTACTTCCTCTACATAATAAGCTAATTTTTGCTCTATGTGAAATATTTGTTAGTTGTATATCTTCGTCAACAATTTTAATATATTCACCAATAAGTGTAATCATAAACTTTATAATATTATGGTTAAGCAAACTGCTTTCAAGTCTTTCCTTCACAACATCTTTGTTATTATCAATAAAATCTTCAAAAATAATATCATCCTTTTTATTGGGAATTCCGTAGATTGCTTTTTTATTTTTGAAGCGCTGTTTATATTATAATATGTGAGTTCATTGTTTTCATTTATCATCTCCATTTCCAGATTGAATTAAATGAAGAATCTAGACCATTAACAGCATTTTCTACGCCACAAGGCCACTATCAATTCAAAAGACTCCCTTTCGGACTAAAAATTTCTTCAAATAGCTTTCAACAAATGCTAATAATAGCAATTTCCGGACTAGAATCCGAAGCATTTCTTTATGTAGATGACATAATAGTATATGGATGTAGCTTAAACCATCACAACGAAAATTTAATAAAACTACTGGACAAACTTCAAAAATACAATCTAAAACTTAATCCAAAGAAATGTTGTTTTTTAAGACCAGAAGTGATTTACTTGGGACATTTAATAACAAAAGACGTTGTAAAGACATACCCATCCAAATATGAAACAATAAAAAATTATCCAATACCCAAAAACGCAGACGAAGTAAGACGATTCATTTCATTTTGCAATTATTACAGAAAATTCATACCTAATTTTGCTGACATCGGTAAAGACCTAAACGTACTATTAAAGAAATCGACAGAATTCAAATGGACAGAACAATGCCAACAAGCCTTCGAAACACTAAAAGAAAAGCTAATTAACCCTCCTGTATTACAATACCCAAATTTTGAAAAACCTTTCATAATAACAACCGACGCTTCAGACTACGCGTTAGGTGCAGTACTATCACAAGGAGAAATAGGACAAGATTTACCAAAAACATGACATGAATAAACCAATCATTGAAAAGGAGCTATTAGCAATACACTGGGGAATAAATTATTTTAAACCATGTCTATATGGAAGACAATTTGATTTCACTTTTTTCATATAAGAATCCTTCATATAAAATGACAAGAATTAGACTAGACCTAAGTGATTATGATTGTACAATTATAAGAAATTAAAAATTAACACTAATGGTGATTCACTTTCGAGAATAAAAATTTACTCTGACATATTACAGTACAGAAAGAAATACGGAAAAATATGATTCTCAGAAGTCTGATCAACTTCAAATATTGGAATGCATATCCATTAATGACGTCAAAAATATGAAGAAATTAAAATTTAATAAATTTGAAAATATAAAAGAGGCCGACATAAATATTGAAAATAATATTGTGCACATTGGACGTAATGATAATTCATCGAAACCAGATTCGAATATGAAGAAATTGCGTACCAAAAATATAAATATAGGATGTAATGATAATTCATCGAAACCAGATTCGACTATGAAGAAGTTACATACCCAAAATATGAATAATGAAATTAATAAGCTAGCAAGATTCAGCGATAACTCAGCGAAACTAAATTCGATTCTGAGAAAACTGATATCTAAAATGAAGAAAGAAAATATAAAAGAATTAGCGCTATCAAATAAAGATGAAATGTTTAAAATATATGCAAAAGAAGAAATAAAATAAGCATATGCCAAGATAAAGATAAATAACCCACCGAAAATAACAGATTCAATATTGCAATACAAACTAATGGACGAATACCACAATGCCACACACGCAGACCACTTAGAAGTTAGAAAAACAATCATCAAATTAAAACTAAAATATATTTGGAAAAACATGTCAAAGATGGTAAAGAAATTTGTGTCATATTGTGACAAATGTACGAAAAACAAACAAACAAAACACATTAAGGAAGCACTTACACTGACAGACACCAAACAATAGTTTTGAAGTAATTTCAATTGACACCGTAGGTGTACCGATACATTTTAACCATACAGTACGAACTGACAAAATTTATCGTTGCTCACCCAATGCCGACAGAAGATGCACTTACAACAGCCAAAACATTTGTTGAACAATTTATTTTGAGATACGGACAGTTTAAAGTACTTAAGTAAGACAGAGGAACAGAGTTTAAAAATGAAATAATGACTAACATACGAGTATGTTCATTGTTAGGGATAAGACAAAATTTTTCAACACCTTATCATCACGAAACACTTGGATCAATTGAAAGAAATCACAGGGTACTTAACGAATTTCTATTAACAACCGCAAATGATTATGAGTAGGATAAGTGGTTTCCATATTTTACTTTACACGGCACCACACATTGACACAGGCTACTCGCCATATGAATTAGTATAGGGAAAATTACCATCCCTACCATCGGACATTGTAGACAACAATAAAAAATTTTATAATTATGATGACTACGCACAAGAACTACGACTCAAATTACAATTTACACTAAAAAGAGCTAGAGACTTACCAACAAAAACAAAAGAAAATAGAGTAATAAACAATAAATATGAAAATAGACTCAATTTAAAGATAGGAGATTTAGTACTAGTTAAAGTAGAAAATAGAAAGAAAAATCAGAGCCCATATAAGGGACCTTATAAAATAATAAGTAGAAACGGTGTAAACACCACAATAGAATATGAAGGAAAAACAAAAGAAATACACAACAATAATTTGAAACCATACAAAACTTTATAAATATAAAATGTAGGATAATTGTATAAGTACATAAGAATATTTTTAAATACAATTAAACTGTAAGAAAACACTAAATACTAAAGAAAATGTTATCTATATTTTATATGTAAGCAAATAATATAAAGAAAGCCATTACAAAAAAAAAAAATTATAACTTAGATTAAAATATAATTAAACATATTTTATAACATTTTAAAATTTTATTACACTTTAAGAAAACATTATATACCAAAACAAATTTATTTACATTTTATTTTTTTTAAGAGAATTATATACATTAAAAACACTATTATTTTAAGAAAATCATAAACATTAAAAACATTTTTATTTTTAGAAACACTTAACAAATTTATTAATATTGTAACTTTACTATGAGAATGGTAAGAAAGATTACTTACATAATTTTTCTCTTAAGGGTGAGGGTGTAGTGTACCATATTTATATTAATGCACTGTAACATAAATTACTTGCATTGCTTTAATAGCAGTTCAATGCACAAGCATTGCAACACAGCCATAAACAATAATAATGCTGAATGGAATAATTTGAGTGACATTCTTTTGAGTCACAATATAATTTCTTATTACCAAATCCCCTGTTTTTGATTGGTTAATAAAATAATGCTTACTATTTTCATACTAAAGAAAGAAACAAAACATAATTGTAAATATTAATATTAGATTTTATTTATTTATTTATCTGTTTATATTGTAATACAAAAGCCCAGAGGCAAAAAAAAAACGCACTACATAGTTCAATACTGAGTAAATGATTAACATTACTATATTAACATATTAATAAAGATTAATTAAAATATTTCAATTTGATAATAATTAACAATATTCATAAAATTCACTTAAACTAAAAAAAAAAATAAACTAAAATATAGATGATTTATATTCTTATACCGTCGTCCATTTGTAATTATTTATATTTTTATTATTTATATTACATTTATGGGTGGCGTTGGCTGAATTAGTTAGCACGTTGACTACAAAACCTAAGGTCCTGGGTTCGAGCCCGGTCTCCGACAGTCAATAAAAAATAATAGCACCACGCATTTTTCTGATGTACATTAGTGTCCTTTGTATCAGTTGTTGTGGGAAAAGTTGTACTGATGCAGGCATAATGCACTGGTCATTAAAACTACACCGACATCATCAGATACTAATCCTAATGTAACATCAGAACGCCCTCCTTCGTTGTGTAGCAGAATCATTGGCGAAGTAAAATAACTAATAAAATGGCTACTAAACACAGCTTCAAAATTTAATACGCCTCATTTAACACCAGAAGGCGCTGCAACACTGCATTATCAAAAAAGCGTGCAAAACAAAGCAGAGTTGTAAAAGAATGAAGCTTTTCTCCATCTTCCTTCACCACTTCTCTTTTCTATCACTATCCCTTCCCAATCACCCTCTCTGACTATCTTCTCTTCAACTAACAGGTAACACAAAGGGATCATTGTATTGGACCCAAGTGAGCTGGACTCTAAATTTCACCTTTCCTTACCAGCAGCCTGCTAACCTAACCTCTCGGGTCCTTATTATCATATAATGTGTACCCATTCATTTTAAAAAGGCTTCTCGAAGTCAAATGAGTCTCAGAAACTAACATTACATCAATATTTTTTTCCGAAAGGAAGTGCTCTAGCTCATTTTTGTGTTGGCGAATGCCGTTTGCGTTCCAGAAACATATTTTTACGTATTCTGCATTCGCAGCATTTCTTACATCATGCTAGTCATGTTTTTAGTAAAGTTGTTTATAGTTTGCACCAGATTATCAACATAAGTGATCACGAAATATATACCAAAGAAAACTTCATTAATACATCTTTGAAAATTTTGTGCACTATTTTAAGTCCAAAAGGCACTCGCTTGGATTCAAACATCCCAAAAGGTGTAGTAATGGCTGTTTTATGAATATCATCCTCAGCCATGGGAATTTGATGTTATGCTTTTACTATGTCAATTTTTGAAAAAAGTGTCTTACCTCTAAAATCTGTAGTTAGATCCTGAATATGAGGTATGGGATATCTATCTGGTATTTTAATACAATTCAATCTACGGTAATCTCCACATGGCCTCCAATCGTTATATCCTTTTTTAGAAACAAGATGAGGAGGATATGATACGTTCGAATTAGATTGCTACTTTTAATATAACAGGATCTAATCTTCGAGGTTTTGAAAATAGAAGATTGCCTTTTGTTTCGATTCTATGTATTGTCGTGTGTGTAATAGGTTTGGTATAATCTGGTTCAGCTGTTATTAACGAAAATGTATCTAAAAGTTTACCATATTTATTTTTAGGTTGATCAACTTTTAGTAAATGTATTCGTGAAATTTCTATTGATCCTCAAACTGAAGATTCTGTATTTGAGTCTGTAATGATTTTATTTTTAATGTCGATAATAATTCCAAATTTAAAAAAAAAATCTGCACCTAAAATTGGGTGATTAATATTAGTTAAAATAAAAGTGAATTTAAATTCTCGACGAAGATTTAAATCAAGTGTTAATGATTTTGTACCATATGTTTTTATAATAGAACCATTAGCTGCTGAATATGTTATATCTGAATTTTGTTTAAATTTAGATACTGGAATAACCGATACAGTTGCACCTGTGTCGTTTAAAAATTTTTATTTATTATTTTTATCAAAAACACATAAGCGACGTGATGCATTTTCTCCTGTCCCTTTATCCGTCACTTCAATAATAGGACTTTTTAGTTTTAATTTTGCCTATTGTAACTTTGAAAAAAATTACAGGGCGAAATACATTTAATAGCTTTATAACCGAATTTTTGATGATACCAACAGAGCTTGTGTTTTGTACTGTTTATTTTATAGTTGTTAATTTTATAGTTTGAGTTATTTTTAATCTTAAATAACTCATGTGATATTTTATTTATATTTTCTGATGAATTCGAAGTAACATTAACTAGATTTTGAAGTTGAATATCTATATTTGAGGGAATTGAAGTAGAAAAAGAAGATATTTCAGACTTGTTTGACAATTCGAAGATTTTATCTGCTAAAGCTATCTTTTCTGTTAAAGAAGTTAACTAAGAGCTACCTGAACAGTAGGTAGAAATTTTCTTATCCATAATTTTATCAACAGATCGTTATTAATGAGAAAATTATTACGAGCAAGTTTATTTAAATCATGGAAAAACTCAAATGGTTTTCTGTCTCCAATTTATGTTTCGTTAAGTATTTTCTCGAAACGGGGATCTTCATTTAGTGAAAAACGTTCGATAATGATTATCTTAATATAATCATATTTGTTTTCTGTGGGTGGATTGTAAATAATATCTATTAATTTTCCTAGAACGTCCTCAGGAAGAGAAATAATAACAAGTTGGTATTTAGTCGTGTCATTTGTGATATTTTTAAACTTAATAGTCGATTCAGTTTGAATAAGCCATGTTTCAGGAAAATAACTCAAAAACTATTGTAATTTTATTGAAACTTGGGATGAATTACTTGTACTTGGATTATTATGTAAAGAAAAGTTAGGGGGTGAAAAAATTGTTCTTGTTGTAAAGAAGAATTGGTAGGTGGAACTGATTGTGCATCTTGAAATTACAAACATAAGTTATAACAAGTAAGTAGTAAGATGCTATAGTAGCCACCATTGCTAGGTTTCAGGAAAGAAGATAAATAATAAATAAAGAGAGTGTGGTAAAAAAACGTTGCGTTGCGATGTTGCGCTCGCTTCCGTGGCACAGACCTGTTAAGTCTTTGACATCTCTTTCTCCTTGCATAGTCTCATGATCCGTGGCTACTTCATCAGTATATAGTTGCTCTTGGAGTGGATAATAGCTATTGACATCACAAATCTTCCCAACTGTAATTCCATATTTCACCGGCTTTGATTTAAATTAGTTCTATCGTGGAAAGGAAGCACCTGGCAATCGATTTTCAAGTTCTCACTAGGCTTGTAATATGCTGGTAGATTTAAGTGCTCTTTTTTTAGTATTTGCGTTGTTGAAATATATAAAAAGCATCAATGACAATAATCTGTTAGTACCAACCCAAGCCATATAAAACACTATTTTGACCTACGTGCATTCTATATAACAACATTTCTGAAAACAAAATAAATGTACATATTTAAATCAAATGATTTTAGCATATAAACACATATAACTAATTTTCAATTAAAAAATCTGAAAAAAGTACATTAGGTTACCCTGTCATTGATTAACGTATATTTTTTTGGTCATTCATCTTAGGGTTAAGAACTTCACAATGAAATCTGTAGAATGGCAATTCCTTAAGAAATATGAAAGATATTTACTGTACGAACATAAGGATGCAGTACTATGTTTTCTTCACATGCTTAAAGAAAACGAAGACTTTGGTGTGGAGGATAATAATGATGCAGAACACCTTTTTTTTGTCCTTGGTACAGCTCAGATTGTATAGAAGGACCAGACACGTGCAGATGCACGATATTTAATGTAAGAAAAATCAATGTAATAAATTTAATTAATTCATATACGTTTATTTTTAATATAAAAAATTAATAAAAGTATAAATAAAATATAAATGAAAAATTTAATTTTTTTTAATTTTTAAAGATTACATAAAAAAGACACAGTAAAAAAATTATTAAACTAAATATGTATATATATATAAATATATATAATATTATGTAATCTTTAAAAATTATCGAACGTTTTTCACTAAATGAAAATCCCCGTTTCGAGAAAATACTTAACGAAACATAAATTGGAGACAGAAAACCATTTGAGTTTTTTCATGATTTAAACAAACTTGCTCTTATTAATTCTCTCATTAATAACGATCTGTTGATTAAATTATGGATGAGAAAACTTCTACCTACTGTTCAGGTAGCTCTTAGTTAACTTCTTTAACAGAAAAGATAGCTTTAGCAGATAAAATCTTCGAATTGTCAAACAAGTCTCAAATATCTTCTTTTTCTACTTCAATTCCCTCAAATATAGATATTCAACTTCAAAATCTAGTTAATGTTACTTCGAATTCACCAGAAAATATAAATAAAATATCACATGAGTTATTTAAGATTAAAAATAACTCAAACTATAAAACTAACAACTATAAAATAAACAGTACAAAACACAAGCTCTGTTGGTATCATCAAAAATTCTGTTATAAAGCTATTAAATGTATTTCGCCCTATAATTTCTTTCAAAGTTACAATAGGCAAAACTTAAACTAAAAAGTCCTATTATGGAAGTGACGGATAAAGGGACAGGAGAAAATACATCACGTCGCTTATTTGTTTTTGATAAAAATAATAAATAAAAATTTTTAAACGACACAGGTGCAACTGTATCGGTTATTCCAGTATCTAAATTTAAAAAATTTAAACAAAATTCAGATATAACATAATCTGCAGCTAATGGTTCTATTATAAAAACATATGGTACAAAATCATTAACACTTGATTTAAATCTTCGTCGAGAATTTAAATTCACTTTTATTTTAACTAATATTAATCACCCAATTTTAGGTGCAGATTTTTTTTTTTTAAATTTGGAATTATTATCGACATTAAAAATAAAATCATTACAGACTCAAATACAGAATCTTCAGTTTAAGGATCAATAGGAATTTCACGAATACATTTACTAAAAGTTGATCAACCTAAAAATAAATATGGTAAACTTTTAGATACATTTTCGTTAATAACAGCTGAACCAGATCATACCAAACCTATTACACACACGACAATACATAGAATCGCAACAAAAGGCAATCTATTTTCAAAACCTCAAAGATTAGATCCTGTTATATTAAAAGTAGCAATCTAATTCGAACGTATCATATCCTCCTCATCTTGTTTCTAAAAAAGGACATAACGATTGGAGGCCATGTGGAGATTACCGTAGATTGAATTGTATTACAATACCAGATAGATATCCCATACCTCATATTCAGGATCTAACTACAGATTTTAGAGGTAAGACACTTTTTTCAAAAATTGACATAGTAAAAGCATAACATCAAATTCCCATGGCTGAGGATGATATTCATAAAACAGCCATTACTACACCTTTTGGGATGTTTGAATCCAAGCGAATGCCTTTCGGACTTAGAAATAGTGCACAAAATTTTCAAAGATGTATTAATGAAGTTTTCTTTGGTATATATTTCGTGATCACTTATGTTGATAATCTGGTGCAAACTATAAACAACTTTAATAAAAACATGACTAGCATGATGCAAGAAATGCTGCGAATGCAGAGTACGCTGCTTTAAGCATTACTTAACAAGCCATGAACACGTAAAAATATGTTTCTGGAACGCAAACGGCATTCGCCAACACAAAAATGAGCTAGAGCACTTCCTTTCGGAAAAAATATTGAGGTTATATTAGTTTCTGAGACTCATTTGACTTCGAGAAGCCTTTTTAAAATAAATGGGTACACATTATATTATACTAAGGATCCGAGAGGAAGAGCATGCGGTGGCTCAGCAATTTTTATAAAGTCAAGACTCAAGCACTATATTTTTGATAACATATTTATGTGCAGAACATTTACAAGCAACTAATATTTGTATTGAAAATTTTTGTACAAATTTCGTTATATCATCAATTTATTCCCCTCCAAGATTCTCAATCACTGAGGATGAATACGAGGATTTATACAAATCGTAGCAGCTGGAGACTACAATGCAAAGCATACGCTCTGCGGTTCACGCCTTATTACACCTAGAGGAAGAGCGTTGTTCAACACAATTTCAAACATGGGCTTGTACGTAATTTTGAGT
Source organism: Nowickia ferox (assembly GCA_936439885.1). Classification (NCBI taxonomy): domain Eukaryota; kingdom Metazoa; phylum Arthropoda; class Insecta; order Diptera; family Tachinidae; genus Nowickia; species Nowickia ferox. The sequence continues at coordinate 196,276 of CAKZFG010000001.1, read as the reverse complement.
GGAGAGCCAACTTACTGGCCTACAGACGTACAAAAAATTGCGCATGTTATAGATTTTGGAGGCATGAAAAATATTTCTAGGGATTTAGTTCATGTCGGAGCTACCCTAGATCTCTCCTCCGATCACTATCCGACTATCGTTAGAATCTGTAACTCACTTAGAAGTGATTTACCTCACCCATATGTGAAGATGATCAATCGTGTTAATTGGCTGAGATTCAAAAAATATCTTAGTAATCATTGCACGGAAAATATAACGCTAAGAACATGCGATGATATTGAATCTAACATTGCGAATCTTAACAGAAATATTAAGCAGGCTGCTGAACATGCTACTACCTCCCACCCACAGACTGGGTTTAACAAAATTTATTCTACGGATATTGAACGTCTCGTATATGAAAAAAGAAGAGCTAGAAGGGAATGGAAACAGCACAGATCACCACAACATCAAATCAGGTTTAAGGAGTGCACTAAACGACTCCAAGAGTTGCTTGCATCTGAAAGGACTGCATCTCTTAAGTATTTGGAAACCCTCGATGTCACACCAGCATCTAATTACTCTTTGTGGCGCGCTGCGAGAAAGCTTAAAACACCCGTTGAGTTTAAACCACCTCTGCGCACTTCTAACGGAGGTTGGGCTAGAAGCGATACTGAAAAAGGCAACATATTTGCTGAGCATTTAAAATCCGTATTTACCCCAAACACATGCACAGGCGTTGTTGATTTGCCGTGTGTAGTTGCTCTACCCCCTCGACCCTTAACGTTTAAGATGCATGAGGTACAAAAACTAATTGCTGAACTCAACCCAAAGAAAGCTCCGGGTGTTGATGAAATTAGTAATCAGATGTTGATGAAGGTACCATTTTACGACTGGAGTATTATCCAAACCACTGGGAGCTTGCCAAGGTAAAAATCATTCCAAAGCGGGGCAAAGATCTTACCAAGGCTGGGCCATACAGGCCAAAAAGTTCACTGTCATTAATGTTAAAGCTCTTCGAAAAGCCACTCATAATAAAATTTTCCCCAATTCTAACTGATAATGCGTGCATACCGGATCATCAATTTGGTTTTAGAAGTCAGCATAGCACCATTGAACAAACGCATAGATTGGTTCAATTTATAAGAAGAACATTTCAAGAAAAGAAATATTGTTGTGGAAGGAGACTTCATGAGTGTGCCTGAATGAATCTCATCCGGTGTGCCACAGGGGGGTATACTGGGGCCAGTTTTGTATTTGATTTATACTTGTGATATGCCTTTGAGCAGTACCATCCACACATCTACATTTGCCGACGATACAGCCTGCTATAGTATGCACGAAAACTCTCACGAGGCATCTCGATATCTTCAGGAACATATTAACCAGCTGGAACTATGGCTAAACTTATGGAGAATAAAAGTAAATGAACAGAAGTGTGCTCAGATAACATTTACCCTACGAAAAGTTACTTGTTCCCCCGTTAGAGTAAATAATCAAATTGTTCCTCAACACTCAGATATGAAATACATTGGTATACTCCTTGATCGACGGCTTACATGGAAACACCACATTGAATCTAAGCTAACACAAATGAAATTAAAATTAACTCAGGTACATTGGCTGATTGGTAGAAATTCCACTCTGAGTCTAGATTGTAAAATTTTGATATACAAGTCGCTCTGTAAACCTATATGGTACTAGGGAATACAGCTATGGGGCACTGCCTCAGCTTCCAGTATAGAGAAAATCCAACGAAAGCAAAACAAGATTTTAAGACTAATAACATCGGCTCGATGTTACATCCATAATTCAAATTTACATAGTGATTTAAATTTGCCACTAGTGACTGAAGAAATTAAAAAATACGCAGGCAAATACTTAACAAAACTCGTGTCTCATCCTAATTCACTTGCTCGTAACATCTTGAATTTTACTGGACACATCCGCTTAAAAAATAGGGACAATATGGCTCTAATACTCACCACTCGAGATGAAACAGCTTGAAAATATTTTTGTGCTTCATTCGATATTTATGTATTATTGATTACTATCACTAAGTTTATGCCTAACACTGGTTGGGCTTAATTATTTTATCTAGATTTAAGATTTAAATACTTATTGTTAGTTAATTTTTTGAAGATACAATAAATAAATACACGCATGAAAAAAAAACTTATGTTGACGATTAGATTAGTAATGGGGACGATAGTCCAAGTTTGGGAATTCAAAACCGGGGAAAAAAGATAAATACTGGCAACCCTGTTGCATATGGGGGATTTTGGGAATTCATGCTGAGATTTTCTTAGCTATGTGTGTGTGTGTGTGTGTTAAAGTTTGATTCTCTATTTATATGTATGTATGTATATACATACTTGTGTGTACAGCTTTTGTTGTGTTGTAGACAAACTTTGTGCTTACAGTGGATTTATGGATGTATATGTGAGTGTTTGTATATGTGTATGTATGTATGTGTGCATATGTGTGCGTTTTTGTATGTACTTGCATGTTTGCCTGTATCCACTACTTTTGTTGTTAGTTACTGGTACATTTCTATAATTTACGTACATACAAATGTATGCATATTGACAAGTTGTTGACAATTCCATCACAAATACGTCATACCTGTTGTCTCTCTTTCTTTTACTGACGGATAGAAGAAAACTTATTATACTACAATTGTCACTAGAATTTAAGTGTTGACACAAAGACACTCTGACTGCAGAGTAGTAACAATGGATCTGTGTGTTTGTGTGTATGTAGTGATCGTTATTTGATTGACTTTAGTTTGCTCCTCTGAGTTTTCGTTGCTTTGCGTATGTATGATTATTATTACTGGGGAAATAATATAAAAGCTGTAGGTAGTGGCAACCCTGATAGATATTTGGAATGGAGGGGGATAGGGAATGCATTTGGTAATGTATGTATGCATGTTTATGTTGTTGAATTAATGTATGTGATCGTATCTATTTTTGCTTTGAAGAATATGATTGCTTGTGTGAATTATATCAACACTTCTTCATACATATTTACAAATATGTGTATATATGTTTTCTACGCTACTGACATTGCTATTCTTATGGAGATAGAAAAATATTGTGTTGGCATAGGTTTTATATGTACAAGCGCATTCAGATATTAAATATTTTAAGTCCCATCAGGTTGACAAGCAGAGTTTTATGAATAGGGGTAATTATATTTTTATTTTAGTATATTTTACTTTAACAAAAACTTATAGAGGGACCTGCACTCACGCCCCCCGATTCTCATATGAATTGTGGGGATGTGTGTATGTGTGTGTGTATGTATACGAATTTCATCATATGTCGTAATACCATCAGAGAAATTAGATTTGATGACTACTATGCGATTCTCATGTAACGTATATAAGTAGAAAAAATAATGTAGATTATCATCAGTATACTTTGATATCTCAACAATTCACCACCTATTTTCCAAACCAAATTTTTAGTGTTTGAAAACAAACAGAAAAAAACTACAAAAGTGCTAAAACTAATTATTCTTCGTTAAACAAGTTTATAGCGCATAAAAAAATAATTAGACAAATTGTTTATAAATAAAATAATTAAATAAATTGTTTATAAATAAAATAATTAAATAAATTATAAACAAATAAATAAATAATAAAAATAATTAAATAAAATGAATACCGCAAGTTGTCCCATCTGCAATAAAGTCTTTATGACTCAAACAAAAGTAAATGAACATATAGAAACACACACCTATGCTAGCAAGTCGAAGGCTATGTTGGGAATTAGTAAGCTAAATATTAACAACAAATATTGTGAGGATTTTGATGAGATGATTCCATAAAATGGTTGTATGGCTCACGTCAGAACCATAAAACACAAAAACAGCTGTCAGCAAAAAGAGATCAGCGATTTTCTCACTAGAAGAATAAGTAAGTTCAATGGGAGGATCGAGACATATATTCTCCTCAACAAAAATATGGGCGTCTTGTTTCCGGAGGAGTTTCTCGCATCTGCAAAGAGCTCCATAGTAAAACAACTTAATGAACGTAGTAGGATACATACTATATTTAAATTTAATATGGAGCTCATATGTGATTATATGAAAATGGTAAATGATGAGATGAATGTTAGCCAACTTGTGCGCACCTCAAAGATGATGTTGGTGACTTTGTCTGATGACATAGAGGCTATGTACAAGAAACAGACCGATGAGCTAAGAGCCAAAATGGAAGAGTTTCAAGAGAGGGATAGCGGATGGACATTGATTTCAATAAATTCCCTTGAAGTTAATATAAACAAGGCGTCCATAATATGAGGATCGAGCTTTATCCATCCCCCAAAAAATATTGCAGTGAAATGTGCATGAATAAATATCGAGAACAATGATATTTATTGCTTTAAATGGTGTCTCATTGCGGCTTTCTACACAAATAGCGGTCTGAATCCTAAACAACGGAAAAACTTTAAAAACTATAATATAACAAAAAAATTCTGATGAGAATATTAATTTAGGAGCAATTGTGTTAAATTTTGAAGGCCTAGAGTTTCCACTCCCATTGAAGCAGATAAAAAAATTCGAAAACAAAAAAAAAATGCTCAGCATCAATGTATTTGGCCATAATGGCACATCGCTTATAGGACCATACTACATAACAAAATGAGAAAAACACATTCATATTAATCTCTTATTGCTCCAGTCCAATGAAAACTTCCACTATGTACTCATCAAGGATATATCAAAGTGAGTTTCATTTGTGCATTTATGAAAAATCTGGTTTCATCTCTATTTAAAAAGTTACTTCTTATTGTTATATTTATTTATATCGTATTGGTATTTTCTATACTTTCTTCAGACTCCTTCGTTCCAGCATAACATCATACAAAGTAACATCATGATATGCAACACCTGCCTATATCATACACATGACGATTATGTGTATAATCATCATAAAAATGTTTGTGGGAAAAAAGTCATCAGAATGCCGGAAGATGAATCTATTATCAAGTTTAAGAACTACTACAAATAGGTAGATGTACCATTCGTAATCTACGCGGACTTTGAGTCTATTTTAGAAAAAGTTGATAATGCTGTAAGTAAAAGCACCACAAATGTACAGAAACATCATGCTTGTGCATTCGGTTATTTTATTAATTGTAGTTTCAAGAGAGAAAATAATTTATATAGACATTATTTTGGTGAAGATTCGGCGAATATATTTATCAAAAAAATTGTTGAAGATTGTACAGATATTTATTTAAATTATTTACTTAAAGTTAAGAAAATTTTCATAACCCCAATAGAAATAGCTCAATATAATAATGCAAAAAATTGTCATATATGTAAGAAAATATTAAATAACGATAAAGTTAGAGATCATTGTCATCTTACGGGCAATTATCGTGGGGCAGCTCATAGCGAATGTAATTTGAATTATAAAACACCTCAGTTTATACCGGTTATCTTGCATAATCTTTTCGCATATGATATACACCTATTTTTTAAAGAACTTTCTTCTATAAAATATGCTACAATAAAAGTGATTCCCCACAACACAGACAGTTATATTTCTCTTTCAATTTTCATCAGATTAGATGAAAAATATGGATTCTAAATAAGATTTATAGACTCGTTTAGATTTATGGCTTCGAGTTTAGATACGTTAGCGAAAAACCTTGATAGCAATGATTTTATTACTATTCGGTCATGTTTCGTTGATGAAGCTCATTTCAACCTGATTAGAAGAAAGGGTGTACTTCCGTACTCTTACATGGATTCCATGACTAAGTTTAAGGAAATTAAACTCCCTAATAGAGAATATTTCTTCAAGAGTTTAACTGTAAAACCCTCCTTGACTATACTGAACTCTACTTAAAGACAGATGTTCTTCTTCTAACCGACGTGTTTGAAAATTTTAGAAAAATTTGTAGATATATATACTATTTCGACCCCTGCCACTATTATACAGCACCAGGCTTATCTTGGGATGCAATGTTGAAAACCACAGAAGTTTCACTGGAACAGTTCACTGATTCCGAAATGTATATGTTTATGCAAAACGGAATTAGAGGTGGACTAGTTCAATGCTCGCAAAGATATTCGAAGGGGAATAACAAATATTTGGAAGATTTTGATGCATCAAAACCATCAGAATTTCTTGTATATTTAGATGCTAACAACTTGTATGGTTGGGCGATGTCGGAATATCTTCCTTGCGGTGAATTTGAGTGGGTATGTGATACTGATTTTGATGTTAAAAAAATTTCTGATACTGCAGAGTATGGGTACATTTTGGAAGTGGATATAGATTATCCCGATTCAGTGCATGATCTACATAATGATTTGCCATTTTGTCCCCAAAATAAGGCTCTGAAGGGATCCAAAATCAAAAAAATAGTTGCAGACTTACACTCAAAAACAAATTACATCATACACCATAGAGTTTTAAAACAAGCCATTTCAAATGGCCTCATCTTAAAACAAATCCATAGAATACTCAGATTTAAGCAATCCGCATGGCTTAAAAAATATATTGACTTAAACACATTTCATAGGACAAATGCTAAAAATAATTTTGAAAAAGATTTCTTCAAACTTTTAAACAATGCTGTTTACGGGAAGACAATGGAAAACATTGAAAAACGTAGGGACATTAGAATTACGTCATCTTGGGAAACAACAAACAGGAATCATTTAGATCTCAGAGCATTAATTGCGAAACCAAATTTTAAGCAGTTGACAAAATTTTCTGATGATATGTATGCGGTAGAGTTAGAAAAAATGGAACCATTATATGATAAACCCATATATGTTGGTTTCACAGTACTGGAGTTATCGAAGTGGAGAATGTATGACTTCCATTATGGCTTCATGAAGCCTAAATTTGGAGAGAACGTTTCTCTCAACTATATGGATACTGACTAATTTATTTATACAATTAAAACTGATGATTTTTACGATGACATCCGTAATGATATTAGTTTGAATTTTGATACGTCAGAATATCCTACAGATAATCAATTTCGTTTGCCGCTACTCAATAAGAAGGTTTTGGGAATGATGAAAGATGAAAACAATGGGGATATAATGACAGAGTTTGTTGGTTTAAGAGCAAAAATGTATTATCTGTCGACTCTTCGCTCGGAAGCTTTTAAAAAATCAAAAGGGGTCAAAAAGTCTGTAATTAAAAAGTTGTCCATTAATGATTACAAAAGTTGCTTATTCGAATCCAAAATTACCTCTGATGAAATGTTTTTGTTTAGATCTAAAACACATCACTTTTATTGAAGAATATTTTATAGAAGAAAGTTCTTTGAAAAATAGGTGTATATCATATGCGGAAAGATTATGCAAGATAACCGGTATAAACTGAGGTGTTTTATATATCAAATTACATTCGCTATGAGCTGCCCCACGATAATTGCCCGTAAGATGACAATGATCTCTAACTTTATCGTTATTTAATATTTTCTTACATATATGACAATTTTTTGCATTATTATATTGAGCTATTTCTATTGGGGTTATGAAAATTTTCTTAACTTTAAGTAAATAATTTAAATAAATATCTGTGCAATCCTCAACAATATTTTTCATAAATATATTCGCCGAATCTACACCAAAATAATGTCTATATAAATTATTTTCTCTCTTGAAACTACAATTAATAAAATAACCGAATGCACAAGCATGATGTTTCTGTACATTTGTGGTACTTTTACTTACAGCATTATCAACTTTTTCTAAAATAGACTCAAAGTCCGCGTAGATTACGAATGGTACATCTACCTATTTGTAGTAGTTCTTAAACTTGATAATAGATTCATCTTCTGGCATTCTGATGACTTTTTTCCCACAAACCTTTTTATGATGATTATACACATAATCGTCATGTGTATGATATAGGCAGGTGTTGCATATCATGATGTTACTTTGTATGATGTTATGCTGGAACGAAGGAGTCTGAAGAAAGTATAGAAAATACCAATACGATATAAATAAATATAACAATAAGAAGTAACTTTTTAAATAGAGATGAAACCAGATTTTTCATAAATGCACAAATGAAACTTACTTTGACGTATCCTTGATGAGTACATAGTGGAAGTTTTCATTGGACTGGAGCAATAAGAGATTAATATGAATGTGTTTTTCTCGTTTTGTTATGTAGTATGGTCCTATAAGCTATGTGCCATTATGGCCAAATATACATTGATGCTGAGCATTTTTTTTTTGTTTTTCGAATTTTTTTATCTGCTTCAATGGGAGTGGAAACTCTAGGCCTTCAAAATTTAACACAATTGCTCCTAAATTAATATTCTCATCAGAATTTTTTTGTTATATTATAGTTTTTAAAGTTTTTCCGTTGTTTAGGATTCAGATCGCTATTTGTGTAGAAAGCCGCAATGAGACACCATTTAAAGCAATAAATATCATTGTTCTCGATATTTATTCATGCACATTTCACTGCAATATTTTTTGGGGGATGGATAAAGCTCAATCCTCTTATTATGGACGCCTTGTTTATATTAACTTCAAGGGAATTTATTGAAATCAATGTCCATCCGCTATCCCTCTCTTGAAACTCTTCCATTTTGGTTCTTAGCTCATCGGTCTGTTTCTTGTACATAGCCTCTATGTCATCAGACAAAGTCACCAACATCATCTTTGAGGTGCGCACAAGTTGGCTAACATTCATCTCATCATTTACCATTTTCATATAATCACATATGAGCTCCATATTAAATTTAAATATAGTATGTATCCTACTACGTTCATTAAGTTGTTTTACTATGGAGCTCTTTGCAGATGCGAGAAACTCCTCCGGAAACAAGACGCCCACATTTTTGTTGAGGAGAATATATGTCTCGATCCTCCCATTGAACTTACTTATTCTTATAGTGAGAAAATCGCTGATCCCTTCTTGCTGACAGCTGTTTTTGTGTTTTATGGTTCTGACGTGAGCCATACAACCATTTGATGGAATCATCTCATCACAATCCTCACAATATTTGTTGTTAATATTTAGCTTACTAATTCCCAACATAGCCTTCGACTTGCTAGCATAGGTGTGTGTTTCTATATGCTCATTTACTTTTGTTTGAGTCATAAAGACTTTATTGCAGATGGGACAACTTGCGGTATTCATTTTATTTAATTATTTTTATTATTTATTTATTTGTTTATAATTTATTTAATTATTTTATTTATAAACAATTTATTTAATTATTTTATTTATAAACAATTTATCTAATTATTTTATTATGCACTATAAACTTGTTTAACAAAGAATAATTAGTTTTAGCACTTTTGTAGTTCTTTTTTGTTTGTTTTCCAACACTTTAAAAATTTGGTTTGGAAAATAAGTGGTGAATTGTTGAGATTTCAAAGTAAACTGATGACAATCTACATTATTTTTTCTACTTATATACGTTACATGAGAATCGCACTTTCAATATCAACATTTCCTACAGGGTATAATGTTTGTTTCTCACTACAACAAAAGTAGTGGATACAGGCAAACATGCAAGTAAATACAAAAACGCACACAGATGCACACACACACATACATACACATATACAAACACTCACAGATACATCCATAAATCCACTGTAAGCACAAAGTTTATCTACAACACAACAAACATACATACATATAAATAGAGAATCAAACTTTAACACACACACACACACATAGCTAAGAAAATCTCAGCATGAATTCCCAAAATCCCCCATATGCAACAGGGTTGCCAGTATTTATCTTTTTTCCCCGGTTTTGAGTTCCCAAACTTGGACTCGTCCCCATTACTAATCTACTTTGACGATATATTAATTGCAAATGAGAACGCAAAACAACACCTAGAGCATTTATAAATTGTTTTTTAAATGGCTTGATGAATACGGTCTCAATATTAAAACATCAAAATGCATTTTTGGAGTACCGAGTTTAGAATTTTTAGGTTATCATATTTCTTCTGAAGGTATCAAACCTTCAAATAAAAGAGTTGATACAATTCTCTGTTATAATAAGTCTAATTCGATAACAAAGCTGCAAAAATTTATTGGAATGATAAATTATTACCACAGGTATATACCAATGATTGCAAATTTTCTATCACCACTCCATGAAAGAATAACGAAAGCATCTAAGAAAAGAAATAAGGAGCTTTTGTGGACACATGATGCAGAAAAGGCTTTTGAGATAATAAAGTTAACATGTTATCAGAAAACATCATTAACACATTTTGATAAGCATGCTTTTCTTACTTTGGCGGTAGATGCCTCAAAATAAGCAATTGGAGCCGTAGTACAACAACATAAGAACAAAATTGTTGAACACCTTGCATATTGTTCTAGAAAACTAACTCAAAGTGAGTGCAAATATTCTACATTTAACCGAGAGCTCTTAGCTATTTATTCGTCCGTGAAACATTTTAGACATTTTTTGTAGGGAAGAGAATTTAAAATTTTAACCGACCACAAATCTCTAACATATATCTTAGATTCCAAAACAGAAAGATCATCCGCCATTTAGAATTTTCAAATTACTTCTTATATTTTTTATATAAATGGCAAAGACAACATTGTGGCAGATACGCTTTGCAGACCTCTAGAATTGTGTGATTTTGCTAATCAAAATATCAATATAGAACCACTACATAAAGAACAGCAGATTGATGAGGAATTAAAGAATTTAACATATAATAGTGCTAAAATAAACAATTTAAAAGAAATTGATTTTCCTTTACTACAGATTGAAATATGGTGTGTGATATTTCGGGTAAAATAAATCGTCCTTTTGTTCCACTTTCATTGAGAAAAACTGTTTTTAATAATTTGCATTCTATGTCACATCCAGGAGTTCGTGCTACACGAAAACTTATACAAAGCAAATATTTTTGGTCATCAATGCGCAAAGACATTAATACATTGGTTTCAAGCTGCATTAATTTGCCAAAAATCTAAAATTCAACAATATACTAAATGTAGAGTGGAGAAAATAAATTTACCTTCAATAAGATTCGAACACATACATATGGATATTGTTGGACCTTTACCAGTTTCAAATGGATATAAGTATATTTTGACCATAATTGACCGATTTTCCAGGTGGCCAGAGGCATATTCAATTAGAGATATTTCTACTCAAACAATAGCAAAAACTTTTATGTACAACTATATTCCCCGTTTTCGTATTCCACTTCAAATTACAGTTGATCAAGGTGCACAATTTATGTCTAAACTATTTATCGAATTAAATAAATTTTTAGGCACACACAAAATTCATACGTCTGCTTATCACCTGCAGGCAAATGGTATGGTTGAGCGTTTTCATCGACAGTTAAAAACTGCCCTTAAGGCTAGTAATAATGTTAAAAAGTGGTCTGAACAGTTACCGATGGTTTTGTTAGGAATTCGTGCAAGTGTCAAGGAAGAACTTAAATGCAGTCCATCTGAATTAGTATATGGACAGATTTTGAGATTACCTAAAGATTTGGTAATTAAAAATGATGAAATTTTTACTCATGAGTACGTACTACAAAATTTGAGAAATAATTTTAAATATGGTACGAACTACAGTAATTCATCATAATAATAAAACACACTACTTTGTTCCTAAAGATCTATTGAAATGTGAATATGTTTTTATTAAAATACTTAGAACGAATGGGCTAGAATGTCCTTACGAAGGACCTTACAAGGTTGTAGAGAGGTATAAGAACACTTTTAAAGTTAAATGTGGTAATAATATTAGAACTTGTTCCATTGATTTACTTAAACATGCTTTTATTGGAAAACTAACCGAAACACACCAAAAATTTAAAAAGCCAAACATTATTTTCCATATTCAATAACACAATTCATGATTAGAATGATTTTGTTATAGATGGGGGACTAATGTAGCATCTTACTATTTACTTGTTATAACTTATGTTTGTAATTTAAATATTTTTTTACTTCATCATGTTTCATGTTTTTATATTTTCAAAAAGATCTTTCAAAATATTTTCATTCTGAAATATTATATTAATTAAAATTGTTAATTTAAAAATATGTAAACTTAATAAAGATAGTAGTTTTAATTTTAAAATAAATATTTGAATTGATTACACAACTACAGGTACAATGCGAAAATACTAACCATATATTTTAAATATAATGAAGGATAAAAGAAAATCACCAAGGATGGGATTATGCCAGTCGGAAGAAACAGCTACCTTCCCTAAAATGCGTCTAGACAAGTAAGTCTAAATATTTGTTCTACAGTCTAATTGCTACTGGCCCTTGGGTTTGGATGAGGGTTAAGAACTCCACTGAAAATCCTCCCGTTCTTGAGCTAGTCGAGGAAACCACACCAATTGCCGATACGTCATGCAACAATATATGACTAACAGGAAGACCGTTACTAGCTGTTGTCACATGTGTCTAGCATTACTAGAAAACTGCAGAAAAAAAATCCAGAAAATTATGTAACATGTGTGAAGAGCCAGTATACGTCCAGCGCACTAAAACTACTTCAAAATGCTTTCTATCTGCGTAAATAATTATAATGAAAAATTATCACAATAAACCAGCTAAAAGCTAAAGCTAAAAATTAAAGCAAAACCCTTCTTTAAAAAATAAAGAACAATTCAATATATTTTTAATAATAAATCATGAGTAGATTGTTAATGGTGAAGGACGACATGTTTTGGGAATTAAAAACCGGGAAAAAATAAAAACGATGACAACCCTGTTACAAATTGGGGATTTTGGGAATTTTTATACTGAGATTTCGTTATGCTGATTGTGTGTGCGTGTGTGAGTTTGATTCTTTATTTATGTGTATGTTTGTATACTTGTGTGTACAGCTTTTGTTGTTATTGTAGAGAAACGTTGTGCTTACAGCTGATGGATCTATACATGGATGTTTGTATGTGTGTATGTGAGTGTGTGTGTGTATGAGTATGTATGTGTGTGTGTATTTACATGTTTGTTTGATGGTATCCGATACTTTTGTTGAACTTGCAGACAATCATTATACCCAGTAGGAAATGTTGATGGTGAAAATATGCTGACTAGCTTTTCACTTTCACTTGTCACCAGTACTACTCTCTAACTATCCTCCATACACACCACATATACACTATATCTGTTTTCTAGCCTTCTTTTATACTGACGGATAGAAGAAAACTTATTATACCAAAATTGTTACTAGAATTTTAGTGTTGACACAAAGACACTTGCTCCCAGTCTGACTGCAGGATAGTAACAAGGGATCTGTGTATTTGTGTGTATGTAGTGATTGTTATTTGATAGACTTTGGTTTGCTGTTTTGAGTTATCGTTGCTATGTGTATGGAGGGTTATTGTATGTATGTATTTATGTTTGCGATCTCTGGGGAAATAATCTAATGGCTGCAGAGAGTGGCAAACCTGTTGTGAATGGAAGTGGACAGGGAATGTATTTGGTAATGTATGTATATATTGTTGAATTCATGTATGTGATCGTATCTATTTTTGCTTTGAAGAATATCATTTCTTGTGTGAATTACAATAGCACTTTTTCATGCATATTTACAAATTAATGTATATATGTTTTCAAGGCTATTCTTATGGAGATAGAAAATATTGTGTTGGCTTAGGTTTTATATCTTCAACTGAATTTCAAATGTTAAATGTTTTGAGTTCAATCAGGTTGATAAGAAGAGCTTTTGAATAGGGGTAATGATATTTTTATTTCAGTATATTTTACTTTAATGTAACAGTTATAGGAAATAGCTTTGGAGAAATACAGCAAAAACTTATAGAAGCACATACTTTAACATGTCCCGATTTTTCTCGTACCTTTATATTGCAAACTGATGCTAGCGATTTTGTTCTGGGTGTTGCTGTGTATATGAATTTCATCATATATCGTAATACCAACAGAGAATTGTGGAAATGTGTATGTGCGTGTGTGTGTGTGTGTATGTATATATATATATATATATATATATATATATATATATATATATATATATATATATATATATATAATCACTTATTATTTAAAATTTTCTTTTTGATTAATTAATAAATTTTGTTTAATTAATTGATTTATAGTTTTTTATTTCATTTATTATCCATTCTTAGAAATAGTCTGTGTATTTTTACGTCTGTTACAATTTTGTTTTGCATTTTTTTTTTCCTATTTCATAACAAAGACGTGTCAGATCAACTTCAATATCATTTTCAGTTGTATACTAGTTTTTCTTAACATAGAACACATTGGAATATAAAAATCATAACAAAAGTGTAGAATTTGTTTCCTGAGGATGCCGTTCCAACATAAAATTGAAGTTAGAAATAGTCCAATACCAAGGAGAGATTTCCACGTTTTTGGCTCTATTTTAATTTTATAGTTGTCCTGCTGAATAATTAAACGATAGCTACCGTTTTTATATTGAAATATATAGGGTGTATTCCTTTCAGTAGTGTCATCTATCAAATTTACTGAGTTTAAAAATTCTTTCTTTCCCGATCCAATCGAATAAAATGTATATTTTTATAATGTAGCCATATAATCGGCTTAAATCCATTTAGAGTTGAAAAACCACAAGAAATTTTTAATTTTAAATTCAGCAAGTACCCCAGCTCAAAAACCACATCCTGTATTTGAGGTTTCCTTGGTTATTCGAAAAAATTTCTCATTTTATTTTCCATTTTTTTTCTATACACCTCGGAAGTAAATTTTAAACTGATGATGACTTCGCTCTAAAAAATCCCTTTATATTGGAAATATCTTGAATACTATGCTCTATCTATCTGTCATTGTGTAAATAAGTTGACGTATACAATTACATACATGCATACATACATACATACATACCCGCAAGGGTATCTTCTTATGAGGATAACGGGATTGACGACCCCGCGGACCCTTAGTTATCACAGGTCTGAGGGAATTCTAGATAGAAACCCTTAAAAGACTTGTGATTCCACACCGCTGAAAAGCATTAAGACCAAGTCCAGCACGGTCTTAATTATGGCATTTCTGGACATACGAGTATGAATTGTTAGAACCCTGGGCTGGTGGTTGTGGTATTCTGAGACCTGAGTATGTAGGAGTGAAATTTTACAGAAATGGCTCTCAGGCTAATGCCACAACTGCCTCCGTCCTATTAAAACTTGGCAAGTCTCAAAGTACGTTTGAAGTTCGTCATCATTAAGTTGATGGTGCAGGTTCGGAAATTCTTCCCCGGTTAGCACGGATCTGGCTCTGGCGAGAAGATCCATAAGACCTTTTCGTCAACCCTCGCATGGACCTCACTGCTTGCAAAGGGACCCATGGGATCTTAACGTGACTGCACATCGAACGGAGATAGCGGCTTTGAGTTTGGACCCATTAGAATGAATAATATTAATTTGAATAAAAATAGAGGTAATAGACATGATGGGTTAAATATGGTAGATAGCGAAAACCCATTTGTGAGGAAGTCGGTGATCATGAGATCACCCCCTTCAGGAGTTAGAAGTGGAGATAATCTGTGATAAGTGAGGAAAGCAGCAGCAGTTTGGGGAAATTGGGAGATAAAATTTCGAAGTTGTTAGACTTCTTAAAGTCGCGTTCGAACGTGCATAAAGATATTGTGACGATGTCCCGAGAGATACAGGCGTTTTATATGCAAGTGGCGGATGAGCTGAGCAGCAGACCTGTTAGTGACAAGAAGTCACAAATTCATAAGGAAAGGCAGACGGAAGAACCGTCAAGGCCAACCTTTATGCTAAACGGAACCCCAAAGCGCAAAAGAGATCCAAGCACTCTTAGCCCAAAGGGGAACAAATCTAAGAAGAAGAAAGGTGTAACCCCCAATAAGTTGGCTAAGAATAGCGGAAATAATATACCCAGTGAGGCAGGCAGTAGTACGGCTGGTAAACCAGGAGCGAATGTTAAAGATCCTGGCTGGGTTAAAGTCCATACCAGAGTTAGAAATAAAAAGAAGACAGTAAGACCAGATGCTTTGGTAATTAAAACGTGCGGGGATGCTTCCTATGCTGATATCCTCAGACAAGTGAAGAAAGACCCAAAGTTGAATAATCTGGGCCAAAATGTGAAGAACATTAGGAAGACTGGTAAGGGTGAATTGTTGTTGGAGTTGAATAAACCCGCGCACCAGGATACAAGTGAGTTCAGGTCGACTGTAGAATTGGTACTAGGTGAGGTCGCCGAAGTAAGGGCATTATCCCTTGAGGTTAGAGTCGAGATTAGGGATATAGATGAGTTAACCTCTAAGGGGGACGTTTATGAAGCCCTCATAAAAGCATCCGACGATTTGAAATCTCTGCAGCCTGCTGCAATTAAATCGTTAAGGAGAGCGTACGGAGGAACACAAACTGCCACCATTGGCGTAAGTGCTGCCATAGCTAGCCGTCTTGTGCAGATGGCGAAGATACGCATCGGTTGGGTCGTCTGCCGAATACGCGAAAAGGCAACGCCGATAAGGTGCTATAAATGTCTAGATTATGGACATAGAGCTGCAAATTGTAAGGGGAAGGACCTTTCTAATAATTGCTTACGGTGTGGCGAAACCGGCAACGAAATTGGAACGTGCTCCAATAAACCGTCGTGTTTGCTTTGTAGGAATGGAACAGACACCGCTAGTGACCATGTCACCGGATGTGTAGTTTGTCCGTACTACAAAAAAGCGCTACAGAAACTTAAGGTTTAAAACAAAACTTAAGGCATCAAAATGCGTATATTACAGTTAAATCTCAACCATTGCCAAGCAGCTCAAGAGCTTCTTAAGCAAAGCGTTCGAGATTTAAATGTAGACGTCGCTGTGCTGAGTGAGCCATATAGGACCATGGGATCTGTAAATTGGGTTTCTGATAACACGGATACATCGGCGATATGGAACACCAGCACCTTAACACTACGGGATAGAATAACATCACAATGTGGGTATGCCCGAGCCACTATCTCTGGTATCACATTATACAGCTGCTATATTCCCCCTAGGTATTCTATAGAGGACTTTCGAAGCATAGTTGATAATATTGTAACAGATGCAGCTACCAAAAACCCAGTCATAATAGCAGGTGACTTTAATGCGTGGGCTGTTGAATGGGGCTGCCCCTTGACGAATGCAAGAGGTAGAGTGCTCTTGGAAGCCTTTTCTGCATTGAGTGTTGTACTCATGAATAATGGAGTTGAACAAACTTTCAGACGAGGTGATACTGGTTCGGTAATTGACATTACGTTTGCCAGTAGCAGCATCACAAAATTGCTAGGTTCCGTTCGGAGTGCATAAGCTCCCGAAGGCAGTATACAAAAACGCGAGGTAGTCTAGAGAACAGTGTACACCATCAAATATATAAGGATAAAAGAAAAGCGTTGAAGATTGCAATACGTAGGAGTAAGCGCAGCTGTTTCCTTAATATATGTGAGGAAGTAGATGGTAATCCTTGGGGCCTTGCATATAAACTGGTAACCAAGAGACTTAAATGTCTTAGTCCATCGCCGCCAAGAGAGGAGCCTATCCTCAGGGGAATTGTAGATCATCTCTTTCCCCAACGGGAAATTCCTACATGGCAATACAGCTATTCCGCTGGATTTTCCGATATTCCTCCGGTTACGATTTCCGAGCTAGAAGGCGCTGTCTCAAAATTTAAAGACAAGAAGGCACCAGGCTTAGATTGTATTCCAAATATGGTGCTAAAAGAAGCTGTCAAACTCCACCCTGAGTACTTTTTGAAGGTAATAAGCGCATGCTTGAGCCAGGGAATTTTTCCAACAATGTGGAAAAGACAAAAGCTGGTACTGTTACTTAAGGATAATAAGCCGCTAGACGACCCCTCCTCTTATCGTCCACTGTGTATGATAGATACGAGTGGGAAACTGCTAGAAAGTATAATCTGTAGAAGATTGGAAAGCTGTGTTGAAGCTAAGAATGGTTTATCAAATAACCAATATGGCTTCAGGAAAGCAAGATCAACAGTGGATGCTGTCAAGGTTGTAGTAGAAACTGCTGCTAGGGCTATCCAAGGAGAGAGGTGGAGAAATGGAACTAAGGAGTATTGTGTAGTCGTAACCCTAGACGTAAAGAACGCCTTCAACACGGCAAACTGGGGACGTATTGTTGAAGCCTTAGCAAGATTAGACATCCCAGGATATTTACTGGCAATTATATAGGATAATTGACGAGGTGCCTCAAGGATCAGTACTTGGCCCACTACTGTGGAACGTCATGTACGATGGAGTATTGAGGTTAAATCTACCTGAGAAGGCAAAGATAGTTGGATTCGCAGACGACATAGCGTTAGTATGTGAAGTAAAAGAGTTACTAGAGGCGGAAACCATTGCAAATGCCAGTATTCAGATCGTTAGGTCTTGGCTCAGGTCAATGGGTCTAGCTTTAGCTGACCATAAAACAGAGGCGGTTCTGATTAGTAGTCGGAAAAGTAGGGAAACCATTAGGCTTAATATTAGTACGTGTAGCATAGAATCCAGGGAATGTCTAAAATACCTTGGAGTCATGATTGACACACGTCTATCTTTTCATGAGCACTTTAAGTATATAGGTGCCAGAGCATCGAAGACCTGCTCAGCTCTATCCCGGATCATGCCGAATACAAGAGGTCCAAAATATCTGCAGAGGAAATTGATCTCTATATCCTATATTCATCCCCTATATGGTCAGGTTCACTGAGATATTCTACGTATGTGAATCTGATATCCCCTGTGTATAGGCTGGCCGCCCTGCGAGTATGTAGCGCATTCCGAACTGTGTCCGACGAGGCAGCTTTTGTCATTGCCGGTTTGATGCCCATCGAATTAGAGGCGATATCGGACAGTACGGATGGTGTGACAGATTTGTGCCTACGTAAGTGGCAGGCACGATGGACAGCGACTGATAAGGGAAGATGGACTTACTCACTGATACCTGACATCAGTACATGGTTATCAAGAAAGCACGGTGACTTGAACTACTATATTACACAGTTTTTGACTGGACATGATTGCTTTAGGTCGTACTTGTACCGTTTCAGACATGACAGTATTCCGTTTTGTCCGAGCTGTGATGGTAATGTCGTGGAAGATGCCGAACATGTGTTCTTCATCTGTCCATGATTTGATAGGAGAAGAGAGTGCTTAGAAGTAGATTTAGGGCGTAGAATTAGGTCGGACAACATAGTTCCAACCATGTTGGAATCTTTGTATAACTGGACGTGTGTATGTAATTTTACAAAATTCGTTCTATTAGAACTTCGTAGGTTAGAAGAGATTCGCAGAAGAATCTCTTTAGGTTAGATTAGGTCTAGGACCTATTCCCACCCCGTGATGTAAAGCCTTGCGGCAGTACCACGGGAAAGGTTTGGGTCAGTGTAAAGGGGTGTTTTAGCGTGTTAAAGTCTCGCACTCCTGGCAAACACCATCACTGCCAGGGTCTTTCGATGATTTCATCCCATGAATAAAAAAAAAAATATACATACATACATACATACATATATGTTGTCTAAGAAAAATAAAAAATATTTAAATTATGTTTCCTTTCAAACATTTTGTTTAATTTTTTAATGTAAAATATAAAATTTAATTAATTACATACATACATACATACATTAATACATACATATATGTTGTCTAAGAAATATAAAAAAATTTAAATTATGTTTCCTTTTAAACCTTTTGTTTATTTTTTAATGCAAATTGTAAAATTTAATTAAAAATTTTGTTTAAAAATGGTTATTAATTCGTCTCAATCTTCCTTTCGGTAAACGGTGGCAGTCGATAAAAAGTGATGAAATAAGCTTCTATATGTATCAATAATCTTCTTCACCCTTAGTTTTTTCATATGAAAAAAGTAACCATACCAAAAACGTCTTCATTTGAATTTTCGTCATGAGAGCAAGGTATTCTATCATCAAAATTCTCATAATCAGTTTGGAATGCCTGAAGAAAAGACAGATGTTCTTCGAAAATTATATTTCCGAACTCTTGTAAAAAATCATTTATAAAATCCATCGTTCTAGTTTAAAATCTTAATGAAAACTACTCATTTATTTATCAAATCCTCGTATTATATACTTACGTATGTATATTTTTATATTGTTGAATTCGTATAAATTAAACAAATATTCATGCAATTTCATTTGTTTTTTTTTCTTCTTGTTTTTATTTAAAATATTTCCTTAAACACTTTTAAAATAGTTTCTATTTAAATGTAACAAAAAAGGATAATAATCTCTTACAGGAGGAACTGGCTTCAATTCCAATCTGTATAAATCACTATTATTGCTATCATTTATAAGATATTTAGAAATAAGATAAGCGCCCGTAGATAAATTTTCAATATCCTTATCAGTTAGTGAATTAAACCTCTTTGGTAAATATAAAATGTCCGTTCCCAGTTCTAAGACAATAGTTTCCCCATACTTGGTAGTAATACGCTCAGCTCCAGTTGTATGATACTCCTCTAGAGATAGCATGTCCTTCACACTAAGTCTCTGCCTGGCGTTCAATTTATTGAAGGTAGAAACTAACACCTCGTTGGTGCTCATTGTTATGTAACTTATATTAAACTGTGAACTTTTATATACCAGTACAAATTATTTATAAATTTTTCACATCCAAGATATATACATATATCTCTCTCACTCCATTTATTAATTAAGTTTTCTCTTTTCATTAGTTATTATTGAAATTTTATTAACAGTTGTATTTTATTTAATTTCTTTATTTTTCTTTTTATATAATTTTAAATAGATTCTACTTATATAATTTCAATCTAATGATTTTATTTAAAGCTTACATCTAATATTATTCTATCGCCAACTTCGTCGCACCAAAATTCTTCATTAAATGTCGATAGCAGCTTATCCCCTTCTTCATCGTAAATGAATTCGTATACCTCATCCTCAAAATTTTTTTTATGATATACCATCTGCTTGTTGGGAATTTCCTGTTCCACGATTGGACCTTTATACTCAAAACGAACAACAACAAAATACAAACAAAACATCAATAGATAAGCTAATGCACATAAACATTGCATTTGTTCCCTCACTCCACACTCATATCCATACACACATCCACTCCTATCCATACATACATACATACATACATCTACTCCTATCCATACATACATCCACTCCTATCCATACATACATACATACACGTGTAACGCTGACCAAATTCACTATATTTTAAACCCTTTCCTATTCCACTCACGATCGTTTACTTATAAAATCCTAACCCTAATTAACATATTTTCTATTCGCACATGCACTCACAAATCTAGGAATTCGTCTCCTTTTTATGTATCTCCCACTAAAATGACTAACAAAATTAAAAAAATATAATAAATAATAGAATTAACATATGCAAATTATTAAACAAAAATATCAACTAAAATTTGTATACGAACACCGGCCGGTCAAACCCACACAAATTATTACATCCCGTTTACTTACATATAAAATCCTAATCCTAATTAACATATTTTCTATTCGCACATGCACTCACAAATCTAGGAATTCGTCTCCTTTTTACTATGAATCTCCGCTCACACATTTTTTTCTAACAAAATTAACAATATAAAAAATTAATAGAATTTACATATGGAAATAATTAAACAAAAATATCAATTAGAAATTTTATACGAACACATGGCATGTGCCTTTACTAAATAATACACATATGTACATATTTTCCCTAAATCATCAAATACTTTCTTTTCAATTCGATAAAACAAACTCATACACCAATACTCCCACTAATGCCTTGGATTGCTCATCATCATCATCATGCCTGTATACATAAGAACCTATTGTTAGCCGTTACCATTCTCAAAGCATTCGAAAAAAAAGTATGAAAAAAATCTTAACTTTTGCTGCGGTTCGCGTGTATAACAACACAAAATACCTATTCAATTCCAACTAAAATTCATGCGTGCATACTATTAGGCGTTAAATACAAATCCCAACTCCATTTAATACTTACCACCATAAGCCAAGCCTCATCGATTGGCACTTAACAATTCACAATCCGTTATTTTATCTCCTTTCTCCACTACTGCCATCTAGACTTTTTTAGCACACCAAAACTTTTTTAGCTCATCCAAAACCAATTTAGATAAATTTAATTACTTTTGGGTTTAATTACTTTTGGGTAAGCCAAAATGATCCAGACTTAGCAAACTCACAACCCGCTATTTTCTCTCCTTTCTCCACTACTGCATCTACACTTATATAGCACATATCTGCTTACGCAAAACCCATTAAGATAAATTTAATTACTTTTGGGGTAAACTCAGATACATTGATCAAGACTTAGCCAACACATTTCACCTATTTACGGCGTTGCCATCTGGCATCAACATGCTTCATTTAGCCAATTCACTATCCTTTTTACCCGTTTTTCATCTCACTATGGCAACGCTCACACCATTATTTAGCAAATACACACTCCTTTTACACTTTTTCACCACCATATGTCAACTCTCACCATATGTCAACTCTCAGTATTTAGCGAAGACACAAACCTTTACTGCCTACAGCGTACCCTAGTGGTGAAATTCCGTTATCTATCGTTATCTATTTTAATCGCTTTCTGGGAGAACAAGCAATTCCTATATACTGGCAACGATAGCGTTTTAGTACAGCGTCTTCTACAAGCTTTACATATGGAATTTTAAATTACACACAGAAAAGCAGAATTTTTCGTTGGAATGCAATTTAATACCGATAGAAAGAAAAATAAGATAAAAGTTTTTCAACTTGTTTACACACAGAAAATTTTACAAAGTTTTAATTTCACTAATTGCTCTACTGTACAAACCCCAGCTGAACCAGGTATGCAATTTTTACAACAAAAAGAAATGAACGAACTAAATTTGCCATACCGCGAAGCAATCGGATCATTATTGTATTTGATGGTATGTACACGTCCTGACATTGTATTTATTGTGGGAATGCTAATTAGATTTGTAGAAAATCCATCTCATACACACTGGCAAGCTGTCAAACGAGTTCTTCGATATTTAAAAGCAACAGAAAAAGGCGGTATTACATATGAAATAGGATCTGATTCTAAGGAACTTGTCATGTACTGTGATTCTGATTGGATGATATTAACACAAGACGAAGCACTACAGGTTAGATTTGTTTTATAAATGTAGGCCCCATTGCTTGGTGCTCCAGGAAACAATCCGTTACACCAACATCCACAACAGAAGCTGAGTTTATAACAATATGCGCCGCAACAAAAGATGTTTAGTTATTAAGAAAATTGTTAGCTGATATAAATATTAAACAAAAAACAACACCAATCAAATGTGGTAACCAAAGAGCTATCACTCTCGTAAATAATCCCAAATCTTCTAAACGAACAAAGCATGTCGATATTCACTATTTTGATACCTGCGATGTTCTTTATTATACACTAATTATTATTATTAATATGGTAACATTAATTGTTATTAATAGGGTAAAAATTACTTGTCATTATTTCAAGTTTATAAATGTCATTTTTATTCTTCCTTTCTCTTGCATTTTCGGCCCTTCTAATTTTTGGCTTGAACTTTGGTGGTGGTTTTTACAGAACCATACATTTTTGTAAAACAAATTAATAAATATTTTTCCTCCTTTTTTTTAATATCTTGCGTTTCCATCTGGGAATCTTTGAAATATTTGAGTAATATAATTACAACACTTGGTGTTGGATTTAAATGAAAGATTTGGTGGTTTCATTCTGAAACATTGTGTTTATCCTCAATGCTTGATCTTCGATAAATAAAGAACAATTGCAGTATACTACTTTGACACCGATGAGTGTAGTGGTCCTTTCAAAAAGGAATCTTCTAGATTCTACTTGAATGTCTGCGTGTAGTGGGCATCCACGTAAACCAACCAACCAATACTACTTCCTTATAAAAATTGGTCTAATTGAGTTAGTTGACCTGAATGTAGCTTTATATATTGTACCTAAGTATTGCCAACACGGTCAGCCTACACCTAATAAAAGTTCTGTTAAGTCCACAAAAAGTAGTATACCTTGTTCAGACTAAGGTATAATTCTTCTATTATTATCTCTTTTTTTCTGGCACTACGATATCATTTACATAAACTACTGCAGCACTTGTTCAAACAGATTTACGAAATCGTCTTCCTCCGAAAAATTTATGAATGGATTCTTTTTTAAACAAAAATTGTATACATATTGGCGCATACTCATAGTCAAAACGAAGTGAACTTTAGCGGTCATATGTATAATCAAAAACTGGTATGAAGTTAGCATAAGTGAAAAAATTGAACTACGTGTTGACGAGTTCCTCTAAACAATATTTTATTTTTTTTCATGCGTATATTTATTTATTGTATCTTCAAAAAATGAACTAACAATAAGTATTCAAATCTTAAATCTTGATATAATAATTAGGCCCAACCAGTGTCAGGCATAAACTTAGTGATAGTAATCAATAATACATAAATATCGTATTAAGCACAAAAATATTTTCAAGCTGTTTAACCTGGAGTGTTGAGTGTTAGATCAATAGTGTCCCTCTTTTTTAAGCGGATGTGTCCAGTAAAATTCAAGATGTTACGAGCAAGTGGATTAGGATGAGACACGAGTTTTGTTAAGTATTTGCCTGCGTATTTTTTAATTTCTTCAGTCACTAGTGGCATATTTAAATCACGATGTAAATTTAAATTTTTGATGTACCATGGAGCCGATGTTATTAGTCTTAAAATCTTGTTTTGCCATCGTTGGATTATCTCTATATTGGAAGCTGAAGCAGTGCCCCATAGCTGTATTCCGTAGCACCATATGGGTTTCAAAAGCGACTTGTATATTAAAAGTTTACAATCTAGACTGAGTGTTGAATTTCTACCAATCAGCCAATGTATATGAGTTAATTTAAGTTTCATTTGGGTTAGCTTTGAGTCAATATGGTGTTTCCATGTAAGCAGTCGATCAAGGTGTATACCAAGGTATTTTACATGTGAATGTGGAGGAACAACTTGATTGTTGATTCGAATTAGGGAACAACTATATCTTCACAGGGTAAATGTTAGCTAAACACACTTTTGTTCGTTAACTTTAATTCTCTATAAGTTTAACCATAGTTCCCGCTGTGTAATATGTTCTTGTAGATATCGGGAATCTTCGTGAAGGTTTTCGTGCATACTAAGGCAGGCTGTATCACCGGCAAATGTAGATGTTTGGATATTGCTGCTCAAAGGCATATCACAAGTATAAATCAAATAAAGGGTCCGCCAGATAACTTTTTTTTTTGAAAATGCTATAAAAAAACTACTGAATATTTTCTCAAATTTCTTTTTTTTTTAAAGTACAATCCTTTCGGTTAATAATGAAAAATAATTTTATTCAAATGGCTGCCTCGGCTGGCCATGCAGTAGCCTACACGATCGGTCATATTTTTAAGCTCATTATCGATTGTGTGCAGCTATATTTCACCAATGGCTTCACGAATATTGTCCTTTAAAGCGTCAATTGTCTCTGGCTTGTCGGCGTAACACTTATCTTTGACGGCACCCCACAAATAATAGTCCAACGGTGTCAAATCGCAGCTCCGAGGTGGCCAAACAACATCAGCTCTGCGGCTGATAATGAGATCTTCAAAAACAGGGCGCAAAACATCGAGTGTAGCTTCGGCTGTGTGGTACGTAGCGCCGTCCTGTTGAAACCAAATGTTGCCAATATCCTCCTCTTCAATTTTGTTTGGCCCAATTATGCCTCTGGACCAAAATCCGCACCAAACAGTGACTCGTGTTGGGTGCGTCGGCTTTTCAATGTATTCGTGCGGGTTTTCTTTGTCCCATATGTGACAATTTTGCTTGTTTACATACCCGCCAAGATCAAAATGAGCTTCAACTGAAAAGATGATTTTTTTTTGGCAAAATCGGCATCTTCTGTAAGTCGATCGCAGGCCCACTTCGCGAAGGTAAAACGCATTAGATGGTCAGTTGGTTTCAACTCTTGAACCAATTGGACTTCGTATGGCGTCATACCAAGGTCTTTATGCAAAATTCGTCTCAATGATGTCTCCGAAATGTTCAATTGTTGACAACGACGGTGAATTGATGTTGATGGCGCTTCACGCACACTTTCTGCCACAGCAGCAATATTCTCTTGTGTACGCACTGTTTTTGGTTTTTCACGCTTTGGTTTATCGATGAGGACGCCAGTTTCTTTCACTTTTTTGACGAGATAACGAACATACGGAGCTGACGGTGCTTCTCTTCTTCCAAAATCCGTACGCAGTTTTCGCACATATTCTGCAACATTACCATGATTTTCAAAGTAATGACGCAATATTTCCCAGTGTTGTTCAAGTGTACACACAACCTTATTCGTTCAGCGGAAGGATAAAACTAATTATCTGTCAAATCAGACATAAGCTAAGTGTTACCATTTACGAAATAAGCACTAGTTGTGCACCCACTACCAATTAGAATTGTGGACAATTTTTTCATGAGCAGTTTTTCGAAAAGTTTAGACATTGTTGATAGCAGAATTATTCGCCTGCACGATCAGCCTTGGTGAGGTCTTTGCCTGGCTTTGATATCATTTTGACATTGGCAAGCTTCCAGATACTGTAATCGTAATATGGCATTAAAAATAAATAGAAGGATTCTAATTTCAATACGAGGCAAATTCATCAGCATCTTGTTACTAATTCTATCAATACCCGGAGCTTTGTTTGGGTTGAGCTTAGTAATTAGTTTCTGTACGTCACGCATCTTAAACTTTAAGGGTCGAGGGGGTAGAGAGACTACACTCGGTAAATCAACAGCAGCATTACATCTGTTTGGGTTAAATACGGATTTTAAATGCCTTGCAAACAAGTTACCTTTTTCAGTATCACTTATTGCCCAACCTCCGGTAGAAGTGCGCATAGGAGGTTCAAACTCAACGGGTGTTTTAAGCTTTTTCGCAGCGCGCCACAAAGAGTAATTAGATGCTGGTGTGACATCGAAATATTTTTTAAGAGATGCAGTTTTTTCATATGCAAGCAACTCTTGAATTCGTTTAGTGCACTCTTTGAATCTGATTTTATGCTGGGGCGATCTGTACTGTTGCCATTCCCGTCTAGCTCTTCTTTTTTCACATACGAGACCTTCAATATCCGTAGAATAAATTCTATTAAACCCAGTCTGCGGGTGGGAGGTAGTAGCATGTTCAGCTGCCTGCTTAATACTTTCGTAAAATTCGCAATGTTAGATTCAATATCATCGGATGTTCTTAGCATTATATTTTCCGTGCAACGCCTACTAAGATATTTTTTGAATTTCAGCCAAGTAACACGATTGATCATCTTCACATATGGGTGAGGTAAATCACTTCTTAATAGGTTACAGATTGTAACGATAGTGGCAGAGTGATCGGAGGAGAGATCTAGGGAAGCTTCAACATTAATTAAATCCCTAGAGATATTTTTCATGACGCCAAAATCTATAACATCCGGAATTTTATGTATATCCGTAGGCCAGTAAGTGTACTCTCTACTCGAAATGACGTCCAAGCCCATTTTTGAAATTGTGTTGAACAACGCTCTTCCACTAGGTGTAATAAGGCGTGAACCCCAGAACGCATGTTTTGCATTGTAGTCTCCAGCTGCTACGAAACAAGGCCCGAGAGATTTATAGAAATCCTTGTATTCATCCTCAGTGATTGAGAATCTTAGAGGGGAGTAAATTGATGATATAACGAAATTTGTACAAAAATTTTCAACACAAATATTAGTTGCTTGTAAATGTTCTGCACAGATGTTATCAAGAATATAGTGCTTGAGTCTTGACTTTATTAAAATTGCTGATCCACCGCATGCTCTTCCTCTCGGGTCCTTAGTATCATATAAGGTGTAGCCATACATTTTAAAGAGGCTTCTCGAAGTCAAATGAGTCTCAGAAACTAACATAACATCAATATTTTTTCCGAAAGGAAGTGCTCGAGCTCATTTTTGTGTTGGCGAATGCCGTTGCTTTCCAGAAACATATTTTTAAAGTTTCACGGCTTGTTAATTAATGATTGAAGAAAATTATTCTGCATTCGCAACATTTCTTGCATCATGCTAGTAATATTTGTAGTAAAGTTGTTTATAGTTTGCACCAGATTATCAATAGTGGCTTCAAGGCGACTGAAATTAAAGCTTGTGTTAGCATTTGTTGAATTACTTGGTTGGGATACTTTCTACGTGCGAAAAGAATTTGTTTTAACAGCATCGGCATATGACACACGTGATGTACTTGGTTGGCTCATTGGAGGAAAATTGTAAGAGAAAGCGTTTGCTGATTGAGCTGGAACTAATTTAGGTTTTTGTCCCATAGTCTGTTTAACGAAAGAATATGCAGGACATCCTCTGTAGTTAGCAGTGTGATTACCTCCACAATTACTACATTTTTTTCAGCTTGATCTTTTGGCTTCGTACAGCTAGCAGAACCGTGCAATTCACAGCAGATAACACAAACTGTATGTAATTTGCAGTATGTTTTAGTATGGCCATATTCTTGGCAATTGTGGCACTGTACGGGACCTGAACGCTTACGTGGCTCTTCAACTGTGATCTTTCGGTGCAAGAGAAATTTTACGCTATAAATTGGATGGGTTTAATTTTTTTTTCAATTGAATGTCATTCGGCTCCAGTTCGACCCGAAATAGGGGTTGGGGGACCTTTTCTCTGTTAATTATATTAGTAACATTTTTTACATTAAATCCTTTGTCGATAAGAGCACATTTTACTTCTTCGTGGTCAACATATGAATCTATGCCCTTTAGTAGTATTGTAGGCCTTTAGCACTTTTAAGTTGATAGGTGTAAAAATTTGGTTTGTTTTTTTCAAATTCACTAATAATTTTCCGGAAATCTTTTTCATCATATATTTGGATCTTAGTTTCATCAATATTACCTCGTTTAATTGGAATGATGTGAAAAGTATTTTCACCAATGGCCGACAATAGTTTTTTAGAAGCGCGTTGCAGTTTTTCTCTCAGATATATAGGTGGTGGCTTAAAAGACTTTTGCGATAGTGCAGCGGGTGTGTCGTTATTGTCTTGCAATAGTGAAAACCGATTTTGACGATTAGTAGTTGATGCGCTGTTATCCCTAGACATCTTTGGAGCAGATGCAATTTTTTAAGAATTTGGGCTTCGCCCACGCCTTCCCACAGTTATATACCTGTCCATTCTGACTTGGACCTTGGGCTTAGTGCTACTGTTATCTGTAGCGATAACTTTGTTAAGTGATGTATACGATCCCGAAGGGGATGATATTGCTGACTTATATGAAGAAGTACTAGGCAATTGTAATGTTAACGAATCACTAGTTGGCGTTGGACAAAGCGAAGTTGATCGCTTACGAAAAAGTGGCTTTGCCGTTAGAAAAAGACTATCATCAGATTTTTTATTTTTATTGTTAACATTAAGAGCTTCAGAACTCACAGTAAAATATGCATTTCTGCCGTTTGAACTCACTTCACAATTTTTTGTTTTTGAGGTACTCATGTAGAGTATTCCTCAAGGGCACTTTGTTTGCGGTTTTTGTTTTTTGTTTGTTTCGTACTGTGTAAAAAAATATCAGCAATATTTGCTTTGCTTATTTATCAAAGTTAATATGTATTACGGTTATTATGTATTACGAATATTTTTTGTATGACTTTTTGTTTGTTTAATATGTATATGAAAAAAAACTCCGCTAAGACGTCTATGAAGACTATGAAGGTTCAGCGAGAACTGTTCTATACAATTTGACTTTAAAAATCGCAGCATAATGCAGTTTTAACACACGATTACATCCTAGCATGATTTTCAATGTAAAATTGTATGCCAAAACACGTTAAGACCATGATCGATTTTGCCACTTATGCTAACTTCATGCCGATTTTTGATTATACATAAGGCCGTAGGAGTTTACAACTAATATTTAGTATGTCAACAATAACGTTAAATTTTTAAAGTAAACTTTGTTTAGGTCTATGAGTTTGCGTCATTGATTTTAAATTCTGATAACTTCTATACCTGTAATGATGTATAATAACATATAACTCAACTTCTGTTTTGTTTATTTAACCTTCAATTTCATTTAATTTAAAACGTATCGGTATCGTCGATACTTTTCTGAGTACCGGGATGCTCCCGTAAATTTTTTCATGCATTTTTTTAACCCTGTATTAAAGATCCTTCACTTATAACTTAAATTTATATTTTCTTGGAAAATTATTCAATACAAAGATTAAAAAAAATCAAGAAGTTTAAGTCATGAAATTTTTCCAAACCTTTTGGATTTTCGATACCTCTTACCAACAAAACAAAATTTAATGCAACTAATTTCATAAAATATTTCATCGTGAAAAATTAGGGAATTGGGGATCCCAACGCAATTAAAATTGTGTAATTTGTGTGAAATTTCTAAAAATTCTGGACTAAAATTTTTGAAATTTTAAAATTTTGCTGCAATTTGTCTGAAATTTGAGAAATTGTGTTTTTTTGTTTACATTAAGTGTTTTTTGTTTACATTAACTGTTTTTTGTTTATATTAAGTGTATGTATGTTTGTATGTATGTATGTATGTATGTATGACTGTCAGAACTTGTGCGCGGAATATTTTGTGGGAATACATTAAAGGGGTTTATAGGTTTGAAGCTTTTATACAGGGTGTTTTTTTAGAGGTATAGAACTTCGAATTGAAATAAAACACAAGAAAATCGTTTTAATGTCCATCAATTTGGCTTTATTGGAAGGATAATTTTATGCCATTAACGTTTAAATATGATTTTGGGCATGTGGCCGCCGCGGCTGGCTCGAATAAAGCCAATTCTATAGGTCCAATTTTCAACCACTTTTTCGAGCATATGGGGCCGTATGTTCGCAATAACGCCACGAATGTTGGCTTCCAAGTCCCCTAACGTTTCTGGTTTGTTGGCGTAGACGAGCGACTTCACATATCCCCAAAGAAAATAATCCAATGGTGTCAAATCACACGATCTTGGTGGCCAATTGACAGGTCCATTCCGCGAAATTATGCGCTCATCGAATGTTTCCTTCAATAAGTCGATTGCGACGTGCGCTGTGTGGCATGTAGCGCCGTCTTATTGGAACCACAACTCATCCACATTCATGCCATCCAATTCGGGAACAAAATAGTCGGTTATCATGGCTCTATACCGGTCTCCATTAACGGTAACTGACTCTCCAGCATTATTTCGGAAGAAGTATGGCCCAATGACTCCACCAGCCCATAGAGCACACCAAACAGTCAGTTTTTGTGGACGTAATGGCGTCTCAAGGGTCTCATGTAGATTCTCTTCACTCCAAATGCGGCAATTTTGCTTGTTGACGTAGCCATTCAACCAAAAATGAGCCTCATCACTGAACAAAATTTTGCGATGAAAATCAGCATCGAGATCAATCTCATTTTCGGCCCATACACCAAAATCACGACACATTGCATGGTCTCGCGGCTTTAATTCTTGCACAAGCTGGATCTTGTAAGGTCGCAAGCCAAGATCTTTGCGCAAAATCTTCCATAAAGTTGATGGACAAAGCTCCAATTGATGTGCACGGTGGCGAATCGATTCATTCGGGTCCTCTTCAACACTTTGCTCTACAGCGGCAATTGTTTCTTCGGTGCGCACTGTTCGACGTCTCTGCGGATGCGTATTATCACATAGAGTAAACGTAATGCGAAAACGATCCATGGTTAACCGAATTAATTGCTCTGATGGACGATTATGTTGACAATAAAATGGACGGAGCTTGCGGTAAACTTCGCGAACTGAACCATTATTTTCGAAATAAATTTGCACGATTTGCCAGCATTGTTCTTTTGTCAACCTGTTCATGATGAAATGACAAACCAAACTAAATATTAATCACTTGACAGCTGACAAAATGGCCGCCAGTTAAAAAAGTGATGCCAACTTAAAGTTCTATACCTCAATAAAAAACACCCAATATGTATATGATTTTCTAATACCGACGGGAAAACATGTTTATTTTTTTCGAATGCCGACGGGAAAACATGTTTATTTTTTTCAAATGCCGACGGGAAAATCATGGAAATGATTTTTCCTAATGCCGACGGAAAATTTGTGGTTGTGTCTAGCTGTAGGAATTGAAGTCTGGCTGTGATTGGTGGAGGGCGGGGTGTGTCTAGCTGTAGGAATTGAAGTCTGGCTGTGATTGGTGGAGGACGGGGTTTGTATAGATTGTGAGACCTTAAGGCTGACCGTGATTTGGGTAGGTGAGGGTGTTTTGTAATATGTAACCGCGTTTATGCTTGTTGGAATTTAAGCCAAGCTGTGCTTGGTGGGGGGCGGGATTTATTTGAGGTAGATCGACCGGTGGAGGGCGGGGAGTTGTTGTAATATGTATCCATGGGAATCTGTGTACATGTATGTATGTATGTATGTATGTCTGTAAGAGTTTAAGGCTGTCTGTGATTTATGAAAGGCGCGGTGAGAGTGTTAATATAATACGTATCTGTGGGAATCTGTGTATATGTATGTTCGTAGGAGTTTAAGGCTGATTGTGATTTATGAGGGGCGAAGTGTTCATGAAATATATATAATATATATATATATATATTTGTGTGTATATCTGTAGGAGTTTAAGGCTGATCATGATTAATGAGAGGTGAGGTGAAGGTGTTCATGTATACGTATCCGTATTTGTGTGTATGTATGTCTGTATGAGCTGATCGTGATTTAAGTTGTGAGATTGATAGATTGTATGTTACCTTGAGATTTTTTGTATGTATATATGTAAGAACTTTAGGCTGACTGTGATTTGTGAGGGAGGGGCGTTGTTGAAATAGGTTTAATTTTTCGTAGATGAATTTTAATATGCGTGTGTGTATGTGATTTTCTCACCATAGTATTTATATGTACGTAGAAATATATTGTTTCTCATATGAAAATTTTTTGCTAGAAAATATTATCATATATCTGAACTTCCCTAATCCTAGTATATTTTTCATATTGGAGGATGAGATTGCTTTATATTTTATCAAGCTTAAATTTCTCCAGTGTTAAAGTCTGTCGGTTAGAAATTTGTTTATATTTGTATAAATATTAATTTCAGATTTTGCAAAATTCTTGTTTACGATCGTGGTGATTTTGTGTGTGTGTATGTGTGTATGCGCGATAGAGTTTGACTGGTCTGTGATAAGTTTGTTTATTTAAGTACATTTATCTTCTTCGACTTTCGTCTTCAAGCGTCAATAGCTTCGATTGTTAAGTGTGATTGTTAAAATCCAATAAATACTTCAGCATGGGTAAGAAATTTGATAATATCTGTACATATGTACATATGGATCTACAAATGGATTTTATGTATGTATGTACATACGAATAAGTCTGGGGCTCCCTGTTTAAATAAATTTTTTTTTGTCGTGTGCGGTCTTTTGTTGATGCTGTTGTAAATATTCCCCTGGTCTTTTGTGTATAGATGTGAAATATCTCCATAGTTTTTTTATTTGAAATTAAAAAAACGTTCTTTTAATTTTTAGATGTATTTACTTCTACAGATTAATGATTAGAAACAAGTTTCTCATCACCTTCTAACAGATTTATATATTTTGCTAGCATGCATGCCTTAGCATGTTTCTATCGATAGTGACGCGAGTGTCCGACATGTAGTGGTGTTTCAATTAAAAATCTATACTATTAGAATTTAAGAATTCACTCTTCTGAATTTTTTACAGAGTAGATACATATGTATTTCATTTAGTTTAGAATCATAATATTTTTTTATTTACAAAATTATATGATGTGAGGAATTCTTTTAAATTTGCATGCTTCGGCATGCTTTCAATATTTTTTCTGTAAATTTATTTAATACTCATACAGATACAGATATAAAGTAAGATCTGCTTATATTGCATTTTACAATTTATGTATGCTTCAGCATGATTCCAGTTGAAGTCCATATTTATTAAGTAAGTTTGATACTAATTCATACACATATACATTCTTAAAGATTGGAAATCTAAGTCCAATTTATGTAGTTTGTCTATATTTTCTAAAGATTTGATAGCTATAGAAATTAATAGAGTTAAGATCTATATATTATAATAGCCCATAGGCATATTTTAAAATTTCGCTTGCTAAAGCTTTCGAAATGGAAAATTTACAATTTTCACTATAAAAAGTGATAATATTATGTATTACTGAATATTACACTGTGTTGTAATTTATTTTGAACGCTTAAGATTTCAAAATATTTCATACAGGCCAACAAGTTTAGAGAATTTCCAGTATATTAAGTTAATTATCTTTCTTAAGACCTATCATTCCTAATCATTCCTTCAAAAATACAAACCAAACTAGGTTTTTCCTGTTTAATTTTATTTTTTACTTGCATTAAATTTCAACATTTTGTTCATCTTAAAATTATTATATTTAGCAGCTTTTTCTCATTTGTTGAGTTAACTTTAATTGCAATCATTTAAATAGTGAGATAAACTTTTATATTGTATACGAGTACATTAAGTAATTCTTTGCATATTTCAATACACTTATGTATATGAACCATCATCACATAATTCCTTTAAATGATCTATTAAATCATTCTACTATTGATACTTTCATATTAAGTAATGTTTAATTTTCTACTTATACATAAATTTTCCAGTGTCTATTAAAAAATTCTTTACAATCATCCATTTGTAAGTTTTTTGGCACTCGTAACATTTCAAAAATATTTTCCACAGCCTAGGTTTTTTTGAGTGCAACTTTTATTTTCAACGGTATTGACCATAGAAACTTTGAGAATGAATCATTTACAGTCCACAATAATAAATAATTTCTATTTTCTGTAGAATAGTTTCCCGTTTCACCTAAATCAGCTCCATAAAAGATCAGCTATTCCTTTTATTACATATACAAACAATTTTCGAGATAGAGTTCGTTTGCTAAATTTCTTTTTAAAGACATTGAGTTGTTTTAAAGATTTTTTTGGAGAGTGTTGTGTCTGTAAAAAATTCAGAAGAGTGAATTCTTAAATTCTAATAGTATAGATTTTTAATTGAAACACCACTACATGTCGGACTCTCGCGTCACTATCGATAGAAGCGTGCTAAGGCTTGTTTCTAATCATTAATCTGTAGACAGCAATTGTATCTGGATCAAACCAACTCATGAATGAAATATATACAGATATGGTTGATGGTGATGAGGACCTTTTTTAAGTAAGTACTGATTACATCTGAATGTGATATAACCCAGCCTACGTCAACAATAACTTCAAGGGGGTCAACCAGCAAACCTCATGTAGAAAAACTCGATGTAAAAATTCTCTCAAACATAGATATTCTAATGTTTCTGACACTATGAAAACACCGACGGTGAATTGATGGTGGAGGTAACTGAGTTATTTGAGATAGATTTTCTAGAATAGTTGATTATTAAACATGTATTTCTTTGTAGATAAAGTAATTTCTTTATACATACATACATATATTTACCTATATGTATATATGAATACATTTAAAAATTACACAAATATTCTCTTTTTCAAGTAGTAAAATCTTAAAAAATAGTCGTGACACATTAAAAGAAAAAAATTATTAAAAAGAGGGACTGAGTGATCAACTGATACGTACATTAGTCTAACAGGTAAATAAAGCGCACTTAAAAATATTAGAAATATATGCACATATTAAAAGAAAAAAATTATTAAAAAGAAGGACTGAGTGATCAACTGATACGTACACTTTGTCTGACAGGTAAATAAAGCGCACTTAAAAATATCAGAAATATATGCACAATACGCTGAACTTTAATAAAATGAGAAAAAAAATCATCTAGAACATCACATAAAAGCCATAGGCGAGTAACCTTCATAAGATAAACATATACCTTATTAATGAAAACATATTATCAGTATGAAGTAACACAATTTGAGGAATTAAAATTTTAACATTTAATTGTCCCTTAACGCTGACAAAGAGTAGACAGATATGTTGACATACAAAGTCATCTTGTATACTAGAGGAACCGTTGAGAGGCCAGACCTAAATTGTAAGAAAACGATTTCGTTTTCTGTTGATCGCTATTCAAGAAGAAAACAAGTTTCCTCATTATGATTTAACTAATTTAAAAGTAGATTTAAATTCAGTCTCATATCCAAATGATGATGATCTTAACATAAAAATAAAAAAATAAACGTTATGCAATTCTATATTATATGTACTCGTATGTAAGATTCCAACAAAGCTATTATATGAAAGAATCTCAAGCACTTCCAAATGCACTAAAGTTTAAGATAAAAGTTCCTTTTATTCAATAGCGGCTCAATTGATATATAAATTTAATATGAAACAGCAAGCAAGGACCTCAGCTACTGCATTTTTACTGATGATCGAATAATAGAAAGTCCGGAAAGTCTTATAAATGAATGAAAAAATGGTTTTAATAGACGAGTAAGCTTCCGAATGATTTTCATTACAAAAAGAAGTAGCGGATGTTTTCAACAATAATGAGTATAACAATTTCATTATAAAACCACCATTTGATTTTAAATGTTTATCAATAAAAAAGAAAAGAGAAGCAAAGTGGTTAAAAAAAGCTGGACTGCTAGATCAGTTTCATTTCAAAGCGTTTATTATTTTTAAAGCCAATGCAAGATGTTCTAAAATATATGAAACAGGTGAAGAAAAAAGATGATAGTTGGAAAAAATTTTACACCGAAAAATTTCTAACGTTGACTTTATAGGCTACATCAACTTTAAACAAATGGAAATAAAATATATTAAATATTTATACTATAGTTACTACAACTAGAGAGGAATTAAATTTTACTTAAAACAGAAACTCCTCACAAACTTTTAATTAAATACATCTAAAAATTAAAAGAACGTTTTTTTAATTTCAAATAAAAAAACTATGGAGATATTTCACATCTATACACAAAAGACCAGGGGAATATTTACAACAGCATCAACAAAAGACCGCACACGACAAAAAAAAATTTATTTAAACAGGGAGCCCCAGACTTATTCGTATGTACATACATACATAAAATCCATTTGTAGATCCATATGTACATATGTACAGATATTATCAAATTTCTTACCCATGCTGAAGTATTTATTGGATTTTAACAATCACACTTAACAATCGAAGCTATTGACGCTTGAAGACGAAAGTCGAAGAAGATAAATGTACTTAAATAAACAAACTTATCACAGACCAGTCAAACTCTATCGCGCATACGCACATACACACACACAAAATCACCACGATCGTAAACAAGAATTTTGCAAAATCTGAAATTAATATTTATACAAATTTATAACCGACAGACTTTAACACTGGCCAAATTTAAGCTTGATAAAATATAAAGCAATCTCATCCTCCAATATGAAAAATATACTAGGATTAGGGAAGTTCAGATATATGATAATATTTTCTAGCAAAAAATTTTCATATGAGAAACAATATATTTCTACGTACATATAAATACTATGGTGAGAAAATCACATACACACACACATATTAAAATTCATCTACGAAAAATTAAACCTATTTCAACAACGCCCCTCCCTCACGAATCACAATCAGCCTTAAACTCCTACGAACATACATATACACAGATTCCCACAGATACGTATTACATAAACACTCTCACCATGCCTTTCATAAATCACAGACAGCCTTAAACTCTTACAGACATACATACATACATACATACATGTACACAGATTCCCACGGATACATATTACAACAACTCCCCGCCCTCCACCAGTCGATCTACCTCAAATACATCCCGCCCCCCACCAAGCACAGCTTGGCTTAAATTCCAACAAGCATAAACGCGGTTACATATTACAAAACACCCTCACCTACCCAAATCACGGTCAGCCTTAAGGTCTCACAATCTAGACAAACCCCGTCCTCCACCAATCACAGCCAGACTTCAATTCCTACAGCTAGACACACCCACAAATTTTCCGTCGGCATTAGGAAAAATCATTTCCATGATTTTCCCGTCGGCATTTGAAAAAAATAAATATGTTTTCCCGTCGGCATTCGAAAAAAATAAACATGTTTTCCCGTCGGTATTTGAAAAAAATAAAGATGTTATTCCGTCGGCATTAGAAAATCATATACATATAAAAGCTTCAAACCTATAAACCCCCTTAATGTTTTCCCACAAAATATTCCGCGCACAAGTTCCCACAGTCATACATACATACAAACATACATACACTTAATATAAACAAAAAACAGTTAATGTAAACAAAAAACACTTAATGTAAACAAAAAAAAACAATTTCTCAAATTTCAGATAAATTTCTCAAATTTCAGCAAAATTTTAAAATTTCAAAAATTTCAGTCCAGAATTTTTAGAAATTTCACACAAATTTCACAATTTTAATTGCGGTGGGATCCCCTATTCCCTACTACTGGCATCATTATTTTGATTGCCAAACGTGTTTTTATAAATTTATTATTAAAAAATTAAATTAGACTATAAGCTGGGGGAAATATTTCTTATTTAATTTAATTTTTCTTCTTTTCTTTAGAAACTCACATTAATTAATAAAAAATATCTCATTCAATAAGAATTGAAATTACTTTAACTTAAGCCCGACTAAGAAATTATTTCTGATTAAAATTCACTATAGTTCAACTAAACATGTAAAAATTGTTTCACTTAAATCATCATGGGCACGTGACAAATATATGTTCACTTGGCAACCACAGTTTCATATACTGGAAAGTAAAATCAACTGTAGAAAGCAAAAACAATGTAAACATAATATCCACTACAATAATACTTACAGGTATGTACTGACGGTACGTCGAATAAGTAAAAATAATTAATGTGATGATAGTAAAAGATAAGCAAGAATAGTTAAACATACTTAGGTAGAGTAACATAACTTCGTGCTAACCTGAATATAAAAATTAAAAAACGGATAAACAGAAAATGAATAGTGATACTTACAAATGCGTTTACTAAAGGTAAATCAATAATTGTATACACAATATTTCTCATATTCCATTTCATTAAAAATTTGCGTTACATAGCTGATGTTAATAACAATCTCTACCCCAATAGATAGACTTGGGTGCTGATGAAGTGCGTTGCTGCACAGAAAAATATCGGTATTTCCCCCAGCTTATAGTCTAATTTAATTTTTCTTCTCTTTTTTAGAAACTCATATTAATTAATAAAAAATATTTCATTCAATCAGAATTGAAATTACTGAACTTAAGGCCGTCTAAGAAATTATTTCTGAATAAATTTATTTATTTATAAAAATTTTGTCCTCTGTTTTGGGCCAAATGTCCTCGTTTTTTGTGGTTGTCATCCTCTTTTTCTCAAAATGGAAATTCTTTTTAATACGTCCACATGATGTTTATGTACATATGTGTATTAAGGTGACATCCAAAACTATTTTCATGAATTTTAAAGTATTTTTCAAAGAAATAATTTGCCACTAGGTATAAAAGTTTTGTGCCAAAATTTAAGCCAAATCAGACAACGTTTTCTCGACGCGCATCGAAGTCAAAGGTCAGGCATTTTGATATTTACAATCTATACGAAATAAATTTGTTGAACTCGTTTATTTTCCTCAATATTTAATGAAAAAACGTAGATTTTTTTTATTTTCGTAAAAAAAATAGTAAAACAAACTTTTTTAGTAATTAACCCTCATATCTCCTTTAAGTTAAAGCTGCCAACAAACTAATTTATCGCAAAAATTTTTAATACATGTATGTATGTATGTAATTGGTAGCCGGAAATTAATAGATGCTTTTATTTAAAAACGTCAGTTACAAAAACAAATTTTTGTAGCAAATCACAGCAAATCAAATATTTTAAAATTGTTAATTTTTCTAGACAACAACCATTTTTGTGCTACAGTTACACGACCAAGATTTGCTTACAAGTTTTTCACACCTACTGTTTGTCAAAAGTCGTTTAAATTTAAAACCGTGACGTAGGCTGCACGCAAATTTATTTTCAATATGCCCTTGATGTCCCGGTGCATTACACCCCTTTTCCACACGCAAAGTTTTCTTTGCAAAGTCTTAATTCAGCTGGAAGAAAGACAGAAAGAGCCTGCACTACTACCTCTGTCTTTCACACAGAGTAAAGTAAAGTAAGATTTGCTTGTTGAAAAGGGGTATTACTCTACGCTAGATGGAAGGCCAAGGCTATATACTCCTTGAAATAAAAATTTTCGCAATCAGTTTCCTGAAGTAGGCGATTTCGAAATCAATGCTTTTATAGAAGTAACTGGTTTTATTGTAAATTGTTATTCAAATTTTTGGTTTGATTCGAATAAAGCGAATAAAGCTGCTTTAAGTGATATGTTTTTGAAAAATTGTAAAACTACAAAACATATAATCAAAATATTGCGGACATAGCCATTTCAAAGGTATTAAATCATCTGTTTTACTTAAACGAAGAATGTGTGGGCTTTTGTTTGTTTGACGAAAGGATAGACATATATCCGCAAAGGAAGATGAAGAAATACCAAAGAAGCTAATTATAAAGAAGGAAAACTTAAAAAGTTTCGTATTCAGAGACAACTCTGATATTTTACAAGATTCTTTTAAAAAAATACCAAAAAAGTTTTCAAGAGATTTGCAATTTCTATGGAGTTTTGAGCAACGATCCACATTCCTGGAATGTGATAGGAGAGTACGTAAGAGCAAAAAAAAATTATCCAAAACTTGAGTGCTGTTAATGATTGTGCTAAAGAGGCATTCAGTTAATTTTAAGAATACCATGGCAAAATAACAAAAGATGAGGAACAGAAACAACATTTATATTACAAATTGTTTTAATTTTTTTTCTCTTGACATAGTTTTTAGCTGTATTCGAAAAATGCTAATCTACATTCTTTACAACTAGATTTTGATCTGTAGATCTTAAAAACAAAAAACTACCAAATCACCGATCATAATTTGTGTGTTTAAAATTAGAAAAATGTAAAATCTTTATATTAATTGAAAATTTGTATCTCTACTTTTTTTCTTGAAATATTTTTAAGTTATTTTATCAAAAGTCTACAGAATTTGTGTACAGTGACAATAATGACATATATTAAAAATGTTTGCAATAAAATAGGTTATGGGTCACTATAACCCAAAGGAAATTTGAGGGTTAATGTCAAAAAACATTGTTTGACAGTCCTCTTTATTAAAAGTACAGAATTCAGATGTTTTTGTAAAATGATGTATACAATTAATGAGTTTCCCAACTTTATTTCATATTAACTGTGAAATATGCGAATATCTGACCTTTAACCTTGATGCGCTCAAGTTTTCAGCAGAGAACCTTTGGACCTATTGTTATACTATTCTGTTGAAAAAACTTTAAAATTCGAACATGAATTTTTTTGCATACAAACCATTGTTATATTGTACATGTTTTTAATAAACACACCCAAGCAAAAAAATATATGGAATACTCGTAAAACTTAAATAGAACTTAAATGCACACGGTTGGACATCTAAGAATTATTTAAATATGCAAAAACAAGTTCGTATTTAAATGTTAGTTAAAAATAATTACAATTTAATTACCAAGTAAAAAATGGTTCTTGGTGGAGAACTTTTTTCTGTCAACTGAAACAAAAATTAGTGTTAATGTTAATAATTTCTTATTATTCGCAAAATTTAATTAATTTAATTAATTAGTGTGTTGCAATTTTTTTTATTTTTTTTTACATGCTTATATTTATTTATTGTATCTTCAAAAAAATTAACTAATAATAGGTATTCAAATCTTAAATCTAGATATAATAATTAGGCCCAACCAATGTCAGGCATAAACTTAGTGATAGTAATCAATAATACATAAATGTCGTATTAAGTGTGTTGCAAATGAAAGAATAAAATTATTTTATGTGTATGCAAATATAATTCTCGACAAAAGAAATTCCATAGGAATTCCGCACGTAGCAGCCGTACAAATTAAATTCAACTGATTCTAATCATCTGATCGAGAGTGTACAATAAAAATCAAATCGAATCTAAAGCAAAACTAACATTCAACTGTTCACTAAACAAGTTGCAAGGTGTTAATTGGCTAAAATTACATGTTTTAATGTGCAACAGCAAGATTTTGCTGTCACTTTTTCCGCCGCTTTGTTGTACGGGAGCCAAATTTCGTATTGTGTTTTCAGTCATGTTGTCGCATCGTATGTTGTCAACAAGTTTTGCTTTATTAGCTACTTTTGGGTGGGTGCATATTGTTTATTTTCGCTGTGGTAATCAAGGAGTATGTAGAGTTCTACCACAAACGATGATCAACAGCATCTAACCAACATGCTACTTTTTCGTGTATAGTGCAAAAATTTCA
Source organism: Nowickia ferox (assembly GCA_936439885.1). NCBI lineage: Eukaryota > Metazoa > Arthropoda > Insecta > Diptera > Tachinidae > Nowickia > Nowickia ferox. Next base: position 154,001 of record CAKZFG010000001.1, on the reverse strand, counting down.
GTTTAGGTGTGCGTTGTTGTCTGGTTTATGTGTCGATTGTTGTTATCATTTTAATTTTAAATGTGCCACCACACATTTACACAGTGATCATGCATGTTGAGTTAAACAGGTCATTGAAGACTTTTTTGTTTTTTTTTGCATGCAGTGTACTATCCCAGCAAAAAATTTTCAAGATTTTGTAATGGGTAGTACTCTTTTAATGGCTTACAAGGTAATGAGTGGTACTTATTTATCTAATTGGTTTATGCGTATAATAATGCCTGTCATGTAATTACGTGAAAGTACTTATTGTAGTACTTTCCAGTCAATAATGTAATATATCTCGAGAAAAATTTATTGATCGTGAAAATGGCCTTCGAAAGCAATAGAGTAGCTTTGTTTTACTATAGTTTTTATTACAAAATTTAATTATTTTCGCATATTCTTCAACACGCATATTGACATATATTGTTTGGAAAAATTATAATTTTTAAAAATTCCAAAAAAGGTACAAGTTTATAATTTTGTTACAAAATTTTATTTATTTTTATTATAAAAAATTGCCAATTAACTTTTAAATAATTCTAGGCACAAGGAAATCTAATAAATTTTGCATATTTGTAAGCAGAAAATAACCCATTAAATTTTGAATGCTTTTAGGCAATTAGTAATCTATTAAAATTTGGAAATTTGTAGGCAAAAAGTATAGGGTACCACATACTTTTTGAACTTCTCAAACAAAAATAATAGGTAATTCAGTCAAAATGTAAGTATTTACGACGGGAGAGTACATACACTTTTTTTGGATTCTAGTAGGCAAACTTTTTTGCTGGGATGCCACACATTACTGTAGTTAAATATGTCTCTTTACATGACTACAAGTGTCGAGGAGGTTTTTATTTATTTACACTTAATGCGAATCTAATGCCGAGTACACATCATGCACACATGTGCCCACAAAAGCGTAACCACTTATTACTAATGAAAAACTGTTTGATTCATACATGTATTAATGATTGAAACAGTTTCCAAGCATGATGGATTCTATAAAATTGTCTATTAGTGATGTATGAAACTGTATAACTTAATAAATATTTACGTGTCTGAATCAAACAGTTTTTCATTACTAATTAGTGGTTATGCTTTTTAGGGCACATGTGTGCCAGATGTGTACTCAGTATACATTTTTATTTTAATTGAAATTTTTCACTAAGAACAAACATATAAAAATACTTTTGGTGTAAGTATATATCCTCAAAACCCAAGTTTCTGTCCAAAATTTCGGCTATCAATAGCATTGTTTCGTACAATATATATTACTATAATGTGCTATGTGTTATGGTTATATATGTATGTATATTAGTTCTTTTACATCAACTACATTTGAAAAATATTTTAATAGAGTTCATATGGAAATATTTTTAAATTACGAGTCGTATTGAATGCCGTAATTTGCCCCTGTTCTTATTTTACTAACTTCTATCAAGTTTCAAAGAACAGTCATATGAATGCAAAATGTCAGATTATATGAAATAAACACGTTTCAGTTTTAGTTGTAAAATTATCGTCTTTTAATACATACGTATTTACTAGAGATGTGCACGTGAGCGTATTTTGACTCATGACACCCACGCTCACGCAGAAAAAGATTTTACCCACGTATATTTACGCACGAATGATCTTGAACGAATAAAATATTCTTAATCGCGCATTACAATTCACGATCACGCACGCTTAAAAAAAAGTATATAATTCAATTTGTATGTTTTGTTGGGTTGAATAATAGATTCTTGCATGTACATGTATGTACGTATGTATGCACGTGTATATGTAAAATTTACATTGTAAATTAAAATAAGGCAAATTTTGTTTTTTACATGAAGAAATAACTGTTGCATCATGTTTTTTGTTAAAAATAAATTTAGTTTTTTCTTTCGAATTTTTTGTTCTTGTCATAGTAAAATAAGCAATTATTGTTATATATATCTATATATATGTATATGTACTATATATAGTACATAAATACATATTTATAAATTCAAATGTTTTTACATACTTGAAATTTGTTTGACACTGAATGAAAACTTTTTTTGTTAGTAAAATGTTTGGGATACAAAAATTAAATTTAGAATAAAAATTTATTGCCTTGTACTCGTATAAGAACAACTGTTGAATTTAAAGCTTTATGGCTCGATTATGGATGGCATTCGAGCTTCAGTTGCGTTGCTAGTTGCCAAAATTGTATTACGGATGGCAATTACCAACTGCCAGCTGGTAATTTGAGTTGCAATATTGGCAACCACAAATTTTTAGTTGCTGCATAGTTTTTAAAGCAAAAAAGTGGAAAAATTAAATATTCGGTGCAATATAATTTTTATTTTTGATTTTCTTATTTGCATATTTAAAGAAAATATGCCTCAAAGCTGAAAAAAAAGTTGTTTAAACGAATTTTAGGCAATAACATTTACTAACAGTATAAGCGATAATTCTAAAGACCCGCCGAAGACATTCAATATTTTGTACATCCTCCTCTTTATCAAAAATCAATTCTACTTAACTATTCATTTTTATAATAAGTAATGTTTTAAGCGCTTTTACTTAGTAATTTTCTTATAAGCACTTGTATTTTTATATTTTGAATTTTTGTTTTGATTATTTTTAGTTGCCAATCTGTCATAAACGTATTTTCGATTTTCTTTTTGGCAACTGAAGGAATTTGCCATAGGTAATACCAATTTTAATTTCAGTTGCATTGCTAGTCAACACTGCAACTGAAGTTCGGTTACCATCAATTATCGCGCCATTAATCAAACCGTTTTCCTATAAAAAATTCGTTTGTTGAAGCAATATTAATTTCAACGATGCAATCCTAATCGCTAGGTCAGGGTTGCATTTTCTGAAAAGTCGAACGATTATAGTATATAGGGTTTTTTTTAGAGGTATAGAACTTCGAATTGAAATAAAACACAAGAAAATCGTTTTAATGTCCATCAATTTGGCTTTATTGGAAGGATAATTTTATGCCATTAACGTTTAAATATGATTTCGGGCATGTGGCCGCCGCGGCTGGCTCGAATAAAGCCAATTCTACAGGTCCAATTTTCAGCCACTTTTTCGAGCATATGGGGCCGTATGTTCGCAATAACGCCACGAATGTTGGCTTCCAAGTCCCCTAACGTTTCTGGTTTGTTGGCGTACACGAGCGACTTCAGCGGATGCGTATTATCACATAGAGTAAACGTAGTGCGAAACGATCCATGGTTAACCGAATTAATTGCTCTGATGGACGATTATGTTGACCATAAAATGGACGGAGCTTACGGTAAACTTCGCGAACTGAACCATTATTTTCGAAATAAATTTGCACGATTTGCAAGCGTTGTTCTTTTGTCAACCTGTTCATGATGAAATGGCAAACCAAACTAAATATTAATCACTTGACAGCTGACAAAATGGCCGCCAGTTAAAAAAGTGATTCCAACTTAAAGTTCTATACCTCAATAAAAAACACCCTGTAGCTTTCTTGGAATCTTAGATACGAGTACATATAATATAGAATTGCATAACGTTTATTTTTAATTTTTATGTTAAGATCATCATCATTTGGATATGAGACTGAATTTAAATGTACTTTTAAATTAGTTAAATCATAATGAGGAAACTTGTTTTCTTCTGGAATAGCGACCAACAGAAAACGAAATCGTTTTCTTACAATTTAGGTCTGGCCTCTCAACGGTTCCTCTAGTATACAAGATGACTTTCTATATCAACATATCTGTCTACTCTTTGTCAGCGTTAAGGGACAATTAAATGTTAAAATTTTAATTCCTCAAATTGTGTTACTTCGTACTGATAATATGTTTTCATTAATAAGGTATATGTTTATCTTATGAAGGTTACTCGCCTATGGCTTTTATTTGATGTTTCAGATGATTTTTTTTCTCATTTTATTAAATTTCAGCGTATTGTGTATATAGTTCTGATATTTTTATGTGCGCTTTATGTACCTGTCAGACAAAGTGTACGTATCAGTTGATCACTCAGTCTCTCTTTTTAATATTTTTTTTTTCTTTTAATGTATCACTACTATCTCAAATAATTTAGTTACCTCTACAATCAATTCACCGTCTGTGTTTTCATAGTATCAGAATCATTAGAATATCTATGTTTGAGAGAATTTTTACATCGAGTTTTTCTACATGAGGTTTGCTGGTTGACCCCGTTGAAGTTACTGTTGAAGTAGGCTGGGTTGTATCACATTCAGATGTAATCATTTCTTACTTAAAAAAGGTCCTCATCACCATCAACCATATCTGTATCTAATTCAATTCTTCCTTCCAAGACTGATAAATGAGTATAAGTGTCTTCAGAATTGGAAGTCTATGAGTAAAAATCAACTTCATCATCCTCATCATCATTCTCAGTATTAGCATCATTAAATAAGATTGATATCATCAAATATTGTTCCTTCTAAAAGTTTCTTCGGTGGACTTGTATCTATATTGACTGATGGCTTTAAACTTATATTATTTTCAGCTTCTATCTTGATTTTACTTTCTTTAGAAAGTATAGATAAACTAAGCAAATTAGACTTAGATTTCCAATCTTTAAGAATGTATATGTGTATGAATTAGTATCAAACAAACTTACTGAATAAATATGGATTTCAACTGGAATCATACTGAAGCATACATAAATTGTAAAATGCAATGTAAGCAGATCTTATTTTATATCTGTATCTGTATGAGTATTAAATAAATTTACAAAAAAAATATTGAAAGCATGCCGAAGCATGCAAATTTAAAAGGATTCCTCACGTCATATAATTTTGTAAGTAAAGAAATATTATGATTCTATGCTAAATGAAATACATATGTATCTACTCTGTAAAAAATTCAGAAGAGTGAATTCTTAAATTCTAATAGTACAGATTTTTAATTGAAACAGCACTACATGTCGGACTCTCACGTCACTATCGATAGAAGCATGCTAAGGCATGCATGCTAGCAAAATATATAAATCTGTTAGAAGGTGATGAGAAACTTGTTTCTAATCATTAATCTGTAGACAGTAATTGTATCTGGATCAAACCAACTCATGAATGAAATGTATACAGATATGGTTGATGGTGATGAGGACCTTTTTTAAGTAAGAAATGATTACATCTGATAGTGATACAACCCAGCCTACGTCAACAATAACTTTAAGGGGATCAACCAGCAAACCTCATGTAGAAAAACTCGATGTAAAAATTTTCTCAAACATAGATATTCTAATGATTCTGATACTATGAAAACACAGACGGTGAATTGACGGTAGAGTTAACTGAATTATTTGAGATATATTTTCTATTTATTAAACATGTATTTCTTTGTAGATAAAGTAATACATACATATATTTACCTATTTTTCAAGTAGTAAAATCTGAAAAAGTAGTAGTGATACATTAAAAGAAAAAAAAATATTAAAAAGAGAGACTGAGTGATCAACTGATACGTACACTTTGTCTGACAGGTAAATAAAGCGCACTTAAAAATATCAGAAATATATACACAATACGCTGAAATTTAATAAAATGAGAAAAAAAATCATCTAGAACATCACATAAAAGTTATAGGCGAGTAACCTTCATAAGATAAACATATACCTTATTAACCCTACGATTCATAACCGGGTACCCGTGTACCTTTTTTGACTTTAAAGTGCTGCTGTGCCTATAATTTTTGAGATATGGACATAAAACGCCGAATCATGAGAGATTTTGGCTAAACTAAGATTTAAATACGAAAAAATTCAAAATATTTTCAATATTTTCTTTAAAAAATGATTTTAAATGTTTTACCCCCCTAAACACACAACCGGGTCCCCGGGTACCCTAATGCAATTCCTATGTAAATGCCTGACATGTAAATGACAAAACGTTTTTTTGTGTTGTTTTTATTGGAAATAAATATCTTTTTTATTTATTTTATCATATTTTATATATATTATATTATAATTCATCCGAATCACTATCGCTGTTATTGTGGCAATTGTAGCATTTATTAATTGTTATGGCGTGCTCGCATATCGGCGTGCTACATATGCTGCAATTTTTTCTAGTTTTTCTTCTGCGCTTATTTGGAAGAAGGTTGCACATGTAGCACACGCCCGTATGTACTTTTCTGCCCCTTTGTCGTGCTGACGGAGATGTTGACGGACCTGTAGCACAAAGCACACTCTCCAACGGCCTTCCGATGATGCTTTCAATTGCATTTTTTGTTGAAAATTGGCGCACGCTTTGCACATTTGAAATTCTATTTTCTATAACAGGAATGCACAGGTTTTCTGCCAGTTGACGCAGGAAATTCTTCCTGCGCGTCGTGGTGTATCGTGCAGTTGGATTATTTCCATAATATATGATGTGTGATGCAAATGCGCTCACATCAATGATGTTATAGAAAAATGCCATCGGCCATCTTCTTGTTTGTCGCTGGGTCGTGTATTCTTGGAGCGTTTGGTCCATTACGTCCACCCCACCTTTTGTTTGGTTATAAAAATTTATAATTTCTGGTTTCCCATTCTCGTCAATTTGTGCATCATCATGCATACTAGAAAGAAGGATGACCGAGTTGGACTTCCGCTGCTTATATGAGAGCAGTGTTACGTTGTCGTAGAAGCCAAATAAACTTGAACCAACGTCTTTTTTTTTGTCTTCTTTCATCTCCGCAGGGATGTAAGCTTTGTTGCGGCGGAGTGTACCCACAATGCTGAGCTTTTCTACTTTTAGTTGCCCAGCCAACGGCAGCGTCGTAAAAAAATTATCCATTGTTATATTTCGTCCGCTACCGTAGTATGGCCCAACTAAATCTCTCACCACTCTTTCGCCAACACCAACTTCACGACCAGTTTCTTGTTTGCCAATATATATTTGGCCATGAAGTGGATATGAGTTTTTGGCATCGCAAATCCACCATACTTTTATGCCATATTTTGCTGGCTTCGAGGGTATATATTGGGTGAATTTGGTTCTACCACGGTATGGATATAATTGTTCATCAATGGTCAAATATTCTGATGGCACATAATATCTGGCAAGATTTGCATTGAGCATTATCCAAATATCGCGAATTGGCGCCGCTTTGTCTTGACGCTGCCGCTCTACCCGTGTTCTGGGGTCGTCAAACCGCATAAAACGCAGCAAATCGAAAAACCTGTTTATTCCCATGGTGGCACGGAATATTGGGTGAGCCTGTGACGTCCACAAATCTCTTGCGTTTTCGTCATTAGAATGATTTGTGCCAGCCATCAAAATCATTCCAATGAACGCATAAATTTCGTTGATTGTCGTGTCTTTCCACTTCAACTGACGTCTATTGGGATTCGCTTCATTGTACGCATTATATGTGGCATGCGCTTTTCTATTTGTGTGGCGCACTATTATATCCACCATTTCCACTGTGAGGTATGATTTGAAACACTGCAGTCATATTTTCAGTAATCCGCGCTGGACCACAGCGGTCTCTGAATATATTGTGGCTTCTCACTTGTTGGCAACTACGTGGTGTTCGCTGCCATTGTGTGCCGTCACGTGCAGTCATGTAGTCTGCTGGGTTTGTTGTTGGTGCATCTTCTTGCATAAGAAAATTTCCCCTGGTGCGTCAATAGCAGCTGCAATTTCGTTTGCGTTGTCAACATTCAAATCTTCATTCTCTGATTCCGAAACTTCGCCAGTATAGGACACATTTCCTTCATTTTGGTCTTCCACAGGGTCCACTTCAAGGTCCTCATCTTGAGTCGCTTCCTCAAATAAACGTTGAATATATGTGCTTCTTGCTTCATCACTCAAATTCCAGTATTCCCTTGTAGACAAATATCGGTCGTTGCGGCTCATTTTTCACCAACTTCACTGTTCAAATATTCAACACAGACTGGTGAAGCAAATGAAATATTTCAATTTTACGACACAAATAAACATCTGCTATCTAATTCAAAAGCAATTATGCAAGAAGGTACCGAAAATAAGCAAACTAAGCAAATAAACAACCCTTACATAAAACCAGTTTCTGCCTACTTGTGTCGCTTTAGGTACTTATATACGAACAGAAACCAGTTTTTTTTCCAAATATCAAATTTGTACAGTTGAGAACGCAAAATATAATCAACAACAAAAATATTTACAGGAAAATATTATTTTATTTCAATAAACGCAAAACAACCTACTTCGGGTACCCGGGTACCTGGTTATGAAATTAAAGGAGTTTTGCTGGTTATGAATCGTACGGTTAATGAAAACATATTATCAGTATGAAGTAACACAATTTGAGGAATTAAAATTTTAACATTTAATTGTCCCTTAACGCTGACAAAGAGTAGACAGATATGTTGACATAGAAAGTCATCTTGTATACTAGAGGAACCGTTGAGAGGCCAGACCTAAATTGTAAGAAAACGATTTCGTTTTCTGTTGGTCGCTATTTAAGAAGAAAACAAATTTCATCATTATGATTTAACTAATTTAAAAGTACATTTAAATTCAGTCTCATATCCAAATGATGATGATCTTAACATAAAAATTAACAACAAACGTTATGCAATTCTATATTATATGTACTCGTATCTAAGATTCCAACAAAGCTATTATATGAAAGAATCTCAAGCACTTCCAAATGCACTAACGTTTAAGATAAAAGTTCCTTTTATTCAATAGTGGCCCAATTGATATAGAAATTTAATATGAAACAGTAAGCAAGGACCTCGGCTACTGCATTTTTACTGATGATCGAATAATAGAAAGTCCGGAAAGTGTTATAAATTAAGTAATATGAATGAAAAAATGGTTTTAATAGACGAGTAAGGTTTCGAATGATTTTCATTACAAAAAGAAGTAGCGGATGTTTTTAACAATAATGAGTATAACAATTTCATTATAAAACCACCATTCGATTTTAAATGTTTATCAATAAAAAAGGAAAGAGAAGCAAAGTGGTTAACAAAAAACTATCATCACCTAAGCTGGACTGCTGGATCAGTTTCATTTCAAAGCGTTTGTCATTTTTTAAAGCCAATGCAAGATGTTCTAAAATATATGAAAAAGGTGAAGAAAAAAGATGATAGTTGGAAAAAATTTTACACCGAAAAATTTCTAACGTTTACTATATAGGCTACATCAACTTTAAACAAATGGAAACAAAATATATTAAATATTTATACTATAGTTACTACAACTAGAGAGGAATTCAATTTTACTTAAAACAGAAACTCCTCACAAACTTTTAAGTAAATACATCTAAAAATTAAAAGAACTGTTTTTTAATTTCAAATAAAAAAACTATCGAGATATTTCACATCTATGTATACACAAAAGACCAGGCGAATATTTACAACAGCAGCAACAGCACATGACAAAAAAAAATGTATTTAAACAGGGAGCCCCAGACTTATTTGTATGTACATACATAAGTAGTAGGGAACTGGGCATTCGGCCCCAATTAAAATTGTTAAATTGTGGCTGAAATTGTTAAATTGTGGGCTGAAATTGTTAAATTGTGGCTGAAATTGTTAAATTGTGGGCTGAAATTGTTAAATTGTGGCTGAAATTGTTAAATTTTGGCTGAAATGTTAAAATTCTTGGAAATTTGTGAAATTTGATTCCTACGTGTGTGTGTCCGTCCGTTCGTCTGTGTTTTTTGTTTACATTAGGAGTTTTTTGTTTATATTAACTTTTTTTATTTATATTAAGTATATGTATGTATGTATGTATGTATGTATGACCGTGGGAACTTGTGCGTGGAATATTTTGTGGGAATACATTAAGGGGGTTTATAGCTTTAAGATTTTTATATTTGTATGATTTTTCCTAATGCCAACGGGAAAACATCTTTATTTTTTCTAATGCCGACGGGAAAGTTATGATTGTTGTTAGACTGTGGAAATTTGTTGATGTCCGTGATTTGGGCAGGTGAGGTTTTTGTAACATGTAACCGTGGGAATTTGCGGGTGTATCTTTAAGGCAGCCTGTGTTTGGTGGGGGCGGGTGTTGTTGTAATATGTATCCGTGGGAATTTATATGTATGTATGTTTGTGGGTATACATTAAGGGGGTTTAAAGGTTTGAAGCTTTTATATGTATATGATTTTCTAATGCCGACGGGATAACATCTTTATTTTTTTCAAATGCCGACGGGAAAACATCTTTATTTTTTTCAAATGCCGACGGGAAAACATGTTTATTTTTTTTCAAATGCCGACGGGAAAACATGTTTATTTTTTTCAAATGCCGACGGGAAAATCATGGAAATAATTTTTCCTAATGCCGACGGAAAATTTGTGGGTGTGTCTAGCTGTAGGAATTGAAGTTGGCTGTGATTGGTGGAGGGCGGGGTGTGTCTAGCTGTAGGAATTCAAGTCTAGCTGTGATTGGTGGAGGACGGGGTTTGTCTAGATTGTGAGACCTTAAGGTTGACCGTGATTTGGGTAGGTGAGGGTGTTTTGTAATATGTAACCATGAGAATTCGGTGACGTATATGCTTGTTGGAATTTAAGCCAATGTATGGGATGTATTGGAGGTAGATCGACTGGTGGAGGGTGGGGAGTTGTTGTAATATGTATCCGTGGGAATCTGTGTACATGTATATATGTATGTATGTATGTCTGTAAGAGTTTAAGGCTGTCTGTGATTTATAAAAGGCGAGGTGAGAGTGTTCATGTAATACGTATCCGTGTTAATCTGTGTATATGTATGTTCGTAGGAGTTTAAGGCTGATTGTGATTTGAAGTGGGGGAGGGTCTTGTTGTGATAGATAGATAGAATGTGCCTATGTGTGTGTGTGTGTGTGTATGTATGTATATGTAGGAGTTTAAGGCTGTCCTTGATTTGAGGTAGGCGGCGGTGTTATTGTAATATGTATCTATAAGAATTTGGGTGTTTATATGTCTGTAGGAATTTTTGTACATGTATGTCTGTACTAGTTTAAGGCTGATCGTAATTTAAATTGTTGAGATTGATCGATTGTATGTGACTTCGAGAATTAGTGTATGTATATCTGTAGGAAACTTAAGGCTTATCGTGATTTATGAGGGGCGAAGTGTTCATGTAATATAACCGCGCAATTTGTGTGTATATATGTAGGAGTTTAAGGCTGATCATGATTAATGAGAGGTGAGGTGAAGGTGTTCATGTATATGTATACGTATCTGTGTGCATGTATGTATGTCTATATGAGTTTAAGGCTAATCGTGATTTAGGTTGTGAGATTGATAGATTGTATGTTACCTTGAGATTTTGTGTATATATATCTGTAAGAACTTTAGGCTGACTGTGATTTGTGAGGGGAGGGGCGTTGTTGAAATAGCTTTAATTTTTCATAGATGAATTTTAGTATGTGTGTGTGTATGTGATTTTCTCACCATATTATTTATATGTACGTAGAAATAAATTCTTTCTCATATGAACATTTTTTGCTAGAAAATATTATCATATATCTGAACTTCCCTAATCCTAGTATGTTTTTCATATTGGAGGATGAGATTGCTTTATATTTTATCAAGCTTAAATTTGTCCAGTGTTAAAGTCTGTCGGTCAGAAATTTGTTTATATTTGTATAAATATTAATTTCAGATTTTGCAAAATTCTTGCGTACGATCGTGGTGATTTTGTGTGTTTGTGTATTTGTGTATGCGCGATAGAGTTTGACTGGTCTGTGATAAGTTTGTTTATTTAAGTACATTTGTCTTCTTCGACTTTCGTCTTCAAGCGTCAATAGCTTGGAGAACGGTTTGTATGTTTTCATGATGTAGATATGTTAGTGTGATTGTTAAAATCCAATAAATACTTGAGCATGGGTAAGAAATTTGATAATATGTGTACATATGTACATATGGATCTACAAATTGATTTTATGTATGTATGTATGTACATACAAATAAGTCTGGGGCTCCCTGTTTAAATACATTTTTTTTTGTCATGTGCTGTTGTAAATATTCGCCTGGTCTTTTGTGTATAGATGTGAAATATCTCGATAGTTTTTTTATTTGAAATTAAAAAAAAGTTCTTTTATTTTTTAGATGTATTTACTTAAAAGTTTGTGAGGAGTTTCTGCTTTAAGTAAAATTGAATTCCTCTCTAGTTGTAGTAACTATAGTATAAATATTTAATATTTTTTATTTCCATTTGTTTAAAGTTGATGTAGCCTATATAGTCAACGTTAGAAATTTTTCGGTGTAAAATTTTTTCCAACTATCATCTTTTTTCTTCACCTTTTTCATATATTTAAACATCTTGCATTGGCTTTAAAAAATGACAAACGCTTTGAAATGAAACTGATCCAGCAGTTCAGCTTAGGTAATGATAGTTTTTTGTTAACCACTTTGCTTCTCTTTCCTTTTTTATTGATAAGCATTTAAAATCAAATGGCGGTTTTATAATGAAATTGTTATACTCATTATTGTTAAAAACATCCGCTACTTCTTTTTGTAATGAAAATCATTCGAAACCTTACTCGTCTATTAAAACCCTTTTTTCATTCATATTACTTAATTTATAAGACTTTCAGGACTTTCTATTATTCGATCATCAATAAAAATGCAGTAGCTGAGGTCCTTGCTTACTGTTTCATATTAAATTTCTATATCAATTGGGCCGCTATTGAATAAAAGGAACTTTTATCTTAAACTTTAGTGCATTTGGAAGTGCTTGAGATTCTTTCATATAATAGCTTTGTTGGAATCTTAGATACGAGTACATATAATATAGAATTGCATAACGTTTATTTTTAATTTTTATGTTAAGATCATTATCATTTGGATATGTACTTTTAAATTAGTTAAATCATAATGAGGAAACTTGTTTTCTTCTTGAATAGCGATCAACAGAAAACGAAATCGTTTTCTTACAATTTAGGTCTGGTCTCTCAACGGTTCCTCTAGTATATAAGATGACTTTCTATGTCAACATATCTCTCTACTCTTTGTCAGCGTTAAGGGACAATTAAATGTTAAAATTTTAACTCCTCAAATTGTGTTACTTCATACTGATAATATATTTTCATTAATAAGGTATATGTTTATATTATGAACGTTACTCGCCTATGGCTTTTATTTGATGTTCTAGATGATTTTTTTTTCTCATTTTATTAAAGTTCAGCGTATTGTGCATATATTTCTGATATTTTTAAGCGCGGTTTATTTACCTGTCAAACAAAGTGTACGTATCAGTTGATCACTCAGTCTCTCTTTTTAATAATTTTTTTCTTTTAATATGCCACTACTATTTTTTCAGATTTTACTACTTGAAAAAGAGAATATTTATGTAATTTTTAAATGTATTCATATATACATATAGGTAAATATATGTATATATGTATAGAGAAATTACTTTATCTACAAAGAAATACATGTTTAATAATCAACTATTCTAGAAAATCGATCTCAAATAACGCAGTTACCTCCACCATCAATTCACCGTCGGTGTTTTCATAGTGTCAGAAACACTAGAATATCTATGTTTGAGAGAATTTTTACATCGAGTTTTTCTACATGAGGTTTGCTGGTTGACATCCTTGAAGTTATTGTTGACGTAGGCTGGGTTGTATCACATTCAGATGTAATAATTTCCTACTTAAAAAAGGTCCTCATTACTATCAACTATATCTGTATACATTTCATTCATGAGTTGGGTTGATCCAGATACAATTGCTGTCTACAGATTAATGATTAGAAACAAGTTTCTCATCACCTTCTAACAGATTTATATATTTTGCTAGCATGCATGCCTTAGCATGCTTCTTTCGATAGTGACGCGAGAGTCCGACATGTAGTGGTGTTTCAATTAAAAATCTATACTATTAGATTTTACGATTTCGCTCTTTTTATTCTTTTACAAAGTAGATACATATTTATGTATTTCATTTAGCACAGAGTCATAAAATTTCTTTGCTTACAAAATTGTGACATTCTTTTAAATTTGCATGCTTAGGCATGCTTTCAATATTTTTTCTGTAAATTTATTTGATACTCATACAGATACAGATATAAAGTAAAATCTGCTTACATTGCATTTTACAATTTATGTATGCTTCAGCATGATTCCAGTTGAAGTCCATATTTATTCAGTAAGTTTGTTTGATACTAATTCATACACATATACATTCTTAAAGATTGGAAATCTAAGTCCAATTTATGTAGTTTATCTATATTTTCTAAAGATTTGATAGCTATAGAAATTAATAGAGTAAAGATCTATTATAATAGCCCATGGGCATATTTTAAAATTTCGCTTGCTAGAGCTTTCGAAATGGAAAATGTACAATTTTCACTATAAAAAGTGATAATATTAGGTGTTACTGAATATTACACTGTGTTGTAATTTATTTTGAACACTTAAGTTTTCACAATATTTCATACAGGCCAACAAGTTTAGAAAATTTCCAGTATATTAAGTTAATTATCTTTCTTAAGACCTATCATTCCTTCAAAAATACAAACCAAACTAGATTTTTCCTGTTTAATTTTATTTTTTACTTTCATTAAATTTCAACATTTTGTTCATCTTCAAATTATTATATTTAGCAGCTTTTTCTCATTTGTTGAGTTAACTTTAATCGGAAACATTTAAATAGTGAGATGAACTTTTATATTGTATACGAGTACATTAAGTAATTCTTTGTATATTTCATTTATATGAACCATCATCACATAATTCCTTTGGATGATCTATTAAATCATTCTACTATTGATGCTTTCATATTAAGTAATGTTTAATATTCTACATATGCATGAATTTTCCAGTGTCTATTAAAAAATTCTTTACAATCATCCATTTGTAAGCTTTTTGGTACTCATAACATTTCAAAAATATTTTCCACAGCCTAGGTTTTTTCGAATGCAACTTTTATTTTCAACGGTATTGACCATAGAAACTTTGTGAATGAATCATTTACAGTCTACAATAATCAATAATTTCTATTTTCTGTAGAATAGTTTCCCATTTCACCTAAATCAGCTCCATAAAAGATCAACTATTCCTTTCATTACATATCTACAATACACAAACAATTTTCGAGATTTATTATAGAGTTCGTCTACTAAATTTCTTTTTAAAGACATTGAGTTATTTTAAGGATTTTTTGGAGAGTGTTGTGATCTACTTGATGCACTTTCAGCTATTTATACTATCATGTAGTTCATTTTCCAATCTATAAATTTTATCGTTCAGCTGTTCAATTTGTTTTTTCAAAAGATGATTTGATTTTTAGTATGTATTTTATCAATTTTATAACTATCTTCTATCTCTAATTGTATTTCACGTTGTACTCTATCAATTTGCATTTTAATATATTCTTGAATTATATTAAGTCCTTAAGCTATATTATTAATTTGTCCTATAGTTTATCGTTTGGAGTTTCCAGAAACAATTTACTGATAACATAATTCTCTGTCAGTGAATGATGATGATGATTAGTAGAAATTATATATTTTATATAGTTTTCAACATCAAATTTCTCATAATATTTCCATGTTCTATTATCAATCATTAAAGAAAATAAAGCTACTATTAGGGCCTATATTTGACCATCAACTTGTATTTTATCTTCATTTAGTTTTAGGTTACTATCACCAAACTTTCATTCATTATTCAAATCTTGATGTGGGCCATAGTTTGTATCTAATTCAATTCTTCCTTCCAAGACTGATAAATGAGTATAAGTGTCTTCAGAATTGGAAGTCTATGAGTAAAAATCATCTTCATCATCCTTATCATCATTCTCAGTATTAGCATCATTAAATAAGATGATATCATCAAATATTGTTTCTTCTGAAAGTTTCTTTGGTGTACTTGTCTCTATATTGACTGATGGCTTTAAACTTGTATTATTTTCAGCTTCTATCTTGATTTTACTTTCTTCTTTCTTGCGAATTCTTTCAATATTTCTAGAACTGTTTATGAATTCTTTGAGAGGTTCTGTTATAGGTTTAAATGTATCTTTTATTGCTCACATGTATCTATTTCACCAGTTTTTATACTACGAAGCTTTTTCTTCAAGTCATTTCTTGTCAACACCAACTGTTTTAAAATTTTCTCATCCATGTTTAATAATAGTAAATAACAGGTATCAGCTATTAGATCAGGTATCAGCTATCAGATCAGGTTATCAGGTAACTGGTCTGGTTTTCAGATCAGCTTATCAGGACCTGGTCTGTTTTTCAGATCAGCTTATCATGACCTGGTCTGGTTTTCAGATCAGCTTATCAGGACCTGATCTGGTTTTCAGATCAGCTTAATAGGACCTGGTCTGGTTTTCAGATCAGCTTATCAGGACCTGGTCTGGTTTTCAGATCAGCTTTTCAGGACCTGGTCTGGTTTTCAGATCAGCTTAATAGGACCTGGTCTGGTTTTCAGATCAGCTTATCAGGACCTGGTCTGATTTTCAGATCAGCTTTTCAGGACCTGGTCTGGTTTTCAGATCAGCTTATCAGGACCTGGTATGGTTTTCAGATCAGCTTATCTGATTCAGATTGGGTTATCAGTTTACAAGTAGCTGCCCATTTATAACATTTAGATGAATGCAGTTTAAGGTCAGATGAAAAACGAAAAAGTTAACTTTTATGTAGTCAAATTCTCTTTTTTTCTATAACGATCATCGTTCAATTCAATATCGTTGCTTATAATCAAAATCCATATTTATCCTTCCAACATGCTTTATATTTGTCTCATCTTACTTAAAAATTATAATTACATTATGATTATCTAGTATCAAATGTTTGGTGATTCTGGTATAAGTTTGACATCAGCAGATTGCATCAACATTCTTATCTCACTCCATACAAAAATATGTTTCTCTCATCTAACATCGTTAAATATCATATCGGAATTACTTTTAGCTTTGTTAGGAGAAATAACAGATTCAGTATCTGTAAATGTGTATTATCCCATTCCTTTAATTAATGAAATTATGTAATATCTTTAAGTATCCATATTTGGGTTGATAGAGAGATTTTGAGTATTAATATGTATATGTTTTTAAATTTTAGTCCATTAAGACTTTTTAGCAAGCCAATCATAACATATTATTTTTTATTTTATTTTTTTACAATTTGACAGACCAACTATTTTTGCGCAAATAAAATTTGATAGAGGGGGCACTATGACTTGTTTTTGAACTAACGTTTGATGAATCATCAAAATTTTGTACCATGCTATTTTTAGGTTGTTTTGACTATGAGTATGCACCAATATTTATGAAATGTGTTTCATAAATATTGTCTCTTATATAGGAAAAATAAAATAATACAGCTATACGACACCAGAAAATATTTTCTGCATTCTGCTGATGTCAAACTTATACCAGAATCACCAAACATTTGATACTAGATAATCATAATGTAATTATAATTTTTAAGTAAGATGAGACAAATATAAAGCATGTTGGAAGGATAAATATGGATTTTGATTATAAGCAACGATATTGAATTGAACGATGATCGTTATAGAAAAAAAGAGAATTTGACTACATAAAAGTTTACTTTTTCGTTTTTCATCTGACCTTAAACTGCATTCATCTAAATGTTATAAATGGGCAGCTACTTGTAAACTGATAACCCAATCTGAATCAGATAAGCTGATCTGAAAACCATACCAGGTCCTGATAAGCTGATCTGAAAACCAGACCAGGTCCTGAAAAGCTGATCTGAAAATCAGACCAGGTCCTGATAAGCTGATCTGAAAACCAGACCAGGTCCTATTAAGCTGATCTGAAAACCAGACCAGGTCCTGAAAAGCTGATCTGAAAACCAGACCAGGTCCTGATAAGCTGATCTGAAAACCAGACCAGGTCCTATTAAGCTGATCTGAAACCCAGATCAGGTCCTGATAAGCTGATCTTAAAACCAGACCAGGTCATGATAAGCTGATCTGAAAAACAGACCAGGTCCTGATAAGCTGATCTGAAAACCAGACCATGTCCTATTAAGCTGATCTGAAAACCAGATCAGGTCCTGATAAGCTGATCTGAAAACCAGACCAGGTCATGATAAGCTGATCTGAAAAACAGACCAGGTCCTGATAAGCTGATCTGAAAACCAGACCAGTTACCTGATAACCTGATCTGATAGCTGATACCTGATCTAATAGCTGATACCTGTTATTTACTATTATTAAACATGGATGAGAAAATTTTAAAACAGTTGGTGTTGACAAGAAATGACTTGAAGAAAAAGCTTCGTAGTATAAAAACTGGTGAAATAGATACATGTGAGCAATAAAAGATACATTTAAACCTATAACAGAACCTCTCAAAGAATTCATAAACAGTTCTAGAAATATTGAAAGAATTCGCAAGAAAGAAGAAAGTAAAATCAAGATAGAAGCTGAAAATAATACAAGTTTAAAGCCATCAGTCAATATAGAGACAAGTACACCAAAGAAACTTTCAGAAGAAACAATATTTGATGATATCATCTTATTTAATGATGCTAATACTGAGAATGATGATAAGGATGATGAAGATGATTTTTACTCATAGACTTCCAATTCTGAAGACACTTATACTCATTTATCAGTCTTGGAAGGAAGAATTGAATTAGATACAAACTATGGCCCACATCAAGATTTGAATAATGAATGAAAGTTTGGTGATAGTAACCTAAAACTAAATGAAGATAAAATACAAGTTGATGGTCAAATATAGGCCCTAATAGTAGCTTTATTTTCTTTAATGATTGATAATAGAACATGGAAATATTATGAGAAATTTGATGTTGAAAACTATATAAAATATATAATTTCTACTAATCATCATCATCATTCACTGACAGAGAATGATGTTATCAGTAAATTGTTTCTGGAAACTCCAAACGATAAACTATAGGACAAATTAATAATATAGCTTAAGGAGTTAATATAATTCAAGAATATATTAAAATGCAAATTGATAGAGTACAACATGAAATACAATTAGAGATAGAAGATAGTTATAAAATTGATAAAATACATACTAAAAATCAAATCATCTTTTGAAAAAACAAATTGAACAGCTGAACGATAAAATTTATAGATTGGAAAATGAACTACATGATAGTATAAATAGCTGAAAGTGCATCAAGTAGATCACAACACTCTCCAAAAAATCCTTAAAATAACTCAATGTCTTTAAAAAGAAATTTAGTAGACGAACTCTATAATAAATCTCGAAAATTGTTTGTGTATTGTAGATATGTAATGAAAGGAATAGTTGATCTTTTATGGAGCTGATTTAGGTAAAATGGGAAACTATTCTACAGAAAATAGAAATTATTGATTATTGTAGACTGTAAATGATTCATTCACAAAGTTTCTATGGTCAATACCGTTGAAAATAAAAGTTGCATTCGAAAAAACCTAGGCTGTGGAAAATATTTTTGAAATGTTATGAGTACCAAAAAGCTTACAAATGGATGATTGTAAAGAATTTTTTAATAGACACTGGAAAATTCATGCATATGTAGAATATTAAACATTACTTAATATGAAAGCATCAATAGTAGAATGATTTAATAGATCATCCAAAGGAATTATGTGATGATGGTTCATATAAATGAAATATACAAAGAATTACTTAATGTCCTCGTATACAATATAAAAGTTCATCTCACTATTTAAATGTTTCCGATTAAAGTTAACTCAACAAATGAGAAAAAGCTGCTAAATATAATAATTTGAAGATGAACAAAATGTTGAAATTTAATGAAAGTAAAAAATAAAATTAAACAGGAAAAATCTAGTTTGGTTTGTATTTTTGAAGGAATGATAGGTCTTAAGAAAGATAATTAACTTAATATACTGGAAATTTTCTAAACTTGTTGGCCTGTATGAAATATTGTGAAAATTTAAGCGTTCAAAATAAATTACAACACAGTGTAATATTCAGTAACACCTAATATTATCGCTTTTTATAGTGAAAATTGTACATTTTCCATTTCGAAAGCTCTAGCAAGCGAAATTTTAAAATATGCCCATGGGCTATTATAATAGATCTTTACTCTATTAATTTCTATAGCTATCAAATCTTTAGAAAATATAGATAAACTACATAAATTGGACTTAGATTTCCAATCTTTAAGAATGTATATGTGTATGAATTAGTATCAAACAAACTTACTGAATAAATATGGACTTCAACTGGAATCATGCTGAAGCATACATAAATTGTAAAATGCAATGTAAGCAGATCTTACTTTATATCTGTATCTATATGAGTATCAAATAAATTTACAGAAAAAATATTGAAAGCATGCCTAAGCATGCAAATTTAAAAGAATGTCACACAATTTTGTAAGCAAAGAAATTTTATGACTCTGTGCTAAATGAAATACATAAATATGTATCTACTTTGTAAAAGAATAAAAAGAGCGAAATCGTAAAATCTAATAGTATAGATTTTTAACTGAAACACCACTACATGTCGGACTCTCGCGTCACTATCGATAGAAGCATGCTAAGGCATGCATGCTAGCAAAATATATAAATCTGTTAGAAGGTGATGAGAAACTTGTTTCTAATCATTAATCTGTAGACAGCAATTGTATCTGGATCAACCCAACTCATGAATGAAATGTATACAGATATAGTTGATAGTAATGAGGACCTTTTTTAAGTAGGAAATGATTACATCTGAATGTGATACAACCCAGCCTACGTCAACAATAACTTCAAGGATGTCAACCAGCAAACCTCATGTAGAAAAACTCGATGTAAAAATTCTCTCAAACATAGATATTCTAGTGTTTCTGACACTATAAAAACACCGACGGTGAATTGATGGTGGAGGTAACTGCGTTATTTGAGATCGATTTTCTAGAATAGTTGATTATTAAACATGTATTTCTTTGTAGATAAAGTAATTTCTCTATACATATATACATATATTTACCTATATGTATATATGAATACATTTAAAAATTACATAAATATTCTCTTTTTCAAGTAGTAAAATCTGAAAAAATAGTAGTGGCATATTAAAAGAAAAAAATTATTAAAAAGAGAGACTGAGTGATCAACTGATACGTACACTTTGTCTGACAGGTAAATAAAGCGCGCTTAAAAATATCAGAAATATATGCACAATACGCTGAACTTTAATAAAATGAGAAAAAAAAATCATCTAGAACATCAAATAAAAGCCATAGGCGAGTAACGTTCATAATATAAACATATACCTTATTAATGAAAGCATATTATCAGTATGAAGTAACACAATTTGAGGAGTTAAAATTTTAACATTTAATTGTCCCTTAACGCTGACAAAGAGTAGAGAGATATGTTGACATAGAAAGTCATCTTATATACTAGAGGAACCGTTGAGAGACCAGACCTAAATTGTAAGAAAACGATTTCGTTTTCTGTTGATCGCTATTCAAGAAGAAAACAAGTTTCCTCATTATGATTTAACTAATTTAAAAGTACATATCCAAATGATAATGATCTTAACATAAAAATTAAAAATAAACGTTATGCAATTCTATATTATATGTACTCGTATCTAAGATTCCAACAAAGCTATTATATGAAAGAATCTCAAGCACTTCCAAATGCACTAAAGTTTAAGATAAAAGTTCGTTTTATTCAATAGCGGCCCAATTGATATAGAAATTTAATATGAAACAGTAAGCAAGGACCTCAGCTACTGCATTTTTACTGATGATCGAATAATAGAAAGTCCTGAAAGTCTTATAAATTAAGTAATATGAATGAAAAAATGGTTTTAATAGACGAGTAAGGTTTCGAATGATTTTCATTACAAAAAGAAGTAGCGGATGTTTTTAACAATAATGAGTATAACAATTTCATTATAAAACCGCCATTTGATTTTAAATGCTTATCAATAAAAAAGGAAAGAGAAGCAAAGTGGTTAACAAAAAACTATCATCACCTAAGCTGGACTGCTGGATCAGTTTCATTTCAAAGCGTTTGTCATTTTTTAAAGCCAATGCAAGATGTTTAAATATATGAAAAAGGTGAAGAAAAAAGATGATAGTTGGAAAAAATTTTACACCGAAAAATTTCTAACGTTGACTATATAGGCTACATCAACTTTAAACAAATGGAAATAAAAAATATTAAATATTTATACTATAGTTACTACAACTAGAGAGGAATTCAATTTTACTTAAAGCAGAAACTCCTCACAAACTTTTAAGTAAATACATCTAAAAATTAAAAGAACTTTTTTTTAATTTCAAATAAAAAAACTATCGAGATATTTCACATCTATACACAAAAGACCAGGCGAATATTTACAACAGCACATGACAAAAAAAAATGTATTTAAACAGGGAGCCCAAGACTTATTTGTATGTACATACATACATACATAAAATCAATTTGTAGATCCATATGTACATATGTACACATATTATCAAATTTCTTACCCATGCTCAAGTATTTATTGGATTTTAACAATCACACTTACATATCTACATCATGAAAACATACAAACCGTTCTCCAAGCTATTGACGCTTGTAGACGAAAGTCGAAGAAGACAAATGTACTTAAATAAACAAACTTATCACAGACCAGTCAAACTCTATCGCGCATACACACATACACACACACACAAAATCACCACGATCGTACGCAAGAATTTTGCAAAATCTGAAATTAATATTTATACAAATATAAACAAATTTCTGACCGACTGACTTTAACACTGGACAAATTTAAGCTTGATAAAATATAAAGCAATCTCATCCTCCAATATGAAAAACATACTAGGATTAGGGAAGTTCAGATATATGATATTATTTTCTAGCAAAAAATGTTCATATGAGAAAGAATTTATTTCTACGTACATATAAATAATATGGTGAGAAAATCACATACACACACACATACTAAAATTCATCTATGAAAACTTAAAGCTATTTCAACAACGCCCCTCCCCTCACAAATCACAGTCAGCCTAAAGTTCTTACAGATATATATACACAAAATCTCAAGGTAACATACAATCTATCAATCTCACAACCTAAATCACGATTAGCCTTAAACTCATATAGACATACATACATGCACACAGATACGTATACATATACATGAACACCTTCACCTCACCTCTCATTAATCATGATCAGCCTTAAACTCCTACATATATACACACAAATTGCGCGGTTATATTACATGAACACTTCGCCCCTCATAAATCACGATAAGCCTTAAGTTTCCTACAGATATACATACACTAATTCTCGAAGTCACATACAATCGATCAATCTCAACAATTTAAATTACGATCAGCCTTAAACTAGTACAGACATACATGTACAAAAATTCCTACAGACATATAAACACCCAAATTCTTATAGATACATATTACAATAACACCGCCGCCTACCTCAAATCAAGGACAGCCTTAAACTCCTACATATACATACATACACACACACACACACACATAGGCACATTCTATCTATCTATCACAACAAGACCCTCCCCCACTTCAAATCACAATCAGCCTTAAACTCCTACGAACATACATATACACAGATTAACACGGATACGTATTACATGAACACTCTCACCTCGCCTTTTATAAATCACAGACAGCCTTAAACTCTTACAGACATACATACATACATATATACATGTACACAGATTCCCACGGATACATATTACAACAACTCCCCACCCTCCACCAGTCGATCTACCTCCAATACATCCCATACATTGGCTTAAATTCCAACAAGCATATACGTCACCGAATTCTCATGGTTACATATTACAAAACACCCTCACCTACCCAAATCACGGTCAACCTTAAGGTCTCACAATCTAGACAAACCCCATCCTCCACCAATCACAGCTAGACTTGAATTCCTACAGCTAGGCACACCCCGCCCTCCACCAATCACAGCCAGACTTCAATTCCTACAGCTAGACACACCCACAAATTTTCCGTCGGCATTAGGAAAAATTATTTCCATGATTTTCCCGTCGGCATTTGAAAAAAATTAACATGTTTTCCCGTCGGCATTTGAAAAAAAATAAACATGTTTTCCCGTCGGCATTTGAAAAAAATAAAGATGTTTTCCCGTCGGCATTTGAAAAAAATAAAGATGTTATCCCGTCGGCATTAGAAAATCATATACATATAAAAGCTTCAAACCTTTAAACCCCCTTAATGTATACCCACAAACATACATACATATAAATTCCCACGGATACATATTACAACAACACCCGCCCCCACCAAACACAGGCTGCCTTAAAGATACACCCGCAAATTCCCACGGTTACATGTTACAAAAACCTCACCTGCCCAAATCACGGACATCAACAAATGTCCACAGTCTAACAACAATCATAACTTTCCCGTCGGCATTAGAAAAAATAAAGATGTTTCCCCGTCGGCATTAGGAAAAATCATACAAATATAAAAATCTTAAAGCTATAAACCCCCTTAATGTATTCCCACAAAATATTCCACGCACAAGTTCCCACGGTCATACATACATACATACATACATACATATACTTAATATAAATAAAAAAAGTTAATATAAACAAAAAACTCCTAATGTTAATGTAAACAAAAAACACAGACGGACGGACGGACACACACACGTAGGTATCAAATTTCACAAATTTCCAAGAATTTTAAAATTTCAGCCAAAATTTAACAATTTCAGCCACAATTTAACAATTTCAGCCCACAATTTAACAATTTCAGCCACAATTTAACAATTTCAGCCCACAATTTAACAATTTCAGCCACAATTTAACAATTTTAATTGGGGCCGAATGCCCAGTTCCCTACTACTTACATACATACATAAAATCAATTTGTAGATCCATATGTACATATGTACACATATTATCAAATTTCTTACCCATGCTCAAGTATTTATTGGATTTTAACAATCACACTTACATATCTACATCATGAAAACATACAAACCGTTCTCCAAGCTATTGACGCTTGAAGACGAAAGTCGAAGAAGACAAATGTACTTAAATAAACAAACTTATCACAGACCAGTCAAACTCTATCGCACAAACACACATACACACACACAAAATCACCACGATCGTACACAAGAATTTTGCAAAATCTGAAATTAATATTTATACAAATATAAACAAATTTCTGCCCGACAGACTTCAACACTGGACAAATTTAAGCTTGATAAAATATAAAGCAATCTCATCCTCCAATATGAAAAACATACTAGGATTAGGGAAGTTCAGATATATGATAATGTCTTCTAACAAAAAATTTTTATATGAGAAACAATTTATTTCTACGTACATATAAATACTAGGGTGAGAAAATCACATACACAAACATATACTAAAATTCATCTAGGAAAAATTAAACATATTTCAACAACGCCCCTCCCTTACAAATCACAGTCAGCCTAAAGTTCTTACAGATATACATACACAAAATCTCAAGGTAACATACAATATATCAATCTCAACAACCTAAATCACGATCAGCCTTAAACTCATATAGACATACATACACACAAATACGGATAAATATACATGAACACCTTCACCTCACCTCTCATTAATCATGATCAGCCTTAAACTCCTACAGATATACACACAAATTGCGCTGTTATATATTATATGAACACTTTGCCCCTCATAAATCACGCTAAGCCTTAAATTTCTTACAGATATACATACAGAAATTCTCAAGGTCACATACAATCGATCAATCTCAACAATCCAAATCACGATCAGCCTTACACTTCTACAGACATACATGCACAAAAATTTCTACAAACATATAAACTCCCAAACTCCTATAGATACATATTGCAATAACACCCCCCGCCTACCTCAAATCAAGGACCGACTTAAACTGCTACATATACGTACATTCATACACACACACCCATAGGCACATTCTATCTATCTATCACAACAACACTCTCCCCACCTCAAATCACAATCAGCCTTAAACTCCTACGAACATACATATACACAGATTCCCACTGATATGTATTACATGAACACTCTCACCTCGCCTTTCATAAATCACAGACAGCCTTAAACTCTTACAGACATACATACATACATACATACATGTACACAGATTCCCACGGATACATATTACAACAACTCCCCGCCCTCCACCAGTCGATCTACCTCAAATACACCCCGTCCCCGCCCCCCAACAAGCACACCTTGACTTAAATTCCAACAAGCATAAACATCACCTAATTCCCGCGGTTACATATTACAAAACACCCTCACCTACCCAAATCACGGTCAGCCTTAAGGTCTCACAATCTAGACAAACCCCGTCCTCCACCAATCACAGCCAGACTTCAATTCCTACAGCTAGACACACCGACAAATTTTCCGTCGGCATTAGGAAAAATCATTTCCATGATTTTCCTGTCGGCATTTGAATAAAATATACATGTTTTCCCGTCGGCATTTGAAAAAAATAAACATGTTTTCCCGTCGGCATTTGAAAAAAATAAACATGTTTTCCCTTCGGCATTTGAAAAAAATAAAGATGTTATCCCGTCGGCATTAGAAAATCATATACATATTAAAGCTTCAAACCTTTAAACCCCCTTAATGTATACCCACAAACATACATACATATAAATTCCCACGGTCATAAAAAACCTGACTTGGCCCTCGTATGTAGTAATAATAAAAAAACTCCTTATGTAAACAAAAACTCCTTATGTAAACAAAAATTCGGACGGACTTATTGAACCACCCTCGTAGGTATCAAATTTCACAAATTTCCAAGAATTTTAAAATTTGGGTAATTAAAATTTAAAAATTTCACAATTTTAATTGACCCAGGACTGGGAATTCCCTACTTCTAACAGATATAGTATATATGTTCATTCTATATATATCCCTACATCCATATAAAAATTTTACATACTTAAAAATTATGGTGCAAATATATTAATTATACAAATTCTTATGGTCTAATTCATAAAGAATATTTTAGGTGTATTACAGGTTTATTTGACAAATTTCAAAAAGAAATATGTCAAATAAGCGCGTAATAAGCCTGAAATATTTTTTATGAATATGGATGTTAGAATATATTTTGTTAAAATGGGTAGTTATTAATTTAAAACTCAGGGTCAGAGCTGTCAGATATGGCAATTTCCCGCCAAACGTGGCGATTTTTCAACTTTTTTGGCGTCCAAATTTTTGGTTTGGCAGCATGGCGATTTTTCTGGCTATAAATAAATTTGTTGGCGATTGAACTTCAAAATTTCTGTAATCCGCGAAATTAGTTTGTTGAGGGAGTAGTTTAACTAGATAAATCCTACCAAAACTCGTCTGCAAATTATAACAATTTGATTTCGATGATTTGTCTTATATTAGTTAAAGTTATTAATGCGTTTTGAATTTGAATGAAAAAAATTTACAAGAAATAATTTTTGCCATTTTATTTCTCCTTTTTGGCGATTTTCTAAATTTTTATACGATTATTTTATAAAAATTTATAAATCAAAGGTATATTGAGAAAAACTACATAAAACTGATTTTTTGCGATTTTTAAGTCAATTTTGCGAAATAGGTCGCAAAAAATCTCACAACCCTACGCAGGGTGAAATATTTTAATAAACGTACTTAGTTATGAAAAGTTTTTTTAAGTCAAACAGTAGAATACATAATAAATATCAATTTGAATATCTCTTGTTAGATTTAAATGCATTTTGTTACTTACTTGTATGGTTCTCTTTGTTACGCGTTTATCTTAAACATAAACTATTTTATTTAGTGGATATTGTAGGAAAATACTTAATTTTCTTAAACTATCCACGTATAAAAAATAAAAGTTTGTGGGGTAAGTAAGTAAGACCATATATATACAAACATTAACCTATATTGTCCGTTTTCATTTGGAGTTAGGCAATTGATATAGCAGCTTTAAAAATAAGGTTTTTACATATAGGGTGTTTTTTTAACCTAGATAGAACTTTAAATTGTAAAAAGTAACACAAAAAATTAAATTTTGATAAAACATTTTTTTTTATTTGTTTCAGTATACTCTGACAAATCATCATGAATAGACTCACGCTTGAAATTATCCAAATTTACTTTGAAAATCAGTCGTCGATTCGCGCAACTTATAGACGACTTCGTCATTTTTATGGCGTAAATAATCGTCCATCTGAACAAGCCATTCGTCGAACTGTGGATAGATTTCGTACCACATACTCTCTAGAGGATGCAATAACACCAACACGTCGAAGGAATGTGCGTAGTGAAGAGAATATCGCCGCTGTAAACGAAAGTGTGGAAGAAGATCCAATTGTTCGTGTTATTCGTGACATACGGCCAGCAGTGCTCGAAAAAGTGGCCCAAAATTGGACTTCCAGAATGCGCTTCGTCAAGAACAGCCGCGGTGCCCATATGCCCGAAATCATTTTCAAATGTTAATGTCACGTATTGATCTTTCGAATAAAAAAAAATTTTGATTACAATTTAATTTTTTGTGTTATTTTTTACAATTTAAAGTTATATCGGGCTTAAAAAAACACCCTATACTTGTACCCTGTATATATGTATATTTTATTTTTGCGATTTTTCATATACAACTATATATGTAAGATATTGTAAGTGATTTCCAGATTGTTAGGATTCATAATACAGGGCTTCTTCAACCAAATTCTAAAATTTTTTAGCTCTTAAATCAAAATCCTCGAATTATTTTTGCATTTTGTGTCTACTAAATTAAAAAATGGGTAATTTTTAAAAATTCCATACATTTTCCTCAAAATTAAAAATTTGTCCTTTTTTCCCTACGCTCAAAATATAACAGAAAAATTCCTACAAAAAGGGAAAATTTCCTACTTTTGGCATCACTGTTGTTGATTCGAATGGTAGAACAAGCATCTCTTCTTAGGGTAAACGTTATATGGACACACTTTTGTAGTTTTACTTTCATTCCCCATAAGTTCAAACATATTTCCAGCTGGGTATTATATATTTTTGGAGATGGCGGGATGACTCATAAGGGTTTTCGTGCATACTCAAACAGGCTGTATCATCGGCAAATTAGAGGTATGGATATTATTGCTCACAGCCATAACACAAGTATATACTTGTGTCAAATGCCTGAGCCACAATAAGATTTGGAATAATTTTGATCTTCGCAAGTTGCTAGTTATGTAGAAAATACTGCATTCGTAAAATGGTATTATAAATAAATAGCAGGATTCTCATTGAAATTGAGGCAAATTTAAGAACATCTTGTTACTAATTCGATCAATACATGGATACTGACGTGAAATCGAGACCCATAGTTGCCAGCTGAAATAGGTGTGAATTCGTCAAATTCCGCGCGAAAAATCGTCAAAACCGTCAAAATAATTATTCGAAAACGTGAAAAATTCGTCAACTATAAAATCATTTTTTGTTTTTCAAACGAAAACAGAGCACAACAAATATATTCGTAGTTTTGGTATAAAGTTAACTAAACTCTTATTAAAAAAGCAATCAAATGTTGTTTTAAAAGTTTGATTTTGATTTTTTTCAGTTAACTTAACTAAATATTCTTTCTACATTACATTTTTATTTATTTATAAATTTTCTGTCTTATGTTCTTTAACGAAGTGAGAAAACTCTTCTAGAATATCGTAGAAAGAACCTTTGTTTTCCATTTTCATATTAAAGACATCAATTAGGCTTAACACTTTGAACTTATCTTCCAAGTAAAATTGTATTAAAATCTTATCACACGGTTCTGTAAAAAAAAAATAAATTTTTAATGCTTTCCTCATTTTTTTTATTCCATTAACTTTAGCACCAGCAAATATATGCTGGCGTATTTATATTCCTAAGTAAATTCTTATCATTATAATCCGCCAAATATAAATTATCACACTCATGCAAATCTGTTTTTAACAAGTTACTCGTAACTTTTCTAAGGGCCGTTATTACAAGTTAAAGATAGTTAAAAGTAGGATTTTATCGGACGTATAAATAGCTTATCATTAGTACAATTTTACTTTAACCTAAAATGAGCGATAAGTTTCAGGCAGGTTTATCCTACCTAGTGTTGTCAGATTTATTTTCAGCCTCCTCTCCAAATTACTTGTCGAATATCGCCAAATATCGCCAATTTAATAAAACATTAAATTTTAGCTACAAAAATATTTTTAATTTGTAATTACATTACAAATATTGTTAAATTTTAAATTCAGTAGGTAACGTATATTGTAAAATATAAAAATTAAATATATATGTATATATACTTAAAAATAACTTATTCCAAAAGATCAATCTAAATAGGATAAATTGAAATTTAACACCAAGTCCAACATTAATATTTAAATTTTGTAATAAAACTGAAGTAGTAAGCACTAGCAGCATCGTCGTAACAATTTTAGCTGAGAACTCGTGCAGGATTTTTGGAGCTTTTTTATCAAAATGTTTCCAATTGAAGTTTTTCCCACTGTGTTTCATAAACACCAACAGAGATTTTGTGTTCTATAATTTTGTTAAAAACTTCTTCAAATTTCAGAAAATTTTGTTTGAGATAAAGAGCTTATAATCTTATAATCTTTTGCACGAAATAGTTTATATGAAAGAAAAAGTTCCTTACCTAAAAAATTTCATGTTTTGAACATTATTCTATTTTATTGAAATCGTAAAAATATAGCCAAAAATATCGCCAAGGATTCCAAATACCGCCAAGTAAATTGCCAATCGCCATTTCAAAATTTTCATCGCCAAAAACAAATTTTTGTCGCCACGTTTGGCGAAATATCGCCATATCTGACAACACTGATCCTACCTGATAAGCAAAATTAATTTTTAAATAATGCACAACATTTTATACGTCCGATAAAATCCTGCTTTTAACTATCTTTAAGTTGTAATAATGGTCCTAAGTAGTTTTTGAATTTGAGGATATAAATTTGTATTTCTGTTGTTAAATTACTAAAATAGGTTTAAAAAACATATGATTCCGAAATCTTGTATACAAAAATTAAGATTGATTGTCTTTTACTCCTTACTTTTATTGCATATTGTAGCAAAAGCTGCCAAGTTCTTGGTCAAAATCAAAACTGTACTAAACTTCTAAAAAATTGTGTTGATTTTAAATTTTTAAAAATCGTCAAATTGAAGGCCAAAATCGTCCAGTCGTCAAAATGCTAATTTTAAAACCCAATATCGTCAAAATGACGATAAATCGTCAAATCTGGCAACGATTAGCACAACTACAAAAAAAAATCTAAAGCAAGAGCATAATACACACAAAAACAGCAGATGTCGAATTTTTAATGAAAAAAATCCGAGAATATTCAAACATCACCAAAATTATTTAATTTTTTTCCTATATTATTTATATAAATAAATTATTTAATTTAATTCTTTTATAACAGCACTTTTTATTACTGCAGAATGAGGAAAAATATGTGGAATATTTTTTTTTGCATATATTTATTTATTGTATCTTCAAATATGAACTACCAATAAGTGTTCAAATCTTAAATCTAAATATAATCATTAGGCCCGACCAATGTCGGACATAAACTTAGTGATAGTAAATTAATGTTACATAAGATTTGTGCTAAGAAGAAAAAAATAATAATAAAAGTTTATTCAAGCATTTACATCTGGAGTGTTGAGTATTAGCACCGTGTCCAGTAAAATTCAAGATGTTACGAGCAAGGGGATTAGGATGGGAATCAAGTTTTATTTTTATCATATTTTGCAATTTCTTCAGTCACTAGTGGCATATTTAAGTCACGATGTAAATTTGAATTTTTAATGCACGATATCTTCTGGTGTCCCACAGGGTAGTATTCTGAGGCCAGTCTTGTATTTAATATATACTTGTGATATACCTGTAAGCAATAATATTCCTACCTCTACATTTGCCGATGATACAGCCTGTCTGAGTATGCATGAAAACCCTTATGAGGCATCCCGCAATCTCCAGGAACATATTACCCAGCTGGAAATATGGTTAAACTTATGGAGAATTAAAGTAAATGAGCAGAAGTGTATCCATATATCCTTTACTTGAAGAAGAGATACTTGTTCTCCTATTAGAATTAACAATCAAAATATTCCTCAACATTCTCAAGTGAAATAAATACCTTGGTGTACACCTTGATCGAGGTCTTACATGGAAACATCATATTGACTCTAAGCTAACCCAAATGAAACTTAAGTAAACTCAAATACATTGGTTGATTGGCAGAAATTCAACCCTGAGTCTAGATTGCAAACTTTTGATATACAAGTCGCTTTTGAAACCTATATGGTGCTACGGAATTCAGCTATGGGGCACTGCTTCAGCTTCCAATGTAGAGAGAATCCAACGAAGACAAAACAAAATTGTACGTTTGATAACATCGGCTCCATGGTACATAAGAAACTCAAATTTACATCGTGATCTAAATATGCAACAAGTGACTGAAGAAATTGCAAAATACTCAGGCAAATATTTAACTAAACTCGAGTCACACCCTAATCCGCTTGCTCGAAATATCTTGAACTTTACCGGACACATCCGCTTAAAAAAGAGGGACACAAGGGCTCTAATACTTACCACACCAGATGAAACTGTTTGAAATTATTTTTTTATTTTTTGCTTTGCACAACTCTTATGTTTTATGAATTACTATCACTAAGTTTATGTCCGACACTGGTCGGGCCTAATAATTGTATTTAGATTTAAGATTTGATTACTTATTGTTAGTTCATTTTTGAAGATACAATAAATAAATATATGTATGCATAAAAAAAAAATAAAAAAAAAAAAGTATTAACTTAATAATTCCTGCGAATCCCACGGGACCCTCCAGGATTATAACATGCTGATCCACCGCATGCTCTTCCTCTCGGGTTCTTTGAATAATATAAGGTGTAGCCATTGATTTTGAAAAGCCTTCTCGAAGTCAAATGAGTCTCAGAAACCAACATTATATCAATATTTATTTCCGTAAGGAAGTGCTCGAGTTCATTTTTGTGTTGGCGAATGCGATTTGCGTTCCAGAAACATATTTTTAACGTATTCATGGCTTGTTAATTAATGCTTGCAGCAGAGTGTTCTGCATTCGTAGCATTTCTTGCATCATGTTAGTCATATTTTTAGTAAAGTTGTTTATAGTTTGCACCACATTGTCAATAGTGGCTTCAAGGCGAATTAATTAAGGCTTGTGTTAGCATTTGTTGAATTACTTGGTGGGGACACTTTCTGTGTGGGAAACGAATTTGTCTTAACAGCATCGGCATACGATACATGTGAAGTACTTGGTCAGCTAATTGGAGGAAAATTGGCGCAGAAAGCGTTTGCTGATTGAACTGGAGTTAATTTAGGTTTTTGTCCCATAGTCTGTTTAACGTAAGAATATACAGGACATCGTCTGTAGTTAGCGGTGTTATTGCCTCCACAATTACTACAGTTTTTATCCGCTTGATCTTCTGGCTTAGTACAGCTAGCAATACCGACAATTCACCGCAGATCACACAAACTGTAGGTAATTTGCAGTAAGTTTTTGTGTGGCCATATTCTTGGCAATTGTGGAACTTTAGGCTTGTTTGGTTCTTCAACTGTTATTTTTCGGTATAAAAGATATTTTAAACTATAAATTGGATGGATCTCATTTTTTCTTAATTTTATATCATTTGGCTCAAGTTCAATGTGAAATAGAGGTTGGGGATCTTCTCTCTATTTAATATTTTTAATAAATTTTTTGCCTTAAATCCAACATACGAATCTATGCCATTCAGTACAATTTGCAGGCCTTTAGCACTTTTAAGCTGATAAGTATAGAAATTAGTTTTACGTTTTTCAAATTCAGTAAACATTTTGCGAAAATCTTTTTGTTCATAATTTTGAATTTTCGTTTCATCAATGTTACCACGTTTTATTGGAACAATGTGAAATTTATTCTCACCAATGATCGAGATTAATTTTTTAACAAGGAAGTTTGAACTTTTTTTCTCTCAAATAGATTGGTGGTTGGAAGTTTTGTTCGAGGATACATCGGGTTTGTCGGTGTCATCTTGCATAATTTTAAAACGGGTTTGACGATTAATAGAGGATGCGCTGTTATCCGTAGACATCTTTGGAGCAGATGAAATGTTAGAAGAATTTGGGCTTCGCCCACGCCTTACCACAGTTATATATCTATCCATTCCGACTTGGACCTTGGGTTTTGAGCTACTCAACTACTACTATCAATAGTGTTAACTTGGTTAAAAGATGAGCACGAGCCCGGAGCAGATGATCTCGCTGGCTTAAATTATGATGTACTAGGCATTGGACAAAGCGAAGTTGATCGCTGACGAAAAAGTGGATTCGCCGTTAAAAAAAGACTATCATCAGGTTTTTTATTTTTATTGTTTTCATTAATAGCTTCAGAACTCACAGTAAAATAGGCATTTCTGCCGTTAGAACACACTTAACAATTTTTCTTATTTGAGGTACTCATATAGAGTATTCCTCAATGGCACTTTGCGTTTTTTTTTTTGTTTTGTTGTTTCATTCTATACAAAAAACAGACATGCAAAAAATTCCGGATGTTATAGATTTTGGCGTCATGAAAAGTATTTCTAGGGTTTTAGTTCTTGTTGAAGCTTCTCTAGATCTCTCTTCCGATCACTCTCCCATAATCGTTACAATCTGTAACCCACTAAGAAGTGATTTACCCCACCCATATGTGAAGATGATCAATCGTATCAATTGGCTGGGATTCACAATATATCTTAGTAGTCATTGCACAGAAAACATTACACTAAGCACACACGATGATGTTGAATCTAACATTGTCAATCTTAACGAAAATATTAAGCAGGCTGCTGAACATGCCACTACCTCCCATCCGCAGACTAGCTTTAATAGAATTTATTCTACGGATATTGAATGTCTGGTATGTGAAAAAAGGATAGCTAGAAGGGAATTGCAACAACACAGATCACCTGAGCATAAAATCAGATTTAAAGAAAGCATTAGACGACTCTAAGAGTTGCTTGCATATTAAAAACTGCATCTCTTAAAGACTATCTAGAAAATCTCGATGTCACTCCAGCATATAATTACACCTTGTGGAGCGCTGCGAGAAAGCTTAAAACATCCGTTGAGTTTAAACCACCTCTATGCACTTCTACCGGACTTTGGGCAAGAAGTGATATTGAAAAAGATAACTTGTTTGCAAAGCATTTAAAATCCGTATTTACCCCAAACACATGTACTGGTGCTGTTGATTCAAGTGTAGTTGCTCTACCCATTCGACCTTAAAGCTTAAGATGCGTAACGTACAGAAACTAATTACTAAACTCAACCCAAAGAAAGCTCCAGGTATTGATAGAATTAGTAACAAGATGCTGATGAATTTGCATCGTATTGCAATTAGAATCCTTCTATTTATTTTTAATGCCATATTACGACTACAGTATTAAACACACCACTGGAAGCTTGGCAAGGTCAAAATGGTTCCAAAGCCGGGCAAGGCCGAATCATACAGGCTAGTAAGTCTAAAATCAACAATGTCTAAACTTTTCGAAAAACTGCTCATGACAAATGTCCCCAATTCTATTTGGTAGTGGGTGTATCCCAGACAATCAATTTGGTTTTAGAAGTCAGGATAGCACCATTGAACAAACGCATAGATTAGTTCAATTTTAAAGAAGAACATTTGAACAAAAGAAGTATTGTTCTGCCCTGTTTATTGACGTTTCTCAGGCATTTGATATAGTGTGGCAAGAAGGCCTTATTTTAAAATTGAAATCATATCTGCCAATAAATTTTTGTGAAGCTATTGGAAAGTTACATTACTAGCCGGAATTTCACAGTTGTTGAAGGAGACTTCATGAGTGTGCCTGAATCTATTTATCCGGTGTGCCACAGGGGAGCACATTGGGACCAGTTTTGTAAACTTGTATACTTGTGATATGCCTTTGAGCAGCAATATTCATACATCTACATTTGCCGATGATACAGCCTGCCTTAAGGTAGAACTAGCCGAACGTCTCCGTCCCCTAACGAAACAGTTGATCGTTTTTGTTGATTGAAAACAATACAAATGCTTACCGAAATTTACTGAAACGTTGACGGCACATCTCAACCTGCATAAAATAGAATTTCCTAACGTTATTAAGTGACGTTTGTATACCAGTGATGGTACTATTGTATGTGTAATAGAATTGGGGTATTTTGGCTCTGTTTTTCGGTACTTTTGTTAATATTAATATCTGTGTGATATACAACTTAAAAAAATACTAAACGTTTACTGGTAGATATGTATTCAATTTTATAATAAGGCCTTCATGCCACACCTTATGAAATGCCTGAGAAACATCAATAGAGAAGGCAGAACAATATTTTTTATCGTGTTTTTTGTGGGAATTGTTACTTAACTATCGAGAGACAAATAAAATTATCCTTTTCCATTAAGTTGTGTGTAAATTGAAAACTTTAAAGTTTAAAATAAAATAGTTTTTTTTAATAAACGAGCGATATGTATGACATTATATTGAGGGGTAACAAAAACTTTTTTTGAAGTGAGTCGTTCCAACGTACATATTTTAAAAAATTTATCGGAAGAGTAAATGAAAAAAGTTTTATAAACTAAAATATATTGTGTATATGTATATAAAAACACATATTTTTTAACCCTTATACCCATGCATATTGCTGCAAAGTGCCTATATTTCAGTTTCACTTGACTTAATTCAGACGGGCCTGTTCTGCAAATCACGACATGTCAAATCACGGTGATTTCAAAAAATTTAAGGAAATCCAAATAATTGCTTTTTTAAATTGTACGATTTACAGCGTTGGAAGTTGGAAGAAAATATTCTATTATAAATGACAAAAACTTAAAATAAATACAATGAAAACCCACTATCAAGTCAGCTATTAGTGGTTTACTTTTGAAATCACCATGATTTTCAGCACAGGCCCGATAAATTTGAAAGTATTTATACAAGTTCGCTGTTGAGCACACACAGTCATGTTAACAAGGCAAGCGCCAGTTAAGGAATCTTTTGTCCGCAAGATGCAGTTTTGCGCTGTTAGCTGGACCCTATGCGCATTTCACTGTTGCTAATGCAGATCATCAGGGAACCTTTACCCAAAAATTTCTTAGAACAACTAGAGTTAATATGTTAAACTTTCATTTAAGCAAATGAGAAGCTCAACAAATAACAAAGTTGAAACAAGAACTGAATAATCAACATGTTTCTTATTTTCTTACTTTATCATTACTACATTGGCTGACTTTTTTTCAGCTTCAAATTGTAGTTGTAAGAGTATGTAAAGAGAATAAATGTAAAAACAACAACAGCTATTCAAGAATAGAGTGTTGCGACACAAGTATATTTTTTTTTACCGGATGCTGTCAAATTAGTGTTTTTTGTGGGAATTGTTACTATTTAAGTTTAAATTTTTTTAACGCACTAGTAATCCCAAATTATTATTTTACTTAAATAGTAAAATATTTTAACTTAGTATTTTTCTTCTTCAAATGTTCTTTTTATAAATTGAACCAATCTATGCCGTTGTTCAATGGTGTTATGCTGACTTCTAAAACCAAATTGATGGTCCGGTATGCACCCATTATCATTTAGAATTTGGGATTTTTTGTCACGAGCAGCTTCTCGAATTGTTTTGAGATTGTTTACAGTAAACTTATTGGCCAATATGACTCAGCTTTGATAAGACCTTTGCTCGGCTTCGGAATCATTTTGAAGGTCAAGCTTCCAGTGTTGTTGATAATTCGCTAATCATGATATGCCATTGAAAATAAATAGCGGGATTCTAATTGCAATACGAGTCAACTTCATCATCATATTGTTACTAATTCCCTTAATACCTGGAGCTTTCTTTGGCTTGTGTTTAGCAATTATTTTTTGTACATCACGCATCTTGAACTTTAAGGGTCGAGTGGTAGAGCAACTGCACTCGGCAAATCAGCGACACCAGTATATGTGTTTGGTGTAAATATGTATTTTAAATGCTCAGCTAATATTTTACCTTTTTCAGTAACGCGTCTTGCCCAACCTACGAAGAAATCAAAATAAATAATATTTTGTATCGTCACGCATTTGCCGGGAATTCCCGGTAAATTGAAAAATCATTCCCGCTTTCCAGGGAAAATAAAAAAGTCAGGGAAAATAACTATTCTAAATTTAGCAAACAAAATGGAAAAGAATTGCGCAGACATATTGTTTGTATTGAAAGTTATAATCTGGAGTTCACACAAAAGAAATTGTACGTGGCACTTTTATTTTCCTTTCCCTATTTTGCTTGGACACTTAAATTTGTACACGAAGTAACGCGAGGATTATTAAACAAACATTAAAAAAATTACAAAAATCGTTTTGCGCAAAATCTCAAATTGAAGTACGATGAATATTCAAAAAGAAATTATATAAATCGGTCCATCTGTTCTCCCATTTTAGATGAATTAAAAAAATTGGCAATAAATTTTTCTTTCCGTAAAAAATAAATTGGGTTATGGCAAACATTTAAAAGGAATTAGCGGAACCGGTGCAGCCGTTCTCCGATATTAGATAAAAAAGAAATAAAGAAAATAAGTTCAACTGAAATATATTTTTAGCAATGCATGTAAGCAACGCTTCGTTGATTACGATATTTAAAACCTTCTACATGCCCAAATATTTCCTTTACTGAGGCAGCTTGTGAGAAAATTATTCGTTTTTCACACGCACACATCGTCGGTTGGTTATTGGTTTGCGGCACAGTATATTCAAAATACATCATGACTGCAACAAACCAATAACCATTCGACGACATATGTAGTTTGAATCTTGAAAGTTAATTTGTTGATTTTGATTGAAAACCTACTTTCGTGGTATTTGAAAGAATATTATTTGAAAGAAATGCTTTTTGGAAAAAGTGCTTCTTGAAAAAGGATACTTTTTCGAAAAATTACTTTTTCAAAAGATACTTTTTTCAAAGAGGCATGTTTCGGAAAAAGTATTTTTTGAGAAAGATACTTTTTGGAAAAAGTACTTTTTGAAGAATGTACTTTTGGAAAAAAAAAATTTTTAAAAAGGTACTTTTTGAAAAATAATTTTTTTAAAAAGCTACTTTTTAAAAAAAGTACTTTTTGAATTAATAAATTAATATATTCATTAAATTCATTAAACTAAACCAAATCTAAATACGTAATTATTATTATTATTTTTATTATTGATATTATTACTACTATTATATATAAAAGAGTAACGTTACTGACTTGGGATCATCGCTTAGCCAAAGCCAGTGGATGTAGGTCGTGTGTGCAGTCACAAAGAACGAGGTTTGGGAAATTTGAATGAAAAGGGTTATACAGGGGCAAAAATTAATAAAATCAGTAACTTTATAACTCCGAAACTAAACAGATAGACTTAAATTCCAAAAACATGTAAATACTGCTAATAAAATAAGTGCCTGGTACTTTTTTTGACATGTATGTACTTTTGAGAGATATTGGTACCTTTTTGGCACTCCACATACATGTCTTTAAAGTATTACATATGAAGGCAAACTTTTTCCAAAACCATTTTCTCCGAGAAAACATATTGGATGGATTTTTTTCACTTTTCCGTAATTCGAGCATATAAGGTTTAAAATTTTGGTACCTTTAAATAAGTGCTTACATACATACATATATACGAGTACATACGTAAATTTTGTATTATGTTTGTCCACTCCAATGATATATATGTCTTATGAAAGAGAATTTCGAGAAGATAAAAAATAGTGAAATTAGTTTAAACACAATATGACGGACGCCCTAAAACGACAGACCATTGCTTTTTATCTACTTCCATAATATCGGTATCAAAAAGGAATTTTGAGAAGGAAACATTGTATTTGAGCAAAAACATACGGTTAGTAACGTAAGCAACGGTAGTCAACATTTTTAAAATTTAATCGTTTTGATTTTTGTTTTCTTTAATTGAACCAGGTTCTTAAATTTAGTCAATGTACTGAAATCAGTCAAACCACAATGTGACCGATGCTCCGAAATCGCGGCTCAATATTTTTTATCCAGCTCCATGATATGTGTGTCAAACAGGTATTATCAAATTATATTCAAATGTCCAAACACACTAGGCTGGACGCCCAAAAATGGCGGCTCAGAGCTTTCTTTATGCTTTATCAATATAAGACTTCAAGAATAAAACTTAAAAGTATAAAGTGGAATAGGTTAACATATATGGTGGACGTTCTACAATAGCAAACTTATTGTTTTCCAGCACATTTTGTTTCAACACATTACCTAGGTGATGTAATTTAGCTTTATTAAATTAGTAAATGAATTTTGTTATGAGCCTGCTTTTCTGACGTTTAGATTTAGATGGGATTGCTTTTTGGGAACATAGTATCTGCAGCACCAACCAATGTAGGAAACAGAAAACTGTGCCGCATTTTTATTTAAAAAAAATATCGGACAGTTGCTTGTTACATTTTGATAATTGTACTTTAAGCTGTCAAAAACGAGAAAAACTTATTTTGATGCATTTATTTTGTAATTCATATATCTTTTGAATTACAGAACACGAAAAGAAAAGTTTATTTATGTTACAGTTACCTTGAAAAAATTTCGAATATGTGATTGCACTTTTTTAAATTTGAATAAATAAATGGTAAAATTGGTACCCTTTTCTGGACTTTTCCTATGTAGCTGAATTTTTATTACATTATTAATTAAATTTTATTTTTAGCTTTGTCTTGATTTTTAAAATTTGAATGCTAAAGCCTAAAAAAAGCATAAAATAAATATATGAAATGCACATTAGAAAGATTTACGTTTTTACACTCAAAAGAAAATCACTTAACCGAAAAAACGCAATTAAATGAAAAGAGCCAAAACAGAAAACTTTGCCAAGGCGAATAAATCGTAAAACGAAAAACATTCCATAACTACAAAAATTTTCAACATGAAAGAAATCGCTTCTAGGTGATTACATCAACAAAATGACGGAGGAAAATTATTGTTTTTGGAGAAAAAACATTTCTATCAATATGGATCTCAAACAAAAGGACTTGGCTAGTATATCATCATAAATAGTATAAAAAATTCTGAAGCGACCTCAACCAGAAAATGGAGAGTGAAATTTGATATGTTTGGGAAAAAAACAAGCCTACCAATACGAGTCTGAAATAAAAGGGATGGAAGTGTCCCAGGTAGTAGTGTGCTTATCTTAGAAGTGAACTCTATCAATATGGATTTCAAATAAAAGGACTAGGTTGGTTCTTTATAAAAAATATATAATGAATTTGTCAAAGGACTAGAACAAAATGGCCTATCAAAATAGATTTCCTTGGACAAGAAACAGACCTATCAATATGGGTCACAAATAAAAGGGCTTTATGAGTAGGTTTAATGAATCAATATGAAGAAAGTCTCAATTAAACACAATATCAAAATGACGAGTTTCGCGTACTTTTATATTTGAACCTTATATATTTGGATTTAAAATGCAAGAGGTCGGTTAGTACGTATAAAATATCCGCTAACAAAGTAGCGGGCAATATGCAAATTTTCTTATTTATCGTATTTCCGACTTAAATGAACACTAAATTCGTAATCTATAAATTATTTAATATAAATTATAAGACAAATTTAGCATCTCCTTTATTTAGTGGCAACTTTTCGAACCCAATAATGTTCCTGTACAAATGAAGGTACGAAAAAATGCTGCTTACCTACAGGTTATTTGAGTAGATATTAAGGTTTTGGAAGCTTTGGGTGCTTCTGGGAGGACAGTCCACCAGGATTTCTGGTAAAATAAGAATAACCCAGCAAAAACCTTTGCTAACTAGAATGCAAAAAAGTATATGTACAAAGAATATCGAGTATAAAATTACAAGAATGTATTATTTCTTGCCTACAAATAAATTTTGCCCACAAATATTCTAAAATCAATATTCTACAAACAGCCAAAAGTAACAAAATTATAAAACTTGTACCTTCTTTTGGATGGTTCGAAATCATATTTTTACAAAGACACTATATATATATATTGCATGATATGCAAAAATACTTAAAGTTTTTAACAAATAGTATAGTCAGGTGAAAGTGAAACCAAATTTAATTTATTGAAAAGGCAAGTACCGATCTTCGTTGTTGTCGAAGCTTATTTTCATGATCAATAACTTTTTATCTATATACATTATATTATCAACTAGGAAGTACTTAAATAAGTACTTTCACATAATGGCAGTTATTATTATACAAATAAAATAGTTAGATAAATAAGTACCACTCATTACTTTGTAAGCCATTAAACAACTACTACCCATTACAAAATCTTAAAACATTTTTGCTGGGTATTTTTAAGTCTCAACAGAACAATCTCAGTTATTTGAAATATTGGAAAAACATCACTCTGGTCTTATTTTGCGACTACTTGGCTTTTATGATGTTCGTTATTAGTAAACCTGAGTGATAAGTAAAAAATAAGTTGAATGAATAAGTTGTGAATGTTAAAATGACGAGATAAGAAAAATATTACTTTATTTGAATATTAACTCATTTTCGTAATGAAATATTTTGCTGTTGGGTGTTTGAACATGCTCTCTTTATTCGTGTGCACTTTGCAATATGTGACCACAGTACAAAACAATAATAATTTTCTTGCAAATATATTCATACGCACAAGGAATAAGCCAATTCAAAATAAAAATAAATAAAAATAACAATAAATAAAATAAGAATTAAAAAAGAAGAATAATAAAAAGGTTTTTGAGATTCTGACAACATATTACATTACTCGCTCGATAAATCAAAATGTTTGGCTGCTTAACCTTAAGCTTTTGAATGGTGTGGCTGATTCCAATGTTATTTCTAAAATTATTGGGACACTGGATGGAGTGTTTGATCACTTGCACTTCTGTACATAAATGTGTGAATATGTTTTTTTGAATGTGTGGCTTGGAAAGCAGTACAGAGCGCTTGTGGATTTAGTTTGCTTTTCTTTACGGTTCATAACGCAAATTTCATTTTGAAATATTTTAAAAAGTCCACATTGTTGGTGTCAAAGACATTGCTGTCGCTTGCCGCTGGTCTGGTAGTCGAATGCACAAATGATCACACTATCAGCAGGCCCTGTCAGAAGCATTTATTGGAACACACTGCGTATGTTCATACATTCATACACACATATGTATGTATGGCTTGCACAGTGGAAAACATCTTGATAAATACTTTCTGTATGCAAAAATATATTCAATATTTACCTAAGAAACATGGTCTATGGTTCGTATGGTCTACTCTCGTGCAACTTATAGTGAGTGTTTTACAAAAAGAATTATAAATACAAAACCTGTTATAACTACATTTTCTATTTCCATTCAGTTTCATCAAACTGATAAGTATTATCAAAACACTGATTATGGAAAGAAAAATTTGGCCATATACTATACATATATGTATGTAGACACGAAATCAATTCAAATTTCGAATGGAACTTATGCTTGAGGGAGAAAACAATGGAGTAAATATTAGTAATTTTAATGAAAGTGTATTTCCAGACAGAAATTGTAGTTGACTAATTACTAATTACATAAAACAAATCAAATGGTGAATACTGCAATAAGAACCTTTTCCAAATATAAAGCAATTAACAACAATAGAGAACATGCTTGACTAACATCTTTAATACCTGTACTTAACCTGACCAGACATCCCGCTTTCATAGGTCGATCCCGCTTCGAATTTTTATCCCGCTTTTTCCCACTTTTTAGAGTTTAGAAATTTCAATTTCTTATTAGATTTTTAATAAATTGTAACGTCAAATATTTTTTTAAGTGTAGTTATTGCTTAACTAGCCCAAACCCTGTTTGCTGTACCCTATATACGTTTTGATATGAAAAGAAATTTTTTGTGTATTATATTATTTTTATATTATTGCGTTTCAAACTTAACTATTTTGTAGAATACAGTTCTCATTATTAACATAAATAGTCATGAAGAGTTTCTAAATTCAAAATGTATTAGTTTCCATTGTATTTTTTTAAGTAAACATTTTCCCTATTTCTCACTTGCCCAAGTATTTTTATAATTTTTTTATTTGATATGAAATTTACTTTATTCGAAAGATTATCTTCTGTGATTTTGACTTAAATATGACTTGAAATCGCACGATCTTGAAGGCCAATTCACGACTCCAAAACTTGAAACTATACTGTTACCATTACGATTTCTTCAATAAATCAATTGTGACACGAGAGGCGTCACATGTTGCGCTGTCTTGTTGAAACCATAGCTTCTGCACATCATGGTTGTTCAATTGATGAACGAAGAAGTCAGTAATCATGGTTCTATAGCGGTAGCGATGGCGGATAGACTGATTCGGGTCTTCCTCCTTTACGCTACGCTCTACAGCAGCAATGACTTCTTGGGTACGCGTTGTATGATGTCTCTGTGGATACGTATTATCATTAGAGTAAAAGTGGTGTGAAAACATTCCATAATTAATCGAACTATTGCGCTGATGGATGATTATGTTGACCATAAAATGGACGTAGTGCGCGATACGTATTTTGAACAATATAATGATTTTCAAAATAAATTTGCACAATTGGAAGCGTTGTTCAGGCGTAAGTCTATTCAAGTTGAATTGTCAAACCAAACTGAACATAAAGCACTTGACAGCTGACAAAATGGTCGCCAGTTAAAAATTGGTAAAGTTTTATACCTTTATAAAAAACACTCTTTAGGTGGAAAGTTCCACAACAACTTTAGGCATTAAAAAATTATAGACTATTCTTCCTTTTGGACCATCAGCAATACGGTGTAAGCAATGGTTGTTATCCATTCTCTTTTTCCCGGACAATGTCCTCTTTATAGGATCTCTGTCCTTGGAAAAAATTTGCGTCCGTCAAAGTCCTATATTTTAAGAAAAATTTTTTGCTTTTCCA
Organism: Nowickia ferox; assembly: GCA_936439885.1. Classification (NCBI taxonomy): domain Eukaryota; kingdom Metazoa; phylum Arthropoda; class Insecta; order Diptera; family Tachinidae; genus Nowickia; species Nowickia ferox. Next base: position 109,173 of record CAKZFG010000001.1, on the reverse strand, counting down.
TTGCTGGAAAAATGGTATTTATTGAAAACCAAGCTAAAAATTAAAATAATTGGTATTCTTATAAATAACACTGTCCATGAGGTTTGTGGTATGTTATTTTAAGACGTAGAATTATTAAGATGTATCTTAATTATCGATGGAGTTGCGCAAAAAGGGCCAAAATAATATGGTGCATAGCTTTAGGCGAGAGTTCTAAATCTTTATTTCATGAATAAGAATAAGACATTTTAAGCAAACAATTAAAGTTTATTTAGAGTCGGTAGCCCTACCGTTAGAGATATTTGATATTTCGGTTGAACGTTGGGTTCTCAGTTGATAAAGTATTACTCTTTAATGAATTCATGTGCTATAGACCTTTTTTGATAACTATAAATGGCAAAACTATCTGCCTCTTTTACTCTGTCGAAAGGAAACCAGCGAAAGAAAATTAGTCGATCGAACTCTAATGAATTTTCATTTCACTATATCGCAGATTTCTTTCGAATATAGTTATGTAGGCCACTTTTTTGTTTACGTGTTTGTAAATCAAAGTAGCACCAATTAGTAAGTTTCAATTATTTCTAGATAACAACCATATTAAACAATGAAGAAAAATTCAACAAAATAGTCGAACCGCAACAGCATGTTGTTACTGTTTTGCTTTACAACTGCATTCGTTTTGTTTGAAATGTGCGACTACTTCGTATAATGAACATAAAAATTACTGTGTTTATTATCCCGTTTATACGCACTTCTTATTTGCATATAAAAGTCGAAAGCGTTGCCGTATAACTTTTTTATTGTAAGTTAATAACTCACGAAAACTATTTGCAAATAACGCATCTATTTGCAAATAAGGTATAAAATACTGCCAGTTAGTTTTGTTTTGTAAGAAATATCATGCACAGATAACAATGTGTGGCAATATAGTACACAGATAGTTGTGTGTGCTATCTACGTATAAACGGTGAGTTCAGTATTTACAAATAGTTTTATTTGCAAATAAGAATTGCGTATAAACGAGGTATATTTTAACTTTCGATATGACACAGAAAAACGCAGTAGAACCCAGTGATAAGATTAGGTCAAAATCAAGAATATATTCCATTTTTAATTTTGTGGGTTCTCCCAAGCGATTTGTTGGTGTTTTAAGGATAATATCTTTTGAAAGAACTTTAGCTTTTGTTTGTTTGTCGAAATTCAACTCTTCTGATGATGGTCTTCCACCTTCCGGCTAGCACAATTCATTTAATTTTTAATGTTTGATACTATTTAATCCAATTTAAAAAAAGTTTATAAATTTTTTATATTGAAAACAAAAACAATGAGTAGGATTGCTCAATTTGTTTTTGTACTGTTTTTGCACATGAACACAAACACACAGAGAACACAGCCGATCAGCTGTAAGCCAGCTTACAGCCGCCGGCGGCCACAAACAATACATTAATTTAATCGTACGCCGGTAGAAAAGAAAGTAATCGGAAATAAATGGAAACGTTTTGAAATACTTGCGGCGAATTTGACATCATAATATAGTTTTATTGCATTGTTATTTAACACACAAAGTTTGTTTATTATAACTAAGCAGCTAAGACACCTCTCTTCTTTTTATTAATTTTTGTTTTTTTTCAATATACATAAGTAAGCGATAGAAACTTTCTTGTCGACATCGTGGGTCGTAAATAGTGGCAAACTGGAAATAATTGAACTGGTTCCACCTGAAACTAGACGGCTATCATTGTTAGAGTTAAGTATCGACAAATAAACAATAAATATTGTTATTTCAAAAGAGTTTTCGAAGCCTTTTTCCATATATAGTATAAAAATAGCCTGCGAGAAGATCTCCTGATTTTGACCTAATATTTTGAGACGGAGTATACCACTGTGTTATACGACCCAAAATTAAGTTAGGGTGTCTCGGCGTTTTTCTGTATCATTTTGACGTACTTACAGTGTAATCAAAACAAAAGTTTTCATTAATTTTTTTATGAATATTTTATGACTTGTCTCTAAAAATAAAAAATAAATTGAAGAAATGTGAAAGAAATTCAATAAAGTGATAAGATAATATTTTTACAAAGATTATTTAATTATGTGCAAATAAATTTTACTAATTGAAAGTAAAATAGTAAGTGCTTCATTTTGAGATTGCGTTCGCTTTGTTGATAACTCATTCGAATAAGTGGTACCAAAATTTTTATGAAAACACGTCATCTTGCGACTGTCGTTCGAATCAAAGTTCATATAGAAGTAAGATAAAGAAATAAAAATCAGTTTTCTTTCGATACAACGAAAGGGGCAGTATAAGTTTAAACAAATTTTTCCAACATTTTAAATTATATTTGAAGTGCTATTTCACTGCGTTTATGTAAGCAAATATTCTGAAATGTGTACACACTTATGTAAATATTCACATTTTAATCCAAACATATCGATGCTGTGGGGTAAAAAGATACAATATTCTGAGTAAAACGGTGCGAGATTGAACTTTTTCATGCAACACCATCGATATGTATTTAAAATTTTATTGGTAATAATATTATTGGAAAAATTCATTTTCGTCTAATTTTTAAGTCCTACTTTTTAAGCAAATGTCCGTGTTTGTTTTCCTCTGCTGTCCTCTTTTATAAATCACGCGATATCAACCCTGCTGTAAACAAATCAGCAAGATCGGTACGGTGGTATTACTTTTGAAGACAAAGAAAATTTTGTCGAAACCACGCCTACTTGTTTCTAAATTTGTCTCCAGAGCCAATGCACAGTATCAATAGTTTTTCAACGTTTTCCCTATCTTCGTTTTCAAGATATCTCAAAGTAAATATTTTCTCTTTATGCCACCCCCACATGTCCAATACAAACTTTTTTGTGAGACAACACACATTATAAAAATTAATACTTATACAAGGTTTCACAGTTCTTGCTGCATTAGATACAAAGATATTGCAAACTAAAAAAAAAGCAATATATTAGGCGCCACAGGACCACTTATTTTATTCCGAGTTTTTCTCTTTTTCCAATTTATAATAATAATAATCTCAGATGTCTTACCGTATTAGTTCCCAAGATATTTAAAAATAAATATTTGCTATATATGCGAGGCGTTATGCCCACTTTACACTCTTTAAAACTATTTCTTCAAAATAATACGAATCTAAAAAATAGATAAATAGATAATAGATTTAAGATAAATTAAAATAAGTGGGTGTGGTAAATTTTTCTAAGCAGGGTTATGACAAACATGTAAAAAAAATAGCGAAATCGCTGTACTCGTTCTTAAAGGATGCGATTATCAATTATTTAATTATTTACTACACATACCTTTTACTAAAAGACATTTATTTTTAAATCCCACTCATTGGCGGTATTTTCTTCAAAATCCCACTTTTAGATCGATCATGCCTCGCTTTTGGCAAAAAACATCTACCTGTGCTACTCGTACATATGAATATACCACAATGCCATAGAGAGAGGCAAAAATTTCTTTCATACCAAAGCCAGGCAAGGAAACTTATGTAAACCATAAAGCGTAAGACCATTAAACTTAACCTCATTCTAAATGTTGAATGAGGGAATACCAGATTACATTAAAAATGTAGTAACACGCCTATATAAAAAATGGAAATTTTGGAGTGATAAAACCATGCCGTTAACAAAAAAAAATTGTTTTAATAAAACTTCTCTTTAAAGCCTGGTACTCTGTTCAACATTTCACGTGAATGTTGTCAAAGTACATATAAAAAAAAATTGGCACGAATTGTTCATGAAAAAATGTTGCATAAATAGTACTCTCTTTATCTTGGGGAAAACATAATTACATCTCAAATTTTTTGTATGAAATAATAAATGTTGCTCAATGTGATAAAATCTATATCAATACTGCAACTTTAAAAATATGTCCCACTCAAAAAAAGCAAAAGCAAAGCAAATATCTTTATGTATTCAATAAAATTAATTAAATCCTTGGCTTTAAATAAGTTTCAGTTGTTAGTTGTTCTTTTTTCCATCTTTCTGATTTTAGTAAAACTCGTTATTAATTCAATAACTTAAATTATTGACTTCAAAATTAAAAAATGTTACGTAGTTTATAGGTAGGTCTAATAAGACACTGATATAGAAGGCAATTTATTCAATGTTTCCATCTCGAGTCTTATGCATCCCTGAAGCTTATTTGACTTATTATGCGTTAGCACTATACTCAAAATACTAAGGATTCTATCCGATGAAGAATTTAAGCCCATCTGTTATGTAAACGACGTGGCGATATAAAAACACTTTAGAGTATGGTGTGCAAAATCTTAAGAAATCATCAACAAATCTAAAAACGGGAAAAAACGAGGACTCAGTTTTAACCCATAAAAACTGATACATTTTTGTTGACGGGGAAGCGGAAAACAAATACTTAATAATCTGCTATATTTAAATATACCAACAATATAAATAACCAAATGGGTCAAATATCTAGAAATAACACTTGATTGTAAATTACTCCGAGTAGTCAGTAGAGCAATTAAAACTCAAAGAATTAGAGCCTTTTGCAGATAAGCAATTTTTTATGATGCAATAACAACCACACCAACTCAGGCGATGGAAAAAATTATATCAATCCTGCAAATTGATATAAGGTTATATACAAAGCAGGTTTGTCGCCACTAGAGAGGGAGAGAATCCGAGAGAACGGCAAACAAAACAAAAGAGTATGCAACCAAATAATAATACATAAATTTGAAAAAGGCCAAGTTCCTATACCAAATTTCGGTCATGAAAAGTAGTGAGATAAAAATGTTGCAAAAGTTCTTCTTTGGCACAATACCAATCACTTCGATTGGTTGGTCACCTTTTTCAACCCAACCTGCCTCTCTTCTCTATAAAGCGATTCATGAAACTTCGAATTGTGAAACAACTGCTTTTCACTGCAATATTATTTGTTGCTGAGTTTCCGTGGTTTATTTCTGTTTTGAACTATTTTGTATTCGAAAACTATTTTTAAATTTTTTTTTTAAGAAAAATTACGCGCTGACAGAGATAACGGACATTTTATTATTGACATACAGTATACAAGGTTTGTTCAAAACGTATCGTGACTTTTGAATTTTCGCGGGTTACGTACATTCGAATTTTGATTTGTTTGTGGCGTTGTGTTGGTACTCATGTCTCTCACTTATGTCGACAATTTATGCCATTTTAAATGTTCAGTTAATTGTTGACAGCTGCTTTGCTTGCATGTGTTTTGGCTCGTCTTTGATTTTCAAAATCCATATTATATTGTATAGGAAATACTTCGAACAATTTTTCTTACCTCTACATATTTCCACAGCTTTCTAAAGATAATTGAATCCATTTTTGTTCGGTCTTTTTCGCATTTACTTATTTTCAACTGTCAGTTTGCATTTAAGTGCAGCACATGTAAAGTATATGAGGAGCTGGTGCACAAAACTATACATGTCCTCAGTAAATTATTCTTTTTAAATTTTTTTTCGGGCTCTTCAAGTACGAAATATTTTCATACTTTCATTCAAAACCAGTTCGATTCTACCTTAAAAAATAACGAAAAATTTACTTTTCCTTGTTAGTCTCTATATAGGTAGTTCAATAAATAAAACTTATGAACGAAGTACTCGTATAACCAAAAATGTCAAGTTGTTGGAACCACTGTGTATCAATGAATACAATGCAGCAAAGGTGTTAATGTAGAATACTGCAAAAGCCCTTTGAAAACAAAGTTCGTAAAAGGCTTATTTGAACATGCAATATTTTATATTTGAAATTGATGAAAATTAGTATTTATGTGTGCGATTATGTGCATATGAATATGCAAGGTTGTACATGGTATGTACATATGTATGATACTATTAAAGGAGCAATTATATGTGCCCTTAATTATGAAAGTGGTCTAACTCATATGCATTTATGCTTCGAAGTATTAAATAAACCTTAAAAACTTCAATAAATATTTAGTAAATATTAAATAAATTTATATTTGTCGAGACTAGTCCAACTCTAAATTAAAATGTTGCATTATATAAAAATATCTTTTAGTTTGTTCAAATGTAATTTTGCGAAATATCTCGACCAAAGAAATATATTACTTTGATCACTTTCATAATTAAGGTTAGTGCTTCGAAATATAAAACACAGTCATGCACTAAGTCAGCTTTGCTACTAAGGGCTGCTACTTACTATCCTACATACCAAAAGTTCCAAAGGTTTACCACTAGGGTTGTGCTTTTAAGAACGAACTAGTTCAATTGAACTATTCCCATAAGTGAACGATGTGAACTAGTTCAGACTAGTTGTTCTTTTTTGTTCTCTTAGTCTTTCCTGTTCTTTTGGTCTTTTCTGTTGTTTTGGTTTTTCTGTTCTTTTGGTATTTTATTGTTCATTCGCTAGTTATTGTTCATTACTTCTTTTTGTTTATCTTATTCTCCGTTCCTGACCAACACAGCGATGTATTTATAATGGTATGCACAGACTTTGCGATACTTTTATGCAACTAAGCAGATTGTATTGTCGGTCATATAGTATGTAGTCTTGTTTATGGTTGCGTTCGAACTTCGAAGTTTCAAAATATCGAAATGTTTTGATGTTTATAGGTTGCATTTGATGGCTGCATTGTAAGTTGCAGTATCTGTTTCAAAATTTGCAACATGTTATATAAAAGTGTTGCGTATGCACCTTGCAAAGTGTGTATCTACCATTACATTGTCTTTTTGATCAAATTTGCCAGTCAATTTTACGAAGTAAAGTAAAGAAGAAGTAAAAGCCTTACCATCGTGAATTTTATATATTATATACACACTTTTAGCACAGATATAAGCCTATAAGGGCTAATAAATCAGTCAATGATTATATGTATTTTATTTTTAAATTTTATTTAAACAAAAAATGTTGTTTCTCATCGAACAATTAAATCAAACTTAAATAGCCAACGTTGTGCATTTAAGTTGTGTTTAAGTTTTACAAACATACCATATGTGCACATATGTGTTTTTTGAATGTACATGAACATCATGTGGCGTATTAAAAAGAATTTCATGATATTTTCATATCTTGAAGTATAGAAATATAAAAATGCATTCGAATGCTCTTTTATATCATAAAATATGTTTATTGCTATTTTAATTTTCTGCACATTAATATATCAACTTTGTTATTTATGCTGAACAGCTGTTTATTTAAATACATTTTATATTTCTATGAAAATTAACTTAAACTATGTTTAAACATTCACTGATTTATTAATCATAAGTATGTAAATATATATGTACATTCACGTTTACATACACGTTTCGATTCAATTGTCAATTGAGTTTTTCAATTGAGTTGATTCTTGGCCACACACTACATAAACCGAATTAAAAGATTTTCATTCAACTGCCAAATTTATAGTTTTCACAATTACAAATTTAAAACTTCTATTGCATTCATTCATTCACTTTTATATTTTTTATTTGAAATTTAATGAAATTAAATACAATTTTAAAAATACATATTTTTTCTATACAAAATAAAGCTACAAACATAAACTTTGACAGAGAGTCGGAATTTTCACCTTCAACAGCAATACGTTTAATAAACATAACATGTGGCCAAGATGTGGCTCCAAATGATAAACATCTTGATTTGGTTTTTGTTCCACACCCTTGAGGTCATGTATGATGTCAGTATAGGTTTCTGAACACTATCGCACAATTCACTAAAATATTCAACCATTTCGTAACTGTTAGGATCAACCTAAAAGAGCAAAAAAGAAGATGAATAAAATTTGTCAAATTGTATGCCCTCTTTTTTAAAAAGAACTTACCTCTAGTTGCAAAGCCCTCAACATTTCCAAAATAACACTTAAATATTTCACAAATTCAGTGCCGATACTTAGAGCCATAGCACCAAAAGCTGACAATAGTTGTGGCTTAACACTGCGATGTAATATAGGCTATAACAAATTGGCCAACAAAATGGTCATGATTCATCACAATAAGGAATGAATAGTTGCTTTAGAGCTTGCGCAATGTCGCCTGTAATTCCAACAGCTGCGCAGCAAACTTGATACTATTGTTGATTATTTCTTCAGTCCCATATACAAGAAGGCTTTAAGGGCGTCCATATATTTTACGAATTTAAAGCCCAATAACTCAACTAAAGTGGAGACGGCTAAAAATGCGACTTCTTTTACGCCTCTTTCCGAACAAAAATTTAACATGGTCAATAAAGCGTTCATGATGGCATCGGACATTTACGGAGCATAATCTTCGCGTACCTTGCTTAAAACACTCTAAAGAGTGGCACACAACAACGATTGGACATCATTAAATTGATGACGATCATTATGACTGACAATGTATGATTCCATTTGCACTACTTGATTAAGGCGTTCCAATATAGCAATTGTTATTCTCTTTACATTTGATTAAAACACGTTTGCATTAATTATTCTGTAAAAATTACACAGCGAATTAATGCGACAAAATATAAAAGGCAAATATGTATTCTGTGGCAAATATCTTAGAACAACACGAAACAAAGAAAACATTAAAAAGGATTTGATGATTTTGCAATCTCTGTTCTATCGTTCACTGAACAACTGATCGAAAAGAACAACTGAACGAAAAGAACGAACTAGTTCTTTTTTTTGTAGGGAACAAAAAGGAACATTCCCCAAAAAGAACAACTATGCCCAACTCTATTTACCACTTTCATTGCATACCAATCACTACTAAGGCTGTTGTTTATGTACAAAATTGTTCTAGACAATCTTTTAAGTGCATACCATTCAGTTATTTGGATCACTTCCATCCTATGACAACCATGTGTTAAATTCATTGATAATTCACCACAAATAGAACTACTTGGAGCTGAGTTCATCAATGATGTAATTAAAAATTTATATTTTAATTTTTTGGTGGGTAATGGTTCGAATTTTGAGAAAATGCAACCCTGGCCTAATGAGTTGTTATTGTCTTTTAGAAATGAGTGGCTAGTAGGAACTTAACATCAAAAAATATATATATACGTCTATAAAAGGGTATGTAATTTAAAACTTACGGCTAAGTGCTCCCAGAGTTATCTATCCTCTTTTACCGGACACTGTCCTGTTTTATTCTCATCTGTCCTCGAAAAAAATTGGCGTCCACATATGTACTACTTTAATTGTCTTTTACGTTAATAAAACGAGTCCAACCGCAAAAATTATGCTTACATATTCTTACAACCTTATGCATAACGAAAACCTGGCATGAAGTTAGCATAAGACGCAAAATTAAAATTCACCGTGAAATTCTACATCAAAAATTACGCAAACAATATTGTGATCCGATTTTTAATGTCAAATTGTGTGGAGGAATTCTTTAACAACTAGTTAAAATTTGTCACTTATACTAACTTCCTGCCGTTTTACGTTGTTCATAAGGCTGATAGAGTTTATTTTTTACTGTAAAAATTTGGTTTCAACGTACTCTTCGCGCGTTTTGTATTTATCGAAGTTATCAAGTCAAACTTCTTGCAAACAATAACAATTTTAATTTTAATTTGACATTAACCCAGCGGTAAAAAAAGAGGAATAAGAGGACTTTATATAAGAGGCACAAGGACTCCATTTTCCATTGCATTCTCATATATTTTTTATACGCTATGTCATTGCGGAGCAGGCCTTGCACACTCGCTTCATCTAAAAGGCCTGATGAAAAGCCTACTACTACAGGCATTCTAATGCAGGCCTTTTAAGAGTTATTCTAGTGAAGACATTTTAAAAATCATTCTAACGAAGGGTGGTTAGAAGGTATTCTGATTGCATCAGAAAAGTGTTTTTAATAAAGGCCTTTCTGAAGGAATAGTTTTAAATACAAATAGGACGGTCTTCAAATTTTGGTTTCTTGGACAAACAAACGCAAAAAGTAAATTTTTCATTTATATTTATTTATTTGTATTTCCTTAACATATTTTTATAATGAAAAATATTTCTTAAAATGAAAATTTCAATTCATAAGTTATATATTGTCGTTGCTCCGACAAAATCAGCTATGTGTTTCTTACTAAGTTTTCAGGACAGCAAAAAACAGTTTTATTTTGAATCCCTTCAATATTTTTGCAAACTGCAAGGCTATATTGAAACATATTTAGCATGTATATAAGTATTTCGTATAATTAATCTTAAGTAATTGTAGATTTGGTAGGTATAGTGGAATTGCATCAAAAACTACACAACTCATTTTGTTTTTCAGCTTCAAGAGCATTTCTAATAAAATTATTTTTTTTTTTTTTTAATACAGCTGTTTTTATATTTTTTGGTAAATATGTAAAGTCTACTTTTGCTAACTTCTGAACCAATAAAGATGTCTTTAAACGGTTTCGTGGTTGAATGTATAACACATCAAGTCTTATAATGGTGAAATAAAAAAAATTCAAAAATTCAAGGCGATATATATATATATATAAGTATATGTGCCCTTAATTATGAAAATGGTCTGTCATATGTGTTTTTGCTTCGAAAATTTAAATAATTCTTTAAAAAACTTCAATACATATTTAATAAATAGTAATTAAACTTATATAAATCGAGACTAGTACAACTGTAAATTAAATATTAAATATCTCGACAAAAGAAATATATGACTTAGACCACTCTCATATTATTGGTTTGCTGCAAACATCATGTATTTTGAATATACTGTGCCGCAAACCAATAACCAACTGACGACATATAAGTATGTACATACATATGAATTCAATAAATTATATATGCATGAATGTATGAACAATGGATAAAATATTTATTTAAATATGTATGTATATTCAAATTAATAGTATTTTTTAATTATTATCATTTTATTATTTTTTCACTTATTCCTTAATGACTTCTCAAACAACTGCCACCGGCAAAGCTTTACTCACAACTGAATAAATTTTTGTTTTTTGCTTTATTTGATCTTAGTTTTATAACGGTTTCTGCATTTTTTTAGCAGAAAATAATTAAAACACAATACCTTCTTATTTCCCTTCTAAGAAAAGGGAGTTTGGAATGAGCATTAGATCTTTTAGAAGGGATTGCATTTGCTTTCTAGAAGGCAAGAAGGAATTAGTATCTAGTCACAAAAAGAAGTCCAAGCAGCCCTTCAAAAAGGCCTGAAATATAAGGGGGTCAGAGTTTTACCGCTAGGTATTATTATAATTTTATGGTTTTGTTGAAAAACAATAGTTTTTATTTTTGTGTCCTACTTTTATATGAAAAAGTAATGTTTTTTAGTGGCTGTCCTCTTTTTCCGAACTAGAAGATAACAATCCCAACTTAAACAAGTTCAGTGATTAATTTTTTTTTTGATACACATATGTACATATGCATATATTTATATATTATATATATCAACTAAGAAGTTAAAAAAACCGTATTCATTATCTAACACGCTCACTGTAACTGCACTAGTGTATCATGTGTAATTAGAACTAAAGGAGAAAAAGTTCGAGACTTTTCAACTCACACAACTTCATGGTAATAATAATAATAATTTATTTATGATTTGATTAGGCTAAAGTTTGTATCGATAAAAAGAACGTATTTAACTTTTATTTTAAGATTCAAACCTTTTTTCTAAGGTTTCCCAACTGTGCCATTAATGAAAGAGAGAAATAGAGACTTGTTTCCTTTGAATATTTTTTATTTTCTGTCTTAAAAAATAAAATATCTTAGAATAAATACAACAACACATTATACGAGCTTTGTTCAAAACGTATCGCGAATTTTGAATTTTCGCGGGTTACGTATATTCGAATTTTAATTTTTTTGTGGCGTTATGTTGGTACTCATATCTCTCACTTATGTCGACAATTTTGACATATTAGTCGATTTTCTTCTCTTTTTATTTCCAATCCAATGCAACGAGAAATATATACTAAAACTGCTTAAATTAATTGGAAATATTGTTTTTTTTGTAAAATAAAACATTTTACAGATTTCAAATGTGTTTTGTTAATATTTTTTGATTGAAACTAAAAATAGAAGAGTTCAGTATGTGGCATAAAACTAATGTAAACTTGATACTAATTGTTGAAATTAATAATAAAACTAGCGGACCCGGCGAACTTTGCCTCGCCCCAATTTTAAGCCTTTAGACAAACTTTACAGTAATAATACAACACAAATATTTAAATTTTCAATGTGATTTATTTGAATGGTATCAGTAGAGAGCGATTTGATGAACAATGTTTTTCGATTTGTTTTCCAGCGCAAAAACAAATAACGAAGACGCGAACATGCAACATACAGCTGACCGTGCGAAAAACAGGGAAATTCGAGATTAATCCCATAGACTTCTAGTGATTGACCTTGCGATTTATTGATTGTCATCGCAAATGCCAATCGAACGGGGAACTGAATCCGCTTGAATTGGAATGGAAGGTCATTTGGAATAATGGGAATTCGTGGGATAAGGACTTCATATCCTTTGAATTTTCCCTTGATGATTGTCGCCTGAATCACATTGTTCATTAGCTTTTTGACGGACAACCGCGTACCGTTGCACAATTTTGGAGGATTGAGATTCCGCAACTTGATTATGATCGATCCCACCTTCAGCTGTAAATTATGCGGCGGAGTTCCTGGTACATCAAGCGAGTTCAAAAGTTCCGTCGGGTAGTTGGTCGCATCATTTTCGTCGGTCACGCAGTCAACAGATTTGTACGTATGCAGTTGTCCTGCGATTTGACTTAAAGTTAAGTTTAAACTATCGACGTCCTTATTCTGCGCTGCTAGTATTGCCCGTTCACCAATCCAATCGAGATTTTTGTAATTTTGTGCAATGCTGGCGAACACTTTGCTGATGAGTTCCTCCTTGGACGATGTGAATTCACAAAAATTTTCAGGGAACGATATCAATCCAGTCGAAACATCAACAGGAATTTGGCCGTTGCCAAGCTCAAACAGTTGTCTCGAGAATTCAGCAGCCAATGGGTCGTTCTGCAACGCGACTCTCATGTTTGTGGTCAATTGCAGCTTCTGGACATGCCGCCACAAAGACGACGATTTCAGGCACGCGATAAGTTCATCAGCAGCAGAAGATTTCGGGATGAAGGGAAGTGTTTGACGAAAACCTCCGGAGAGCAATATCAAAGCCCCACCAAATTGTCTTAAATCACCTCGTAAATCCTTCATAAACTGCTTCCAAAGCTCGTTTATTCGCCATCGTGCATTCATCCCAAATAATGATTTTGCATTCTCGCATTAATTTGCCTGTCGCCGAATTCTTGGTTATTGGGCACGTTGGCTTGTCAACTGTGAGAAGATTCATCGGCACCTTCAAAGCGGAATGTGTAGTTCGACCGAATTCCAACAATGTGGCAGCAATTCCAGAAGATGCAACGGCCAACGCAATTTGTGATCTTGCCCGAATTGTTACCAGAATCAACGAAATGACGAATTTCTTGCCTGTCCCACCGGGAGCATCGAGAAAGTAAATGCCTCCCGTTACATCGTCAACAACCTTCATCAGCGAATCGTAAACGAGCGATTATCAACGAGCGACATTTAATTTTTATTCATGTAGATAAATATTATTGTTTATTAATATTTTTGTTTATTTAAAAGCGTTTACACACGAAAAGCGTTTAATATGGCACATACGAAAATGCGTATGTGCATACTACACATCCCTTTTACTAAAAGATATTCATTTTTAAATCCCACTTATTGGCGGTATTTTCTTCAAAATCCCGCTTTTGGATCGATCATGCCTCGCTTTTGGCAAAAAACATCTACCTGTGCTACTTGTACATATGAATATACCACAATGCCATAGAGAGAGGCAAGCATTTTTTCCATACCAAAGCCAGGCAAGGAAACTTATACAAACCATAAAGCGTAAGACCATTAAACTTAACCTCATTCTAAATGTTGAATGAAGGAATACCAAATGACATAAAAAAATTTAGTAACACGCCTACATAAAAAATATAAATTTTGGAGTGAGAAAACTATGACGTTCACAAAAAAAATTGTTTTAATAACACTTCCGTTTAAAGATTGGTACTCTGTTCAACATTTCACGTGAATGCTGTCAAAGTACATATAAAAAAATTGGCACGAATTGTTCATGAAAAAATGTTGCAGAAATAGTACTCTGTTTATCTTGGGAAAAACATAATTACATGTAAAATTTTTTGTATGAAATAATAAATGTTGCTCAACATTTTTCACAAATTCGAACAGAGTACTATGCTTAATGTGATAAAATCTATATCAATACTGCAACTTTAAAAATATGTCTCACTCAAAAAAAGGTGTTGATAAGCAAATTAACAAATATCTTTATGTATTCAATAAACAAAGAAGCAAAATTAATTAAATCCTTGCACATTGGTCAAAAATCCATTGGCCAAAATCAAAATTTTTTATTTTGTTTTTTCGTACTTTTTATATTATAAAGATAATAAAAACACTTCAAATCAACAAAAAAAATTTTAGTTTTAGTATACCGTTATTTATTGTTCATGTGTATAGCGACAAACAGAAAACTTTTTAGAATTTAGTGCAAGCATTGCATTTTGATTGCTTTGGTTAAACAGTACGTTAGCAATTAAAAAAAAGTAATTTATCTAGAATTTTTATGGATAATCATTTTGATGGTAAGTGTTTATTATATGTTGTGTGAAACGTTAAAAACATATTTTAAAAGATTTTGAAAGACTGGCATTTTTTAAGGGTATATAAAAAAATTTTCTAGATAATTTTTCTCGAATTAATTATAGTAAATGGCGGCTCTGTGGCAATTAAAATTGTGAAATTTGTGAGAAATTTCTCAAAATTCTGGACTGAAATTGTTTAAATTTTAAAATTTTGCTGAAATTTGTCTGAAATGGTGGTTTTGTTTAGAATAGGAGTTTTTTTGTTTACATTAAGTGTTTTTGTTTATATTAAGTATATGTATGTTTGTATGTATGACCGCGGGAACTTGTGCGCAGAATATTTTGTGGGAATACATTAAGGGGGTTTATAGGTTTGAAGCTTTTATATATATGTGACAGCGCATAGAGCACGGAACCTAAGGGTAAAAAAAATCAATTTTAATTTTTTTTTTATGTGGACATCTGAGCATCGAACGAGACCGATCCCATGCCCCAAAAGTGATCCCTCCCAGAGATATGCACGTTTTATGAAATCGAAGTCGACGATTCTAAGCGCAAATAGAAAGGGACCTAACGGTAAAATTTATTTATTTTCATTTATTTATTTATTTTTTTCCTTATGAACAATTAAAAAAATAGAAAAATCATTTTAATCGACGGTTCTTGCGAATTGGTTCCTTAGAACCTTACAGTACCGGTCCTTTATTTTTTTTCGATTTCTTCTTAACGTCTGCTGCCTCCACTTCTTGAGGATTGTCCACTTCCACCGAATCTTCCTCTTCGTTTCCATTTCCAGAGACCAAAGGAAGAGGAGCAACCCAATCTTTTTTTGAATCGTCAAAACATAAACCCCGGATTTCTTTATACAAGTACCATTGACGCTTCATCGATAACCCTGGTGACGGAATTATAATTGGTTTGTCATCGAAACTGGTATTGTTACTCAGATGTATGTTTTCATTTATGCTGGTTGAATTCGTAAACAGTTTACATTGCACTGGTGACTGAGCAATAAATACAAAGTGATGATACTTCGATATTCCAATTAAAGTTTTATATTTAGTGGAGAAGGTTTCGTCCCATTTTCTCCACTCAACAACAGGCTCACTTGACTTTGGAAGTCAAATAGGTACAGGAACATTACGAGATGATTTTCTAACACAATCAACTACATCCATGAAGCAGTCGACATTAGTTTGGGCATATTTTGATTTGAAAACTCCGAATAAACGATCAGGTGAAAACTTTGTACGTCCGCTTAACAAAAAGTTCAATTCAACTGACTCACATCTGGAAGTATCGACAAGGTGTTGTAAATATCGTATAATTGCATTGTTTTTATTTTGTGAAACATAGTTATCAGCGAATATCACTAATTTTTTAGTTGAATGCACTTCTCGTAGGTAGTAATCAAGCATTGATATTACTGAATTCGGACCAATGTTATCGCTTTTGGCAATACAGAAGATGTGTTGAACATTTTGACGTTCGTTTGTAATTCCGAAAATTGCTGTTTTGCGACCTGATTTAAAGTATGAAGTTTCTATTTGCTGTGGACCCGACGGAAAGATAATATTTTGAGCATAATCCATAGATATTACTAGATAATCCTCCTCTGGAATACCTGGATACATGGCATTTGGATCAGGCTTGACTAATGTTCTCAAGTCGTTATAGTACTCTCGATGAGTGCTGGCAGATTGCAAATGATCAGAATACACCTTCAATGCTGCTTCTTTTTCAACTTCAGTAACGTTTACTTTATTAACAGCATCTTTTGCAAGATTTCGACACAATTCGCAAAAATCGTATGCCGGCTTCATAGTGACGATGTAGGGACAATATTTCTTCCACAGCGTTTGGAAAGGGCGAATTTTTATGATTCTATCACCCGGTTCGACGCTGTTGGTGTATCTAGTGTAAACAGAAGTCTTACTTTCAGTAGTTCGAAGTTTCAATAAACGATAATGACGATGATTTGGTTGACGTCCAGGTAAAGTGATAGCAACAGATAAATGAAACAATTTCTTTTTTTTTCAAAGTAGTTAAAGCATCTGTACGATTAATTTTATTCGTCATGCCATGTTCGCGTGGATAAACACCATTTTTGTCGTAATGTTAGATTAGATTTTTGTAGCGTTTAATTCCCATTGTATACAGGAAGAAGTACATATCACGGCATATCGGCAAACTTCGAAAATGATATATCTGATTGTACCGTTTCATCATAGCTCGCGATCGATCATCAACTTTTGACCTGAACATTGCATCGTCACGGTGAGCTGCCAGATGTGCGAGAATAATTAAATCTTGGGATTCCTCATCTAAATTCATGAAAGACGTACAAAAATCCACAGCCATCTTCTTAGGGATCACTTCATTGCATTGATTTGAACAACACGGAGGTATTTTTGAACCATACAGTCGAGCAACTACATTTTCTTCGCGTAAATCAAGATCAGATTTATCAAGGTACATATTATCGGTATCATCTTCAGAGTTACTATCCGATAATTCTGAGAAGTGATCGTCATCATCCTCGTCATCAGGGAAGCGATAAAGTAAATCTACTTCGAATTCGTCCACCATTTCATCCTAAAACAGTCAGTAAGAATGTTATTAGTTTTAAATTATTTTCGCGAATAACATAATAAGGTTATGTGAAAAAATTTTCGTACTAACAGAGTGATATTTACGATTTAAAAGAATTATAAATGAGTATTTATTATAATTCACAATTAATAATTTCAGAAAATAAACTTGGATTCGAAAAAACGCGAGCAAAATTGATATCAAACTCATGGAAACAGCGCTCTAGGTAGAAAAAAGTAAAAACCAACTACACAAAACAAGAGGTAGGGACGACCTACGCGCATTTTCAAGGTTGACCAACACGTTCCTGACGTCGCTTTCAAATGAGACCAATACCAACATGCTCAGTGATGGTACACCAAAGATACACGTATTTAAATATTTACCCTTAGGTCCCTTTCTATTTTGGCGTCACATATATGATTTTCTAATGCCGACGGAAAAACATCTTTATTTTTTCAAATGCTGACGGGAAAACATCTTTATTTTTTTCAAATGCGGAGGGGAAAACATATTTATTTTTTTCAAATGCCGACGGGAAAACATCATTATTTTTTTCAAATGCCGACGGGAGAAATAATGAAAATGATTTTTTCTAATGCCGACGGGAAATTTATGGGTGTGTGTAGCTATAGGAATTGAAGTCTGGCTATGCTTGGTGGAGGGCGGGTGTGTCTAGATTGTGAGACCTTAAGGCTGACCGTGATTTGTGTAGGTGAGAGTGTTTTGTAATATGTAACCGTGGGAATTCGGTGACGTATATGCTTGTTGGAATTTAAGCCAATGTATGGGATGTATTTGAGGTAGATCGACTGGTGGAGGGCGGGGAGTTGTTGTAATATGTATCCGTGGGAATCTGTGTACATGTATGTATGTATGTATATATGTCTGTAAGAGTTGAGAGTGTTCATGTAATGCGTATCCATGGGAATCAGTGTATATGTATGTTCGTAGGAGTTTAAGGCTGATTGTGATTTGAGGTGGAGGAGGGTGTTGTTGTGATAGATAGCTAGAATGTGCCTATGTGTGTGTATATGTATGTATGTATATGTAGCAGTTTAAGGCTGATCATGATTAATGAGAGGTGAGGTGAAGGTGTTCATGTATATGTATACGTATTTGTGTGTATGTATGTCTATATGAGTTTAAGGCTGATCGTGATTTATGTTGTTGAGATTGATAGATTGTATGTTACCTTAAGATTTTGTGTATGTATATCTGTAAGAACTTTAGGCTGACTGTGATTTGTGAGGGGAGGGGCGTTGTTGAAATAGGTTTAATTTTTCGTAGATGAATTTTAGTATGTGTGTGTGTATGTGATTTTCTCACCCTAGTATTTATATGTTCGCAGAAATAAATTGTTTCTCATATGAAAATATTTTGCTAGAAAATATTATCATATATCTGAACTTCCCTAATCCTAGTATGTTTTTCATATTGGAGGATAAGATTGCTTTATATTTTATCAAGCTTAAATTTGTCCAGTGTTAAAGTCTGTCGGTCAGAAATTTGTTTATATTTGTATAAATATTAATTTCAGATTTTGCAAAATTCTTGTGTACGATCGTCGCAATTTGTGTATGTTGGGTGTTTTTTATTGAGGTATAGAACTTTAAGTTGGCATCACTTTTTTAACTGGCGGCCATTTTGTCAGCTGTCAAGTGATTAATATTTAGTTTGGCTTGCCATTTCATCATGAACAGGTTGACAAAAGAACAACGCTTGCAAATCGTGCAAATTTATTTCGAAAATAATGGTTCAGTTCGCGAAGTTTACCGCAAGCTCCGTCCATTTTATGCTCGACATAATCGTCCATCAGAGCAATTAATTCGGTTAACCATGGATTGGCCACCAAGATCGTGTGATTTGACACCATTGGATTATTTTCTTTGGGGATATGTGAAGTCGCTCGTCTACGCCAACAAACCAGAAACGTTAGGGGACTTGGAAGCCAACATTCGTGGCGTTATTGCCAACATACGGCCCCATATGCTCGAAAAAGTGGTTGAAAATTGGACCTGTAGAATTGGCTTTATTTGAGCCAGCCGCGGCGGCCACATGCCCGAAATCATATTTAGACGTTAATGGCATAAAATTATCCTTCCAATAAAGCCAAATTGATGGACACTAAAACGATTTTCTTGTGTTTTATTTCAATTCGAAGTTCTATACCTCTAAAAAAACAGCCTATAGTATCAAATGTTTGGTGATTCTGGTATAAGTTTGACATCAGCAGAATGCATCATTATTCTTATCTCACTCCATACAAAAATATGTTTCTCACACGTAACATCGTTAAATATCATATCGGAATTACTTTTGGCTTTGTTAGGAGAAATAACAAATTCAGTATCTGTAAATGTGAAATATCCCATGCCCTTAATAAATGAAATTATGTAATATCTTTAAGTATCCATATTTGGGTTGATAGAGAGATTTTGAGTATTAATATGTAGATGTTTTAAAATTTTAGTTCATTAAGACTTTTTAGCAAGCCAATCATAACATATTATTTTTTATTTTATTTTTTTACAATTTGACAGACCAACTATTTTTGCGGAAATAAAATTTGGTAGAAGAGAACTATGACTTGTTTTTGAACTAACGTTTGATGAATCATCAAAAATTTCGTACCATCCTATTTTTAGGTTGTTTCACTAACCACATTTGTGTAACTAAATGGTTAGTGAAACAAAGTATATTTTAATAGCCTTATTTATAAAAATTATTAAGACTTTATAAAGGCTTTTTTAGAAAAATTTTTTATGAAAATTTGTCTAAAAAAACCTTTATAAAGTCTTAATAATTTTTATAAATAAGACTGTAAGAGTTTAAAATCAGTATTTTTATGATAATACTGGTTTTAAACTCTTAAAATATACTTTGTTTTGACTATGAGTAGGGACCATTATCTCTTATATAGGAAAAATAAAATAATACAGCTATACGATACCAGAAAATATTTTCTGGTGTCGTGTAGCCGTATTATTTTATTTTTTCTAAATAAGAGACAATATTTATGAAATACATTTCATAAATATTGGTGCATACTCATAGTCAAAACAACCTAAAAATAGCATGGTACGAAATTTTTGATGATTCATCAAACGTTAGTTCAAAAACAAGTCATAGTTCCCTTCTACCAAATTTTATTTGCGCAAAAATAGTTGGTCTGTCAAATTGTAAAAAAAAATAAATCTGAATCAGATAAGCTGATCTGAAAACCAGACCAGGTCCTGATAAGCTGATCTGAAAACCAGACCAGGTCCTGATAAGCTGATCTGAAAACCACACCAGGTCCTATTAAGCTGATCTGAAAACCAGATCAGGTCTTCATAAGCTGATCTGAAAACCAGACCAGGTCATGATAAGCTAATCTGAAAAACAGACCAGGTCCTGATAAGCTGATCTGAAAACCAGACCAGGTCCTGATAAGCTGATCTGAAAACCAGACCAGCTACCTGATAACCTGATCTGATATTTGATACCTGATCTAATAGCTGATACCTTTTATTTGCTAAACATGGATGAGAACATTTTAAAACAGTTGGTGTTGAGAAGAAATGTCTTGATGAAAAATCTTCGTAGTATAAAAAATGTTGAAATAGATACATGTGAGCAACAAAAGATAAATTTAAACCTATAACAGAACCTCTGAAAGAATTCACAAATAGTTCTAGAAATATTGAAAGAATTCGCAAGAAAGAATAAAGTAAAATCAAGATAGAAGCTGAAAATAATACAAGTTTAAAGCCATCAGTCAATATAGAGACAAGTACACCAAAGAAACTTTCAGAAGGAACAATATTTGATGATATCATCTTATTTAATGATGCTAATACTGAGAATGATGATGAGGACGATGAAGATGATTTTTACTCATAGACTTCCAATTCTGAAGACACTTATACTTATTTATCTGTCTTGGAAGGAAGAATTGAATTAGATACAAACTATGGTCCACATAAAGATTTCAATAATGAATGGAAATTTGGTGATAGTAACCTCAAATTTAATGAAGATAAAATACAAGTTGATGGTCAAATATAGGCTCTAATAGTAGTTTTATTTTCTTTAATGATTGATAATAAAACATGGAAATACCATGAGAAATTTGATTTTGAAAACTATATAAAATATATAATTTCTACTAATACATGGATAGAGAATCATCATCATTCACTGACGGATAATGATGTTATCAGTAAATTGTTTCTGGAAACTCAAAACGATAAACTATAGGACAAATTAATAATATAGCTTAAGGAATTAATATAATTCAAGAATATATTAAAATGCAAATTGATAGAGTACAACATGAAATACAATTAGAGATAGAAGATAGTTATAAAATTGATAAAATACATACTAAAAATCAAATCATCTTTTGAAAAAACAAATTGAACAGCTGAACGATAAAATTTATAGATTGGAAGTAGGTTGTTTGTGGGGTTTCGCGACCATGATCCTCATACAAAATTTGGATCATGCCTACGCTACAGCCGGCATTTAAGTTAGTTGATTGGTTTGCTACATTGTGTTGTATGGAGTAGGGGTATGTTGTGTGAAAATCGACCATTACCGATGTTCTTTAGGTAGGGTGTCAAACCGCAAAGATGGTGTGACGATTGTAGGGTTTTGATTTTGTTGTGGAGGGGGTGCGTGTGTGTATGTATGTATGTTTTTGAAAATATATGTATGTGTGTGTATGTTAGTTTATAAAAAGTTGATAATATTTGTAGCAAACGCAGGTGCAGTGGTTTCTATTGTTGTAAAAAGTTTATAATTAGAATTATAAAAATTTTACGTTTGTGATAAGAAATGAATATATGGATAGAAATGTTTTTTAAAATAAAACTATTTAACCACAAATATGTATTCTTTAACTGTAATTACTGAAAAAAAAGTTATATGTAAATCGTATACTCTAAGAAAGAGATTAAATACTGCATATGTTCAAATATATCATCATTCTTATTTCAACCACTTTTCTCTAACAACGTCTAAATAAAAATATTTATAAAAATGACTAAATTTATTTGTGAATTTTGTAAGAAAGAGTTCACTACGAATACAAATTTAAGGAGACATATTAGATTACATCATCAAGGGTCTTCCTCATCGTTTAAGTGTACAACGTGTAAGCTATATTTTTCAAACCGCGAGGAATGGGAACAACACTCTCATACTATATCAGACAGCGGTGCAATCAATATATATTGTGACAAATGTAGAACATATATATCAAATACTAAATGGCATTATCATATAAGAACAAATATGCATAAAACTAACAGTGCGGAAAAAACAGAGAAATATAATAACTATGACGGTAGTTTAAAGTGTATCAAGTCTGTATTCAATAATCGCATCATAACATATTTGATTGAAAATAGCAATGAAACTGATTTAATACCAGAAAACTTTCTGTATACAATTAGAGACAATGTCATGGAATTGTTATATAATGTGACACAGGAATATTCGAGTGTAAAATTTAATATTGAATTATTTTGCGAGTATATGTTGGTTAAGGAAGATCATGATACATGTATCATAGAAGTTAAATCGCATCAAACAAAAATGGTGATCCTAAGCATATCAACGACAAGTGATGACATTATTGACCTTTATAATGAACAATGTAATAATATAATTAAAAAAATGAGTGAATTTCAGGAACGTGATAGCGGATGGTCATTAATTAAAATATCACATCTTGAAATCAATGTCAACAAATATAAATGTATTAAAGGGTCACAATATATTCCATTACCTCTAACAATACAGAGAAAGTTTGCTTGCATCAATGTCCAAAATACTGATATATATTGTTTTAAGTGGGCTATAATATCAGCACTTTATCCAGTTGATTTGCATACCAATAGATGTTCATCATATAAAGTTAACAACATAAATGAAGAAATCATAACGCTTGAAAATAATATAATATTAAATTTTAAAAGTCTGCATTTTCCTCTACCACTTAATAAAATCAAAGTGTTCGAAAGTAAAAATCCTGATATAAGTATTAATGTGTTTGGATTGGGCGATGATAATAATATAGTCGGTCCATACTATTTTACTGTGCAGGAAAAATTCCAACACATCAATTTGTTGCTTTTGGAGGAAGGAGAAGGAAGATTCCATTATGTATGGATAAAAAATATATCAAGGTAATTGTAAAGAATATATATTCTTCAATAATTTTATACTAATTAAGTTTTTCTTTATATTTACAGATTAATTAAAAGTCAAGTAACGAAACATAAAACTATGGCATATGTATGCAATACCTGTTTAATACATTTCCATTCTCATTCATCATTAAACATACACAAACAGCATTGCAATAAAATGATAACTAAGATGCCAACTGAAGACAATAATTTAGTAAGTTTTAGGAATTTTAAAAAGCAAATGGATGTACCTTTTATAGTATACGCTGATTTTGAATGTATTCTAAAATCAGTTGATATTCAAAATTCTGCAAATATTAAATCTATACAAAAGCACATTCCATTTGCATACAGTTATTATATTAAATGTACATTTAACTCTAATTTAGATATATTTAGAATTTATAATGGTGCTGATGACGCACCTAATCATTTCTTTAAGAGTTTAGTTAAAGATATAAGATATATCTATAAGAATTATTTAAGTGTAGTAAAACCAATGAATTCCTTAACACCACTTCAACAGATCAGACAAATGGAGGACAAAATTTGTCACATTTGTGAATGTTTGCTATCTGTTGAAGATCGTGTGGCTGATCATTGTCATCTAACGGGTGAATATAGAGGTCCCGCACACAAAAAATGCAATTTAGAATTTCAAATTGCAAACTTCATTCCGATATTTTTTCACAATCTTTCGGCATATGATTGTCATTTGTTTATTAGAGAATTATCATGTATTAAAGGTGATATAAATATAATTCCTTTCAATAAGGAATTATATGTATCTATATCGAAAAGAATTTCGGTTAATGATTCCATTGATAATGATGTTGATAATGATGATGATGATGATGATGATGATGATGATGATAATGGTGATAATGATAAGACAATAGAATTACGTTTTCTAGATTCTTTTCGATTTATGCCGTCGAGCTTAGAAAAACTAGCTAGCTATTTGTCTGATGATGACTTGACGACAGTAAAATTAATCTATCAAACTCATAATGAATTCAGTTTAATGAAGCGTAAAGGTGTCTTTCCATATGACTTTCTTAACTCAGTTGATCGGCTGGAGGAAACACAACTACCACCGCGATCATGTTTCTTTAATAAACTTACAAATGAGTCGTGCAGTATAGATGATTATGAACATGCTGAAAATGTTTGGAATACATTTAATTGCAACAAATTGTTGGACTATCTTCTATTATATCTAAAAGTAGATGTTCTCTTGCTATGTGATATATTTGAAAATTTCCGTAAAGTTTGTAAGAAAATTTACAATTTAGACCCTTGTCAATATTATACTACTCCAGGCTTATCTTGGGATGCAATGTTGAAAACAACTAAAATAGAATTGGAATTACTAACAGATATTAACATGTACAATTTCGTTGTACGAGGTATTAGGGGAGGTATTGTTCAGTGTAGTAAACGGCACACCATAGTAAATAATAAATACGTTAATGATTATGATCCCACAAAAGAATCAAATTATCTAATGTATTTTGATGTAAATAATTTATATGGATATGCAATGTCGCAGTATCTTCCCTTTAAAAATTTTAAATGGTTTGAAAACGTTGAAGACTTTAATATACATGTAGTGGAAGAAGACTCAGAAATTGGTTACATATTAGAAGTAGACTTGGAATATCCAAGTACACTGCACGACCGTCATAGCGATTTTCCATTCTGTGCAGAAAATAAAAAAATTGGGGGCATGAAACAGCAAAAATTAATAACAGACTTAAACAATAAAACCAATTACATAATACACTATCGCAATCTGCAACAATGTCTTCAACATGGTTTGATTTTAAGGAAAATTCATAGAATTCTTCAATTTAATCAGTCAGATTGGTTGAAAAAATATATTGATATAAATAACTATCACCGAACATTGGGTAAGAATGTATTTGAACAGAACTTTTTTAAATTGTTAAATAATGCAGTATATGGGAAGACAATGGAAAATGTTGATAAAAGAAAAGATATAAAATTAGTATGTGAATGGGAGAGTAGGGGGAAGAGATTAGGAGCTAGAGCTCTTATTGCCAAACCTAATTTTCACAGTTGTCTGAAAATTCATGAACAAATGGTTGCGATTCAATTGAAAAGAGTACGAACTGTGTACGACAAACCCATTTACATTGGATTTTCTGTCTTGGAACTCTCGAAACATAAAATGTATAATTTTCACTACGAATATATGAAACCGAAATATTGTGAAAATATTAATTTAAATTATATGGACACGGACTCGTTTATATATGATATTAGAACGGATGATCTATACAACGATATTAGAAACGATGTACGAAATCAGTTTGATACATCTGGGTATCCGAAAGATAATATCTATAATTTACCGCTTGTCAATAAAAAAGTATTAGGAATGATGAAGGATGAATGTAATGGTAAAATAATTAAAGAGTTCATTGGTTTACGCGCTAAAATGTATTCAATTAAAATTGATGAGGAGGAAAAAGAAATTAAAAAAATTAAAGGAGTTAAAAAATGCGTAACCAATAGACTAACGATTAATGACTTTAGAAAATGTTTATTTGAAAAAAAAATGTACTATGATTCTATGTATGTATTTAGATCAAAGATTCATGAAATATATACTCAACACATTAGTAAATTAGCATTAAGTTATTTAGATGATAAGCGATTTATTAGAGATAATAGTATTAATACATATGCATGGGGACATTGTGCAATAAATAGTCAACAACCATCATCATCATCATCATCATCATCATCATCATCATATCCCAATGAAAATGTATTAACATCATCTTCAAGTGATAATATTGTACAATAGTATTAAGTGATTTTAGATTATAAGTGAATATATATATATATAACGTGAAAAAAACAATAAATAAATAAATAAATAAAGAATATCATTAAAATATTTTAGTTTGTTTTTATTTTAAACTATAGTCATCTATTGAATAGGAATTTTAAACACAAGTAATCACAATTTGTTTTTGTGTGAATAAAATTTAATCGTGCTTGTTCTTAACCTTACTCAACTAAGTTGATATAAAATTTAATCGTTTAGAAATAAAAAAAATCAAAACAAAACTTTTTTATATATTATTTTATTTTTTTGAGAATTTTATAATATAATAAAAATAAATCTCATATTGAAGTATATATAATATTATTGAAGTTCATCTTTATTGATCCAAGAATTATGTTGATTGGAAAATCCCAACCATTTTACGTACGCCTGGTGCCCCTTAGTTTTAATAACATTTTCAATCAAGTATGTATTTGGAAAATGTGTCTTTAATAGTTCATGTTCATAGAATCCACCAACAATCGGATTCCTTTGATAGTCTTCCAATAAATAGGTAATGGGGTTTGTGTTCTGTAAAGTACGAATTTTAAAAATTTCAGTTGTCCAGTTTGGAGTATATCCTTTTGAAAAAATATGTTTATATTTGCTAATTCGAACGTGATCTCCAACTTTTAGTTTACCAGATTTATATATTTTGGGATGATTATAGACTTGTTTTAGTATAGAACTTTCATTTTCTGCGTTAACAGACTTTGGTGTCATTCCAATTGTTCTATGCTTTTTATTATTATATTGATTAATTAAATCCTTGCATATATGTATCCATTGATAATTTCCTTGTAGACTAAAATTTTTCCACATCATTCCTTTTAGAGTTCTATTAAATCGTTCTACAATAGACGCTTTCATGATACTATATGTAGAATAGTGGTTGATATTATGTTTTTTCATCAAGTTTTGAAATATTTTATTATAGAACTCTTTACCATTATCGGTTTGCAAGTTTTTTGGAATTCTCTTTAGCGAAAAAATAGATTGCATAGCATTGGTTATATCTTCACTACTTTTAGATTTTACAGGTACAGCCCAAGCAAACTTTGAAAATGTATCTATAACTGTTAAAATAAATCTATAGCCTTTGTTATATTTTGAGTAAGCACCCATTTCAACAAGATCTGCTTGCCAAAGATCATCAATTCCCTTGACCACCACTCGACGTCGAATGAAATTTCTACGTGCTTGCTTATGAAGCTCCTGAACCACTTCTTGTCGCTCCATTTCTAACGTCTATCTTACAGATTACATCAATTTAAATGCTGTTGATATTGAATTTAAATCAAAAACGATTTATATATCTATCTTTAAATGCTTTGTAATGAGCTTCGTTTTTTCATTTAGACGTTCTTCAACTGAATCAATTTTGTGATTAAATAATGATTTCATTTCATTTAGTGATTGATTGAGATTATTTAGTATTATACTTTGATCATGTATTAATTTACTTAAACGTGTTTCTACATTATCAAATTTTTCTGTAGTCAACACGTTTTGTTGTTGTATTATTTCGTTAAAACGATCCTCCATTCCCTTAATTCTCTCCATATACATTGTATCCAGTTGTTTCTTTATTTCACTTAAATAAGTTTTCATGTAAATTTTGTTTACGGCATCGTTTTCCAATACAGGACTAGCAATATTTTTTATTCTCCGCAAGTTAAAGTTGAAATTACGATCACTATCCAAATGAATCTTGAAATGTTGATTTTGGTATCTTACAGATCTTTCAATATAATGTCCAAACTTATCGATAGGCATTTTATGAATATGAATTGTTTGTACATTTTTAAGTCTATTTATATAATAATTTTTGCTTCTCTCAATTCCTCAATAATTGATACAATTTCATTATTATGATTTGAGTGACCAGCTGTTGTTGATGAAATCAAAAGACGCAATCTATCAACCAATTCATTAGGATCATCCCAATAAACATAATTATGCTTTTTTCTATTCAATTTCATTAAACCTTTTCCCTCATGAATTTTCTGTTGTTTAAATAGGTTTTTAATAATCGTTGTATATTTAATTGAACGATTTCCTTTAATCTGGCCATTAATACTGTTATTTCGTTTATGGACATTAGTCATCTCCAATATTTGTTTATAATTATTTAAATCTGTTTTATTATAACTGATTGGTTTCTTATAAACTAACAATTCATATAAGCCTGATGTGAAGGGCCATTTTAAATTACCTACAGTAATATTGGTTGAATTGAAAGCGATGGGTTCATTACCCAGTCTCCATATTTGATTTTTATCCTTATGAGGACCATAGGTTTTATCATATATATTTAAGTTAACTTTTGATAAATTATATTGAATACTTTGATTGGGATGTATTGCAATGGTGTTATCATCATCATTGTTATCATCCTCATTATCAACATTATCATTATTATCATCATCATCATCATCATGGTCATCATCAAATGATTGAAACGTGTTTGAACTTTTCTCGATTTTCTTGTTATTAGAGCTTGAAGAAAACGTGTTATAATCAAGCTTACTCTTTTTATATGGTGTACTGAAGGCAACTTTATTATTCTCAAGATCATGTTTAAAAGAGCCATCCGGATATTTTTCATGTTTTATAATGGTGTTATTATTATTATTATTATTATTATTATTAGTTGATTGAACTAATTCTTTTAATGGTTTTGATATTGGTTTCAATGTCTTTTCCAACAATTCATCATTTGCAATTTCTCCAAGCAAAATATTCTTATATTTCTTTTTTAAAATATTTCGAGTTTTAATAAGATTATTAACTAGATTTGTGTTCATATTTATAGGTTGAATTAGAAACAGATTCAAAACAGATCAGTTTAGCAGTTTAGCAGTATAGCAGTATAGCAATTTAGCAGTTAGCAGTTTAATAGTTGAGAAGCTATTAGTTTAATAATTAATCTTGTACTGATTTTAAAGTGTCTGTAATATTTCTTTTATAGCTTTATAAATATATCGAAACCTTTTCTATATCGACCATTATTCATAGGATCATCTTTGTTAATAACTAGAAAACCATATTTTTCTTTCCAACACTCGGTACATAACTCATGAAATGTTTTCAAAGTCATATCAGAACCAACATGATCATTGTAAATATGCTTAATATTCATTGCATCCTGTTTGAAAATTATAATTATATTAGCATTATCGCGAATCAAGTGTTTTGGTATACGTGTATATGTTTGACATAAATAAAAACTATCAATATCTTTATGACGACCCATACAGAAGTAGGCACGTACATGATTTTGTTTCTCACAAGCTATATCGTCGAATATAAATACTGAATTTGGTTTAACTTCGTCTGGCGATAGAACATCATCATTATTGGAAAATGATGAAAAATTTATCTCCTTAATGGGTTTAATTAGACTTTCTAAGTACTTATATTTCGGTTGTTGTGTTGATTTTGAATATAAGTAAATATTTTTAAATTTCAATCCATGAGGACTTTCAATAAGACTGATCATAACATTTGTTTTTCCGCAATTTGATGGACCTACAATAAGAGCTCGAATAGAATTCGGTAGTAATGAACTATGACGAATTTTATTTGATGAATCGAACTTTGATTCGATATTCTTTACGTTAATCCTTTTATGTTGTTTAAAAAAGCGCATTCTGAAATCTAATGATAACATAATATATAAACCAGTCTCTTTTATTTGTTTTCAATCAATTTGATTTTAATCTTTAATCGACAAAGTATCAATAGATATGACAATCATTTATAAAAAGATATTCAATCGTCATCCATCCTTCATTGGTAAAGGTTTTCTAAATAAAATAATTAATAAACTTCCCATTGAACTTCATCTACCCGGTTATCAATTTTGCGGACCTGGTACAAAATTAAAGAAACGTTTAGAAAGAGGTGATCAAGGAATCAATCCATTGGATACTGCTTGCAGAGAGCACGATATAGCATACTCAAACAATAAAGATTTAGAGAAAAGACATATTGCTGATAGAATTTTAACTGAAAAGGCTTGGCAAAGGGTCAAAGCAAGTGATAGTAGTTTGGGTGAAAAATCAAACGCTTGGTTTGTTGCTACTGCAATGAAAGCAAAAACAAAACTCGGTATGGGTAACGTTATTAGTAAAACTAAAAAGTCGTCTCCAGTAAATACCCACAAACTGTTTACACATGCATTGAAAAGTGCAAGAAAGAATATAAAGAAAAGTGAAAACTTGAAAGATGCTATAAAGATTTCACGAAAAGTTGTAAACAATATTTTCAAGGGGAAGAAAAAATCGTTAATAAAAACGCCTCGAATAATACCGCTACCAAAATCTGGAGGTTTTCTTCCACTTGCCCCTATATTTGCTGCACTGGGTGCACTTGGTGGTTTAGCTGGTGGTGTATCTGGTATTACAAAAGCAATCAATGCAGTTAAAAATGGAAAGGAACAGCTGACTGAAGCAAAACGACACAATAATACAATGGAAGCCATTGCGATGGGAAAAGGCATGTTCTTAAAACCATATAAAAAAGGTTTTGGATTATATTTAAAGCCTTATCAACAAAATTTTTAATGAAGCTACCTAAAAGAGCCCTTTCTGATGTAGACTTGAGAAAATATGCAAAACATATTCCAAATTTTAGAGGTGTGTTTATGTGTAACACCCTTCCAAGCAGCAAACCATTTAAAAAAGAATGTGGAATAATCAATCTGGATACTTCAAAGGGCCCTGGCACACATTGGGTAGCATACTGGAAAAACAACAATCAAATCGAATATTTTGATAGCTTTGGCAATTTGCAACCACCAAAACAATTAATAAAATATTTAGGAAAAAACATTAGTTATAATTATGATAGATATCAAAATTTTAATACAATAAATTGTGGTCATTTATGTTTAAAATTTTTGTTTTCGAAGCTAAACTAAAAAGAAACTATAAATGTTTTTTAATAAAATACATTGATTAAGAATTAAAAATATCTTGTTTTATTTATATATATATATATATATATATATAAACATTTTTTTTTGTTTTTTCATTTATTAAAAATTTTAAAAGAAATATTAGAATTAAATAATTTTTCTAATTTCACTTGTTAGAGGTGAGTATTCGATTAAGCGATCATGAATAACTAAACAGTATGCTGATGTTTTTTCTGGAATTGGTTTGTTTGCTTCAGTATCAAATTCAATTCGTACATCAATAGGTCCAATTTTAACAGTTTCATTTTGATGTGAAACATCAACAACAATAAGCGGTGCGTAAGACTTGTAATCATTAACATCCAGCAATGGTTCAGGTTCTCGCATGTAAAAGCCTTGTTGAAATTTTGCATACATATTATATAGTACAGAATACTGGCCATTTTCAAAACGATTATGTAAATCATCATATGGATATGACTCTGAGTTTAGATATACTTTTAAATTAGAGATATTACAATGATCAAATATATTTCCTTGTTCTTTACTTTTCACTTTTTGTAAACCAATTATAAGAAATCGTGGTCTTTCGTTTTGTGGAGAAAGCTTTACATTCCATAAAACCTTTGTAGTCGTTGGTAGTGCAGGATTTACATGACAATCCCAACTACGAAATGCAATTGGTATAGAATTTTTGTTGTTGATTATCTTAAACATTTCCAATTTTGCAAAGTCTGATAGTTGAATATGCGGCATTTTCCATGTTATATCCAGAATTGTTAACTTCAACTGATCAGTTGTATTTGTAGAATAATATGATCTCTCATCGGATGTCGAACGTTGAAGAATGAGCTCATGTTTCGAATTTAATAGTATTTTGTTATAATCTTCAGCAAAACCCATCCACATTTTCAGAGGTATACAACAGCTAAAATGACTTTTTTCTAAAACAAAAGTTTCTTTAAGACACCAACCAGCGTTTTTTAGTGTAGCACTTTCAGCCTTATTCAATGATATAAAATTTTTCATGGTAGATGAAATTCCAAGTTTGCGTGTACGATCAACTTCAAAACCATTAATTTCATAACGAATTTCATCGAACAAATATGAAACAAAGTTGTTTTTAAATTTCACCTCTGTAGCTGGAACCTCTTTGTTTGCTTCCTTCTTCACTATAAAACCATGAATGTAAATCATACTCTCACTTGGTAAGACAAAGAGATCCTGATTTTGAATTGGTATACGAATTTCATCATTGTTGTTGAATGATTTTAGATATGGAGAGTAACTATGATATTCCCTTTTTACAATACTCTCATCATATATAGGTTTTTGAAGGACATTTAGTATTTCATTCATTGTTGAAGATTAAATCCTAATGATTTCAAGTATTCTATATTATATGATGTTAACGGGTTTTTTTTATTTTTTATAGTTTCTCGAATGCGAGTTGATGAGGGATTGAATGGCAATCCTCTTTGCATTACGTTTTTATTGTAAATTATCATTATTCTGGTTTGAAGTGGAGTCTAAGAGTGATTTTTTCTCCTCTAAAATTTATAAGTTCACCGTCTTGATTTAAGATTCTAATCGTTATGTTGTTTATTTGCTGACAGTTGACGGGAAAATAAATAACATTTCGAGGTTTTTCGCTTATTTTATATCCTGGAGGAACATCAAGAGGAAATTCATGAATAGCATGATTCGAAGTATTATTAATAAATGATCCGGTTGTTAAGTTGCTTTCAATGCGTATTGTATTAACATTCGTAATATGTGCAGGTAAGTCAGATTCAAATAACCTTGTAGTATTCAATTGATTAATATCTACAATCATCACTTCCACAGATTTATCATTTTGAAGATTTTGATCAGTGTTATAATATTCAGTTGAATTTACTTCTAATTTACTTTTGCTAAATCCGAGCAACTTTCCTATACTGTTTGGTTGTGAAAAATCTATATCCATTGATGAGGTTATTTCAGTTTTAAGTGTGTTATTGTTAGCTTCAATTACTAGATAAATTGATTCATCAATATCTTTTAAGCTTGAGTTTAAGAAAAAATCAATATCCTCAAGTTCATATGAACCAACCGGAATAGTAATAATATGATTTCCTATATGAAACAAATTGTTGTGAAAATCTACATTAGGTATGGAGTTGAATGTTACAAAATCAATAAGTCCACAAACATATTTTGTAGGGAGTTCAATTGGAGGAAAATATTCTCCAACCAGAGTTGATTTGTTTCCGTTTAAAGATATTGTTATTGACATTTCAAGTATTCAGAATGAACTGATGATGTTTGATGATTATTCTATCTGATTTAAGTGTTAAATAATAAATCCAAAAAAAGAAAAAATGTCTTTTATAATTTTATGTTTTCTTTATTAATATTTGATTTAATAAACTTTCTTAAGAGTATTACATTTTTTTGAGCACATATACAGTATTTTCTATGATAACAACAAACATTTACAGATTCATCATTTTGATATAATGTTTTTAAATTTGGACAATTTAAATCATCCAGGTTATAAAAATTAATTTTATCCTTAAAAATATTTTGAATCCACTTAATTTTTTCTAATCCTTTAGCATAATAAATATAATTTTTATCTTTAACATGCGCAATATAATATTCCACAATATTTGTTAAGGATGAATCACCATCTTTCCATTTTAATCCATGATGATGATTATAAAGCCAATTAATTGAATATTTTTCTTTTGTTGTCAACGATGAATATGGAAAAGGTGGTTTAATAATAAATGTTTGAACTTGTGAGTCGTCAATTGAAATACTCAGTTCTTTTACAATGAATTTATTGTTGAGATAAAAACCTTGTACGTCTACAACTAATATTCTCTCCTCCGACATTGTTTAGTACTAATCAAGTCACAACGACGACTGTAGAACTGTTTATAAAGTCTATGTTTTTAAATTATTATAAAAATTCATTATATATAATGCTTGATCCCAACTGTTATCGATAAGGGAACATTTACAGGTATCAGGTCCACAAGTTGTTTCATTGTTGGACCACACACAATTGGTGTAATGATATCCAAATTTTGATTTACTTTTCTTATAAAATGCATATTCATCGAATTGAGTTTTTAATTTCTTCAAAATAATCTCATGTTCATACCACAAAAACCTTTCTTCGTTCAAGAAGTCATGTAAAATTTTCGAATAAAACTGATTGTTCATTATTTTTCTTATTTTAATTTTTTTATTTATGTTAAATAAATGTTCTTAACACATCAACAACAAAGTTTATATTAAGTAGTAGTAAATGTATTTCATCATATTAGTTAATTTATGATATTTCCATATCCAAATCATGTGTATAATCTTGAATGTTGATTAATGTCATATCGGATCGGTATGTAGTATCATCCTCAGAAACCGTCTCAATTTCACCATTACTTAAAATTCTCTCGTATTCAACTTGACGGTATTCGAAACATGAAATATTTAATCGACGTTTCAAGTAATTGCTGTTATATGTACAACGGATTCTCAATTTTATATTATCTTTGTATTGAAGTTGAAAATGTCTATAAAATGGAGCCGAACTTTCAATTATTCCTGCAATATTTTTTTCTTTTTTTACTAAATCTTGCCTAAATGCTTCAATAGCTTGTTCAACAGTAAAAGATTGATTTATAGGTGGTGGTGGTGGGGAGTCTTCTTGTTCTTCGTTTGATTCATATTCTGCTTTTGTTGTTGTTGTTGACTCGATGTTTTTATTTAAATCATTACTATACTTTAAAAGTTTGAAATTTAGTTGTATGCTCACAGTATCATTATTCGGTAATTTTATTGCAAATTCTGTATTTTTAAGTTCATTTTCACTCAAATCAATAGGTAATGAAGCTGAAAACACTTGTATGATATAGATATATGAAAAAAATATGATAAAAATATTTTTCATTTTAATTTTTCTTTTTTTAATATATATATATATATATATATATATATATATATTTATGTATATATGTTCTTAAGTTAGCGATATATTTTTGAATGAGATGATAAGAATTGTTTCTCATATTTATATACTAATTTAATAATCTTCGTATTGAAATGAGTCATCATCACCACCGCTAGCACCACCAGCTGCTTTCTTAACTATACTATTATTAACCATTTTTTGAGGGAGGAGGAGGAGAGGTTTTTGTTGATTTTTATTCAATGAGCGGATACCAGTCTTACCATTATAAGATTTAGTTGTACCACTAAAAACATGTTCATCTATTTCACTATACGCGCATGATGGTTTGTATGAGTGTACATTTATATCTTTAAAACCACCCTCATAGACTGTTCCGACTAGTGATATCATACCACCAATAACCTCAATTTTTATATGTTGATTGTGACTAAATTGAAATATTGGAATATTTGTTGGCATTTGTTGTCCTCTATTAAGAGAAAAAATTTGCGTTCTAGTCCCTCCTTCTGCAGTTAGAAACACCTGCATTATAATATCCAAAACTATTGCATTTATTATTTGAAAAGTTTTCCACTGTGCATGACAAGTACAATATTTATCACCAGTTTTTAAAAATTGACCCCAATACATATTTATCAAAGTTTTAATTTAACTGAATCTCTTTTTATATATGCATATATATATATATATATATATATATGTATATGTATGCATACACGTATACTTAACCGCAACTGATAAGAAGTTATTGAAATATCTAAAAACGTCTTATACTATCAATTATTGAATATAAAGAATCAGTTTGAAAGTTCGTCTTACGGTGAAAAGTTGAAAGCAAAAAAAAAAAAAAAAATGAGGGCAAGCTTAAGAAAATTGTTTCAAAGTTCTAATATTACATACTTACCTTTAAAGAATATGGAAGAAAATACTATATATGAAATCAACAAGATAGATCGAGTAGATACAAAATATGGTGAAAGTATAAGATGTGATCTAAATAACGAATATTACATTTATTTACCTAAACGATTTCTGATTATTACTAAAAATCAGATGGATTATCTAAACACAACTCCACACATTTTAAAGAAAGTTAAAGAAGTGAAGGGGTCATATACTCTAATCCTTAAAAAGAAGAAGCAATTTGTATTCTACAACAACTTGTATAACAGTACTGAAGAAGACGATGATGATGATGATGATGATGATGAAATAGAAAACACATTTTAAACAATGCACGAAACAGAAACCTTTTAAAATTAAAATCATATATATTTATGTATATATATATATATATATATATATATATTAACAAAACTCTGCATACATTAAAATTTCTTTCACATTTGATTAAATAGAAACTTTATAAAAAAAAAAAACGGAAAAACCGCAACAGAAACTTTTTAAAATTTTCTCATACATTTTAATTAAATAACAACTTTATAAAATTGAAAAACCGCAACGGAAACTTTTTAAAATTAAATTCTCACAACATTAAAATTTTAACCACATTTTTCCTGTTTAGAAACAAAATTACATTTCAGAATTTTGTATAAAAACCCTCTCTAGTTCTACTTTAATTACTATTCAAGTAATGGAAGCACACCTAAAAACAATATTTAAAAAAAGTCAAAATAAAACCATTCTCCCTGTAAAAGAGATGGTTTTTAACCATAACTATAAAATTACGAAGATGGAGCGTGTACAAACACGCTTTGGGACAAAAATTCGTTGTCTGGTGGAAGCGAATAAATATATATACCTACCGAGCATATTCAATAACACCATAGATGATGCTACTATTGCGGAATTTGACCGCAATACCTACTACCTTTTAAAAGAAAGAAAAGGTAGCGAAGATAGCAGCAGCAGCAATAAATATTATGAACTAACTATAAATGCAGCTGCAACAGGTAATTTTTGGTAAATAGTTTTTTTATTTATTTTATTATTATTAAATCTAAATATTATTTTTTGTTATCGTTCTAGCTCAAGATACACTAAAGAAACAAGATGCACTAAATAACTAAAAGTATAATTACACCAACTTTTTTACCATTTTTTTATTATATTGTAAAATTTTTAAACAAATTAATAAATAAAATATATAAGTACATAAATAGTATTGCTTTGGGTTTTTTTATTTCTTATCAACTTTGTTGTGTATGGTTAGGGTCTTGTATTCAAATAATTTCAAATTGTTGTGTATGGTTAGAGTCTTGTATTCAAATAATTTCAAATTCAAACAAATTTAATCAACTGTTTCAAACACACACACACACACACACATTCATACATATCAACGAAACGAATGAAAAACCATAACAGAATTTTTAACAACAGAACAACAATACAATAGGGTGGCACTTATGTATATCATCGTTGTTAGTTTTCTCATACAAAATTAGTACACAAATCCTAACCAACACCTTAAATACTAGCAAAAAAATCACAGACTTTCGTAAACCGCCCTAATGTAGTTTAATTCATATTGTATTAACCCTCTAACTTCAACAAAAATAACATCCACCACGACTTCACTTTAAGCAAAACCGAACACGCTGCCGCCTCATAACACAAAATATCATAGAGTCGAATTTAACCCCAACGACCGTTAAAGGGTTAAGGTATGCACATTTATAAACTAACATACACACACATACATATATTTTGAAAAACATACATACATACACACACGCACCCCCTCCACAACAAAATCAAAACCCTACAATCGTCACACCATCTTTGCGGTTTGACACCCTACCTAAAGAACATCGGTAATGGTCGATTTTCACACAACATACCCCTACTCCATACAACACAATGTAGCAAACCAATCAACTAACTTAAATGCCGGCTGTAGCGTAGGCATGATCCAAATTTTGTATGAGGATCATGGTCGCGAAACCCCACAAACAACCTACTATTGGAAAATGAACTACATGATAGTATAAATAGCTGAAAGTGCATCAAGTAGATCACAACACTCTCCAAAAAATCCTTAAAATAACTCAATGTCTTTAAAAAGAAATTTAGTAGACGAACTCTATAATAAATCTCGAAAATTGTTTGTGTATTGTAGATATGTAATGAAAGGAATAGTTGATCTTTTATGGAGCTGATTTAGGTGAAATGGGAAACTATTCTACAGAAAATAGAAATTATTGATTATTGTAGACTGTAAATGATTCATTCTCAAATTTTCTATGGTCAATACCGTTGAAAATAAAAGTTGCACTCGAAAAAACCTAGGCTGTGGAAAATATTTTTGAAATGTTACGAGTACCAAAAAACTTACAAATAGATGATTGTACAGAATTCTTTAATAGGTACAGGAAAATTCATGCATAAGTAGAATATTAAACATTACTTAATATGAAAGCATCAATAGTAGAATGATTTAATAGATCATCCAAAGGAATTATGTGATGATGGTTCATATAAGTGCATTGAAATATAAAAAGAATAACTTAATGTACTCGTATACAATATAAAAGTTCATCTCACTATTTAAATGTTTCCGATTAAAGTTAACTCAACAAATGAGAAAAAGCTGCTAAATATAATAATTTGAAGATAAACAAAATGTTGAAATTTAATGAAAGTAAAAAATAAAATTAAACAGGAAAAATCTCGTTTGGTTTGTATTTTTTAAAGAATGATTAGGAATGATAGGTCTTAATAA
Source organism: Nowickia ferox (assembly GCA_936439885.1). Lineage (NCBI taxonomy): Eukaryota > Metazoa > Arthropoda > Insecta > Diptera > Tachinidae > Nowickia > Nowickia ferox. The sequence goes on along the minus strand of CAKZFG010000001.1, from coordinate 70,386 downwards.
AGATAATTATATTAAGTTAATTGTACTGGAAATTCTCTAAACTTGTTGGCCTGTATGAAATATTGTGAAAACTTAAGCGTTCAAAATAAATTACAACTAAGCGTAATATTCAGTAACACATAATATTATCACTTTTTATAGTGAAAATTGTACATTTTCCATTTCGAAAGCTCTAGCAAGCGAAATTTCAAAATATGCCCATGGGATATTATAATAGATCTTCACTCTATTCATTTCTATAGCTATCAAATCTTTAGAAAATATAGATAAACTATATAAATTGGGCTTAGATTTTCAATCTTTAAGAATGTATCAAACAAACATACTGAATAAATATGGACTTCAACTGGAATCATGCTGAAGCATACATAAATTGTAAAATGCAATATAAGCAGATCTAACTTTATATCTGTATCTGTATGAGTATTAAATAAATTTACAGAAAGAATATTGAAAGCATGCCGAAGCATGCAAATTTAAAAGAATTCGTCACGTCACATAATTTTCTAAGTAAAGAAATATTATGATTCTATGCTAAATGAAAACGTAAATATGTATCTACTTTGTAAAAGAATAAAAAGAGCGAAATCGTAAATTCTAATAGTATAGATTTTTAACTGAAACACCACTACATCTCGGACGCTTGCGTCAAATCTTTTAAAAATTAAGGCCATTACGGGTGAATGGGGAAATTGTTTCTTCTCCGAAACTGTCCAAAAAAAAATCTGCATGTAGAAATATTTGAAGCAAAAATTCCTTCAAACGTAGATATTCCAATGTTTCTGACACTATATGAAAACACCTAGGCTGAATTCATGGTAGAGGTGACTGAGTTTTTGAAGATAGATTTGGTGTAATACTTGTTTATTAAACATGTATTTCTTTGTATGTAAGCTAATTTCTACTCGCACATATGTAGGTAGATATGAATACATTTGCATATGTACACACTCACATATGTATATATTTTCATTAAAAATAATGGATTTAAAAATTATATTAATGTTCTCTATTTCAAGTAGTAAAATCAAAAAAAGTAGTTATACATCAGAAGAAAAAATAAATAAAACAAGAGACTGACTGACCACCTGATATATAAAGCCTGTCTCACATGAAAACAAAGCATACTTAAACATAGCAGAAATATGTATACAATACGCTAAACTTTAATATAATGAATAAAAAACTTAAAAATAAAACAATTACAAAAAACCATAAAAGGCATAGACGATCACCCTTCATAAAATAAACATATAGCCTATTAATGTAAAGATAGTACCAGTAAAAAGTAGTACAATTTGGGCAATTAAAATTTTAACATTTAATTACCCATAACGCCGACAAAGGACAGTCAGAAATTCCGACATGCATGGTTTTGTGGTTAAGCAATTGTCTATATGCATTTTGTTTCCGCTTGTGGAACTCATCAGTAGACTTGTTTGAGACTGTTATTCTCAATATGTTATTAAGAGTCTTACTATAAACACACGAAGTTTGTTAACTAAATTCAAAAATTTTTTGGGTTGAAGTCTACTGATGAGTTCCAAAACCGGGAACGAAATGCATATAGACAATTGCTTAACTATAAAAACAAGCTAAATCTTTAAATTAAATAAATAAAGACTTTATGTCATATTTGTTTGATGTCTGTATGTTTATATTTGGTGTTTGTTTACATATGTTTTGTGTGTTTGTGTTTCGTCCGTCTGTGATACGTATTGATTTCAGTTTGATTGTTTATATTTGGAGGCTGTCGGTGGCGCGTTAGTTTTTGTGTGCCTGTCTGTCCGTGGGAATTCTTGTAGTTTGATACTTGCTGATAGATAAATTTTGTTTATATTAATTGTATGGCTGGCATGCATCTTTGCTATACGCTTGTTCGTCTGTCCTTCTTGAGATCGCCTCTTGTACTCGCTGCCGTATTAATCAGGCTTATTATGAACAGCAACGTTCGGTTGATAAGAGAAATTTTTACAACAAAGTTGATAAATCGGTATTACAAAATGAAAGCGGTTGAAAAGAAATATCAGCTATAATTTATCAACAATCAACTGCAAAAGAACTATTGTGAATAGCTATTAATGGAAATTTATTCTCTTTTTTGCAACTACAAACCAGTAGGAGATACTATATATTCAATCGAAATGTAAGTAGTAAATAAATAGTCATATATAAATAAAAATCGTTAGAAATAAACAAAATAATTGATTTTATGCAGAGGTCGCATATTATGAGCAACAAAAAGCAAATGGAAAGGTTTGTAAGTTTGATGGAAGCAAACTAGGACATCGCAAAGGCCTCTCACTGCAGCTTACTTTTGTCATTTGTCAGCTATTATTTTTTCCCCTTCAAATGCATATTCACAATTGCGAATACCTACTTAATCATTCCCAACTTTATCAACTGGTTTTCGTAATACCTATTTCAACCATAGTTGATAAATTTTTTCACTTTTAAACTAGTTGATGGTTACTGTTCATAATAAGCCTGAATGACTAACAAAAATGAAATGAAGAAAAAATTGTTGTCAAGTAATGATTTTGTAAGAGAAGAATTTGTAATTACTTCTGATAAAGAAATAGCTTTTTTGTGATCGCATTTACATACATATTTATGTATGTATGTATACACATTTAATATACATAGCAAAATACATTCAGACATACGAATAAATATTTGTTTACATTAAACTTTGAGAAGTATGCATGCACGAGATTGCTTCTATATTGTCCCTCAAACTTTTTCGTTATGTGTTTACATGAAATTTTTTGTCAAGTGGTTAATGTGAAATTATGTATAAATTTTTTGTGCATGCTTCTGCTGAACATCTCAATTTTGTCTTAAAGTTTTTTTTATATACTTAAGTACATATGTACATGCATATGTACATACGTACATTAGAGCGACTCACCAAAAAAGTGCTCGATGTACCTCCTAAAAATGAACCTTGGACTTTTTTAAGATGACATTTAAATTATTTCGGGTATAAAGGGTATATTTTTGCATGTTTTGTCAATTCGAGAATCTGTTTCCTTATCAACATATACAATATGGGTATCATAAGAAACGTTTTTTAAGGCGCGTCCAACTGTATATACAATTTTTCCAAGGACGATCATGCATTTCTTTTTTTAAGAATATTCTGTAAAAAAGAACGGCTTTTGAATTTTTTGTTCGGGGTTGTTCGTAATAGAAATGCCAAATAAACATATTTTAATGTTTAGTCGATTTAATTAAATACGGGTCTCAGCTTTTTTTAAATTCGTGCTAGTTCGAGCTTGGAAAAAAAATGCAATGGGGTTTTAAATAGAGCAATATGGATATCAAATTTTTTCTTTTGCCATGTACATCATCTTTTTATGTATATAATTTATATTTTTTCAAATTAGATGGATTTTACACGGTGCTCTGGAATATATATAAATTCAATCTTCTGGTAACTCTAATATGATAGCGGATTTAGTTTCTAGATCATGTATGGATGAAAATATCACTAAAGAAAGAAAAAAAGAAATTATTCACGACTTTTTGGCGGCATATTTTTTTTCTCAAATTAAAAAAAGTTATTAAATTTTATTGTTTATATTTACAAAACTGTCCTCAAAAACAAAATCTAAATTCAAAGATGATCTAAATAGAGCAATATGGGTACCCTATTTAAATTGAAGGGTTACCAACCCATTGCATTTCTTCAAAAAACGCGAACTAGCACGAATTTAAAAAACAGCTGAGACCGCGTAATTAAATATATATAAATAATATAATATAATAATATAAATATATAATTAAATCGGCTAAAGATTAGAATATGTTAATTTGGCATTTTTATTACAAAAAACCCCGAACAAAAATTCAAAAACCGTTCTGTTTTACAGAATATCCTTAAAAAAAACATGGATGATCGTCCTTGAACAAATTGTATATACAGTTGGACGCGCCTTAAAAAACCTTTCTTATGATACCCATATTGTATATGTTGGTAAGGAAACAGATTCTCAAATTGACAACACATGCAAAAATATACCCTTTTTCAAAATGGTCCAGCTCACGAGAGGTCAAAGCTAGAGCCGAAATATTTTAGATGTCATCATAAAAAAATACCAATGTTCATTTTAAGGGGGTACACCTTGCACGAATTTCGCTTCCATACTACTTGAGTCGCTCTAACGTACATATGAATCTACAAACAAATGTAATAACATGATAATGTTTTTTTTTTTAATTATCCTTAGAAACAAATATTCGTCTGATTGATTAAATTTCCGGTTGTGTTGCTACTTAGCAACAGTATCAGAATTAGTTGCTGAATATTTGTTTAACTGTGGGAATTTTTCAAATGAACGTGTGTGTGTGTGTTTGTTACGGTTGATCATGTGTGCTTTGTATTTTTGAATGACCGTTCATGCTTTACATCTTTGGTGGACATGCTGATGAAATTTGTTTATACATATTAAATCTATGAGTATTCGAGTATGTATGTATGTACGTATGTACTATATTTTTTACATTCATACATACATATGTACATGTTGACCAACAATACTAATTTTTGACGACAAATTTTTGCGTGACTGTATCAACTCATTTTTTTTAATAATAATAAAACATTGGTTAATAGATCGGAAATCATTAAATTTTTATTGAATAAATTTGAACAAAAATAATTATAATTGTTAGTTCTACAAAGTTAAACCATTAATTTAAAAAGCTGCTTCTTTTGATAGTAAAAGAGCATTTCTTAATGCACAAACACCATTATAATGCTAACTGCAATATAGATGGTCTGGATACTTAGTAGCCATTTGCTTAAAGTTGCTGCAGCCAATATCCTCTATATTTACAATTTTTTTCTGGAATATTTTTTCTAACCATCGTCTTTTTTCTTCACCTTTAACGTATATTTTGGAGAGTCCTACATTAGCTTTTAAAAATTTACAAACGCTTTGATATGAAACAGTTCCATCGTTCCAGCTTAAGTGATGATAATGTTTTGCTAACTAGTTTGCTTCTATTTGCTTTTTTTGTTGTTACAAATTTAAAATCAAAAGGAGGTTTTATGATAAAATTGATGTATTGGTTACTGTTGAAAACGATTGCTACTTCTTTTGCGATAAAATCATTTGCATTACTTTTGAAGCCTTGCAATTCTATGAACACTATATTATTTTTCATCTTTTTTAATTTATAAGATGTTACGAACTTGGCCTCTTATAGGTATGTGTTCAATTAGACGATCATGAATATGAACGCAGTAAGCTAATGTTTTGGCTGGAATATTTGTTGCTGTTTCAAATTCAATTTTTATGTCAATAGTAGTAGGGGATTGCCAATACGACCCCACTTAAAATTTTAAAATTTGTGTGAAATTTTAAAATTTGGGTAATTAAAATTTGAAATTGTGTTTTGGGTGCGCTTTGATGTTTTTTTGTTTAGATTAGGAGTTTTTTGTTTACATTAGGAGTTTTTTGTTTACATTAGGAGTTTTTTGTTTACATTAGTTGTGTGAACGGGTGATTTTTTTTGGGTGACATTAATTGCATGTGAACAGGTGATATTTTTTTGGTAATGCATTAAAAATCATGAAATTGATTTTTCCAAATGCCGACGGCAAAACATAATATATTTTTTCCTACTATGGGAAAACGAGAAAATAATTTTTCCTAATGCCAACGGGAAAATCATGAAAATGATTTTTCCTAATGCCGACGGGAAAGTTATGAGTGTTGTCAGACTAAGAAAATGTGTGATTTGGGGTGGGTGGGGGTGTTATCGTAATACCATCAGGAGAAATTATATTTGATGACTAATACGCGATTCTCATATATATACATATATATATGTATATATATATGTATGTATATATGTTTATATGTGTATATGTATGTATGTATATATATATATATATATATATGTATGTATGTATGTATGTATGATTTTCTCACTATAATAAATTATTTATCATGCCAAAATTTTATGATATAAAATGTTCTCACATATGTGAACGCCCCGAATGCTTGTGTTTGTGTGTGGTCGAGTTTGTCTGTCCCAGATAAGTTTATATTTTGTTTATTTGTTTAAGAAATATATATTTCATAACATTATGAAATTCTTGAATGTGTATGTATGTATGTATGTACGTAAGTTTTACCCAACAGTATTATGGGGACTAATGTCCCGTTGTAATATGAATCTTATCATATTTAAATATATTTACCAATCCGGTTCATGCAATATGAATCTTATAATAAACCGTTGTTATATGAATCTTATCATATTTAAACATAGTTACCAATTCGGTTCATGCAATGTGAATCTTATAATAAACCGTTGTAATATAGGTAAATCTTATCATATTTAAAACATATTTACCAATTCGGTTCATGCAATATGAATCTTATAATAAACAGTTGTAATACGAATCTTATCATACTTACTAACTTAACTCATGTAATCTGAATCTTTGATTTAAGAGAAAGAATATTATTTGCAACATTCGTTGATTCATAGTTTTAAGAAAAATTATTTGTGATCGTGACTAATCGTTGATCGCATAGCTGCAACCAACGACTGAAAACCATAATGTAAGTTTAGAATTTAAGCATTAATTTTTACTTTAATAAACGAAGACGTTCACGTCTTTAAAATTCATACATACATATGCATGTGTGACAGTGGGAATTTGTGTTTGGAATATTTTGTGGCTCTGTAGACGTAATATTTGTATACATTTATATTTTGCAACGCAGTCATTTCTTTGACTACGATTATTTTAAAGCAGAGGATTTTCCACTAAGTACAGTCATCAGCAGAGAAACAAAAAGTAGAAATTTGTAAGTAAGCAAAAAAGTTAACTTCTCCTCCTCCCCACGTCCTTCTATTACCTTTCTGTAGTTTGTATTTGAAATAAGAAAACACTTGTATCTTTTTATTTTGTATACATTTATTGTTTAAAATTTGATAAAATTTTATAATAATACATACAGTAATATATTCTTAAGTATAAATATTTTAAAAAGTTAAAAAGATCATTTAAAACAAGATATTTCTTTTGAGAGTAAAATAGCATTTCTTAATGCGCACACACCAAAATTATGACAATTACAATAAAAATATTGTGGATACTTAATTTCCATTTGTTTAAAGCTGATGCAGCCTATATCCTCAACGTTAGAAATTTTTCGGTGCAAAATGTTTTCCAACCATCGTCTTTTTTCTTCTCCTTTTACATATATTTTAGAACATCTTGCATTTGCTTTTAAAAAATTACATACGCTTTGAAATGAAACTGATCCAGCAAGCCAGCTTAGGTGATGATAGTTTTTTGTAAACCACTTTGCTTTTCTTTGCTATTTTATTGATAACCATTTAAAATCAAATGGTGGTTTTATAATGAAATTGTTATATTCATAATTGTTGAAAACAATCGCTACTTCTTTTGTGATGAAATCGTTTGAATTAGATTTGAAACCTTGCACGTCTATAAAAATTATGTTATTTTCCATATTACTTAATTTACAAGACTTTTCGAACTGTCCTTTGATGGGTATATATTCTATTATACGATCATGAATAAGAATGCAGTAAGCTGATGTCTTTGCTGCTATATTAGTTGCTGTTTCAAATTCATTTTTTAATATCAATGGGTCCATTATTGAGCGATTCATTCTGATGATTGACATCTACTACAATAATAGGAGCTTTTGTCTTAAACTCTGAGATTCTTTCACATAGTAGCTTTGTTGGAATCTTAGATAGATATCATATAGAATTGCATAACGTTCATTTTTAAATTTTAGGTTTAGATCATCATACGGGTATGAGACTGAATTTAAATGTACTTTTAAATTAGTCAAATCACAATGAACAAACTTATTTTCTTGTTGAAAAGCAATCAACACAAAACGGGGCGTTCTCTATTTGCAGCCAGTTTAACATTCCAAATATGGCTAGTTCCTGTGTTTAATTGTGGAATAATATGACAATCCCAACTGCGAAATGCCGTGGGTATAGAAGCACCATTGTTAATAATTTTAATCATATTCAATTTGCTAAGGTCAGATAATTGAACATGAAGTATTCTCCATGAGATGAGTGAAATTGAAAGTTTAGCTTTTTCAGTAGAAACACCCGTGCGTACAAGATCTTCATCGTTCTTATTGCGCAAGAGTATCAATTCATGTTTTCCATTTAATATAACTTTGTTGTAGTCTTCAGCGAATCCTAGAAGCATTTTTAGAGGTACATAGAAGTTGAAAAATCCATTTGCAAGAGTGACATCGTCAATTTTGTTCCATCCAGCATTTTGCATCACATTGCTTTCGTTTGGTGATAGAGAAATCAAGTTTTTTATGGTGCTCGTGGCTCCTAAATATCTTGTATGATCAATTTCAATTCCATTGAGCTCATAGCGAATTTCATCAAATAGATATGCTACAAAGTTGTTTTTTAATTTAAAGTTCTCTGAAGAAGAAGAAGAAGATTTAGGGATATTATCATCGGCAACAAGCCCCTCTACATAAATGTAGCTCTCACTGGGTAGCATGTACAAATCTTGATTTTGTATTGAAATTCTGATTTCATCATTATTGTTGTAATATTGTAAGTATGGTGCATATGTATGATAGTCCTTTTTGATTATATTCTCATCAGAGAAAGGTTTATCTAAGACATCTATTATTGAACTCATTTTGTCTTCAATTTAAAATTCAAGGACTTTAAAAAATTTTTATTTGATGTTGTTAGTGCTTTCTGTTGAACTGGTCGCTTTAATGTTGTTGTTGTTCTTGCTGCTATATTTTTCAATGTATTTGTGTTGTATATTATCATAATTTAGTTGGCCTTAAATGTATTCGTATTGTTATTTCCTCTCCTCGGAATTAAATTAAATCACCGTGCTGATCAACTACGCGCAGCACTAGTGAACTTATCTCTCTGATGTTTACAGGTAAATAGATGATATTTCTTGGGACCTCATCTATTTTATAGCCTGGAGGCACATTAATCGGAAATTCATGAAGTGTGTGCGACTTGGAGTTATTCATATAGGTATTAATAGCAATACTACTTTTAATTCGCAAGAGATTCACTTTAAAAATATTGAGTGGTAGATCTGACTAATAATATTTGTTTGGTGTTAGGATTTTGCTATTGAATTCTAAAAGTTTTCCAATTGTATTGTCTTTATTAAAATATACAGGATCCTTGGAACTATTAACTTTAACTTGCATTGTATTGTTATTGGCTTCAATAAAAATCTTATTTTCTGGACAGAGTCTTTTGTATTGCTCTTGTATAAAATCTGCAATATCATTCAATTCATAAGATCAAATTGCTATTTTATTTTCCCCTATATGGAACATATTGTTATAGGTGTCTACATTTGGAATACTGTTGTATGAATGAAAATCAGTTAGAGCACACTCATATGCACCATGTAATTCAATAGGAGGAAAGTAACTAGCAGATAACTCTGACGAGTTAGAACTCAGAGTAAGTGTTATTGACATTATAACTGTCTGATTACAAATAAATAAAATTTAGTACAACATATGGTTTATAAGTATGATTTATATATTTATTTTATTTTCTTATTTAAAAATTAACATTCGTTTCTTAATATTACTACTATTGTTGTTGATGGTGGTGGTGTTCAGCTATAATATTTCATTCTTACTTATCCAAGAATTGTGTTGACTAGAAAATCCCAGCCATTTAACGTATACCTCCTTTCCTTTAGTTTTAAGAACCTTTTCAACTAGATATGTATTTGGAAATCTAGTTTTCGAAAGTTCTTCAGTATAGAATACACCTTTAATAGGATTACCAAGATAATCTTCTAATATGAATGTTGTAAGATTTGTATTTTGAACTCTTGTAATTGTGAAGATTTCTGTGGTCCAATTTGGAGTATAACCTTTTTCAAATGTATGCTTATATTTGCTTATGCGTACATGATCTCCAACATTAAATTGAGACATTTTGTACATCTTGAAATGACTGTATACTGTATTTAGTAGCTTTTGGTCATTTGTTGAGTTGACTTTAATCGGAGACATTTTAATGGTGCGATGACTTTTTCTATTGTATGCTTTAAGTAAATCTTTGTATATATCAAAACACTTATATGAACTATTAACGCTAAATACGTTCCTTATCATTCCTTTCAATGTTCTGTTAAATCGTTCTACAATTGATGCTTTCATACTGCTATATCTTGAGTAGTGATTAATGTTGTATTTATCCACTAATTCTCCAAAGTGTTTGTTGAAAAATTCTTTACCATCATCCGTTTGTAAGGTTTTTGGTACTCGTCCCAATTCAAAAATATTTTCCATTGCCTTGGTTGTTTCGAGTGCAGTTTTTGTTTTTAGAGGTACTGCCCATGCATATTTTGAAAATGTGTTAATTACAGTTAACAAAAATCGATAATTTCTGTTTTCTCTAGAATAGATCCCCATTTCAACTAAATCAGCTTGCCAAAGATCATCTATTCCTTTCATTACAACTCTACGACGCATAAAAACTTTTCGAGCTTGCTTATGCAGTTCGTTTACTAAATTTCTTTTTGAAGACATTAAGTTGTTTTACAGATTTTTTGATTGTGTTGATCTACTTGACGCACTTTCAGCTATTGATAGGAACATGTAATTTTTCAATCTATAAGTTTTCTCGTTAAGCTGTTCAATTTGTTCTTCAAAAGAAGATTTAATTTTTAGAATGTCTTTTTGAATTTTATAATTGTCTTCTATCTCTAATTTTATTTCGCGTTATATTATTATCTTCCTTAAAGTATGTTAATAATTTCTCTTCTAGTTTTTCGATTTGAGTTTGCAGAAACAATTTATTGATGACATTGATTTCCTCCAGAGCTTTTGCAACATTTTTGATGCTTTTGTTTTGGACATCAATGTTGTTGTTTGTATCCACAAAGAACCCCAGCAGTTTAGGTGCATTTTTCAAAGAAATTATGCTGCTAGTATCGTTTAAATAGTGTCCAAATTTATCAACAGACATACTTTATATACTTTATTAAAGTTAATGTATTATATTCACTTCACGTGGTTCTTCAATAATTGATACAATCTCGTTATTGTGATTGGTATGACCTGCAGCTTGTGGTGCAAGCAGTAGTCGAAGACGATCTACTAACTCATTTGGATCGTCCCAGTATATATAGTTTGGCTTATGGGCGTTAAATTGCATCAATCCGTCACCTAAATAGCTACCTTTTGGCTTAGATCGTGTTGATTCGGATAAATTCTTCTGATTTTTCCCGTAAATAAATTTCTTGATAATATATTTATATTTGTATCCCCTAGTACCCTTGATTTTACCATCATGTTATAGTCTCTTCTATATGCATTAGTTGTAGTTAAAATCTTTTTATAAATTTCGAGTTCAAATTTATCATAGTTTTTGGGTGTTTTATGAATGAATGAATGATTGGTGTTAGAGCCCATATTTGACCACCAACTTGTATTTTATCATTATTCAATTTGAGGTTACTATTTCCAAATTTCCATTCATTATTGAAATCTTTATGTGGACCATAGTTTGTATCTAAATAATTTCTTGCTTCAGTCAGTATAAGTGTCATTGTTATTGGAAGTCTGTGTGTGTGTGTCTTCATTTTACTTTCTTCTTTTATTGGAATTCTGTGAATATTTTTAGAACTATTTGTGAATTCTTTTAGAGATTCTGTTATAGGTTTAAATCTAACTTTTAGTTGTTCACGTGTATCTATTTCTCTACTTTTTATACTACAAAGCTTTTTCTTCAAGACATTTCTTGTGGACACCAACTGCTTTAAGACTTTTTCATCCATGTTTGCTAACAGCAAATAGTAGATCAGCTATGACCTATTATATCAGGTATCAGCTATTAGAGCAGCTTATCAGGTATCAGATCAGTTATTGCAAATAGATATATGAAGTTTAAAGTTAGATTAATAACTAAAGGTAATCTTTTATGAGTAGTTGTTTATATAGTTATGAAATAGTCAAATTGCTTTCTGTAGCGACCATCGTTTAATTCGTTACCTATGCTTATCATCAAAAATCCATATTTATCCTTCCAACATTCTCGACAAATTTCTTGAAACTTTTCATAGCTCATATCGCTGGCAACATGAGCCCTATAAACGTGCTTCACATTTGTCTCATATTGTTTAAACATTATTATAACATGTGCATTGTCTCTTATTAAATGCTTGGGAATTCTTGTATAAGTTTGACACAAGTAGAATGAATCAATATCGTTATGTCGTCCCAAGCAAAAATATGTACGTATATTATTCTGCTTTTCGCACGCAACATCATCAAATATCATAATTGAATTAGTTTTAGCTTCTTCAGGCAGAATAACTGTTCATTATCGCTGAATGTATAATATCCCATACCTTTAATTGGTGAAATTAATTTCTTTAGGTATTCATATTTAGGTTGATAGAGAGATTTTGAGTATAAATAGATGTTTTCAAACTTGAGTCCATTAGGACTTTCTAGCAAGCCAATCATAACATTAGTCTTTCCACAATTTGATGGTCCCACTATTAGAGCACGAATAGAATTTGGTAAGAGAGGGCTATGCTTTATTTTTGAACTGATGTTCGCTGAATCATCAATGTTACGAACTAAAATATTTTTATGTTGTTTTACTAACTGCATTTTTGTAACTTAATGCATTTCATATATATTACCTCTTATATAGGAAAAATTAGATAATATGGTTATACGATATCAGAAAACTTTTAGTCATAAAAAGACCGTCGTTGGAGGAGGTATAGTAGACAAAATAATAAACTCTCTACCTGTTGAACTTCATCTTCGTGGATATCAGTACTTTGGACCTGGAACGAAACTACAAAAACGTTTAAATCGAGGTGATAAAGGAATTAATTTATTGAACTCTGCATGTAAAAATCACGATATTGCTTATTCCAAAAATAAGGATTTAAGTACCAGACATAAAGCTAATAAAATACTTGAAAAGTCCGCTTGGGATCGAGTTTTATCAAAAGATAGTAGTCTTGCTGAAAAATCATTGGCATATATGGTTACTAACGCAATGAAAGCTAAAACAAAATTTGATATGGGTGTGGAGAAAAAGAAAAATGTTATAAAGAACAAATTAAATGGTAAAACCCTATTTAGAACATCAATTAGAGCTGCAACAAAAATACTAAAAAAAGCTAAGGCTGTAAATGCAACAAAGAATGCAAAAAATCAACTTGATGAAGCAACTAGACATAATAGAGCGATGGAGTCTATAGCAGTTGGAAAAGGACTTTACTTAAAACCATATAAAAAGGGTTATGGTTTAGTTCATAAAGAGGAATCAAAAAACTCTTAGAGATGCTGCCCAACAGACCACTTCTGATGTGGACTTAAACCGTTTCTCTATAAATATTCCATATTTTAGAAGAGTTTTCATGTTGAATACTCTACCAAAACGAACAAAGAAAATTGAATGTGGAATAATCAATTTAAATGCATCAACAGGACCTGGTACACATTGGGTAGCATATTATAAAAGCATCACTGAAAAAGAATATTTCGACAGCTTTGGAAACTTACAACCTCCTTCAGAAGTAGTCAAATATCTTGGTACAAATATAAAATACAACTATAATCAACATCAGAATTTTAATACATTTACCTGTGGACATTTATGACTTAAGTTTCTCTATGAAATAACTGAAAATATTAAATAAAAACACAAACATTTATATTTTACAAAACTCTTTAATGTCTTTTTATTCATAATTTAAAAAACTTAATTAATATAATTTATTGCCAGACAGGATATTGGGAATTTTGAATTAGAAATTCACTCAGCTCATTCTCAATGATTAGGTTTTCTTCACCTTCTCTACATAGACAATATTTTCCGCTCGAGAGATCTTTAATATCGTCATCAGTTAAATTATTATATCGTTTAGGCAGGAACATTATATGTTTATCCATTTCAACTTTTAGTGTTGCTCCATATTTCGTTAGTAGTAGGGAACTGGCGGTTCTACCGCAATTAAAATTGTTAAATTGTGGCTGAAATTGTTAAATTGTGGGCTGAAATTGTTAAATTGTGGCTGAAATTGTTAAATTTTGGCTGAAATTTTAAAATTCTTGGAAATTTGTTTACATTAGGAGTTTTTTGTTTACATTAAGTGTTTTTTGTTTACATTAACTGTTTTTTGTTTATATTAAGTGTATGTATGTTTGTATGTATGTTTGTATGTATATATGACCGTGAGAACTTGTGCGCGGAATATTTTGTGGGAATACATTAAGGGGGTTTATATGTTTGAAGCTGTTATATATATATGATTTTTCCTAATGCCGAAGGCAATACATGATTATTTTTTTCAAATGCCGACGGCAAAACATGATTATTATTTTTTTCAAATGCCGACGGGAAAACATGTTTATTTTTTTCAAATGCCGACGGGAAAATCATGGAAATGATTTTTCCTAATGCCGACGGAAAATTTGTGGGTGTGTCTAGCTGTAGAAATTGAAGTCTGGCTGTAATTGGTGGAGGGCGGGGTGTGTCTAGCTGTAGGAATTGAAGTCTGGCTGTGATTGGTGGAGGACGGGGTTTGTCTAGATTGTGAGACCTTAAGGCTGACCGTGATTTGGGTAGGTGAGGGTGTTTTGTAATATGTAACCGTGGGAATTCGGTGACGTATATGCTTGTTGGAATTTAAGCCAAGCTGTGCTCGTGGAGGGGCGGGATGTATTTGAGGTAGATCGACTGGTGGAGGGTGGGGAGTTGTTGTAATATGTATCCGTGGGAATCTGTGTACATGTATGTATGTATGTCTGTAAGAGTTTAAGGCTGTCTGTGATTTATGAAAGGCGAGGTGAGAGTGTTCATGTAATACGTATCCGTGGGAATCTGTGTATATGTATGTTCGTAGGAGTTTAATGCTGATTGTGATTTGAGGTGGGGGAGGGTGTCGTTGTGATAGATAGATAGAATGTGCCTATGTGTGTGTGTGTGTATGTATGTATATGTAGGAGTTTAAGGTTGTCCTTGATTTGAGGTAGGCGGGCGGCGTTATTGTAATATGTATCTATAAGAATTTGGGTGTTTATATGTCTATAGGAATTTTTGTACATGTATGTCTGTACGAGTTTAAGGCTGATCGTGATTTGGATTGTTGAGATTGATCGATTGTATGTGACCTTGAGAATTTGTGTATGTATATCTGTAGGTAACTTAAGGCTTATCGTGATTTATGAGGGGCGAAGTGTTCATTAAATATATCATGATTACTGAGAGGTGAGGTGAAGGTGTTCATGTATATGTATCCGTATTTGTGTGTATATATGTCTGTATGAGTATAAGGCTGATCGTGATTTAGGTTGTGAGATTGATAGATTGTATGTTACCTTGAGATTTTGTGTATGTATATCTGTAAGAACTTTAGGCTGACTGTGTTTTGTGAGGGGAGGGGCGTTGTTGAAATAGGTGTAATTTTTCGTAAATGAATTTTAGTATGTGTGTGTGTGTATGTGATTTTCTCACCCTAGTATTTATATGTACGTTGAAATAAATTATTTCTCATATATCTGAACTTCCCTAATCCTAGTATGTTTTTCATATTGGAGGATGAGATTGCTTTATATTTTATCAAGCTTAAATTTGTCCAGTGTTAAAGTCTGTCGGTCAGAAATTTGTTTATATTTGTATAAATATTAATTTCAGATTTTGCAAAATTCTTGTGTACGATCGTGATGATTTTGTGTGTGTGCGTATGCGCGATAGAGTTTGACTGGTCTGTGATAAGTTTGTTTATTTAAGTACATTTGTCTTCTTCGACTTTCATCTTCAAGCGTCAATAGCTTGGAGAACGGTTTGTATGGTTTTATGATGTAGATATGTAAGTGTGATTGTTAAAATCCAATAAATACTTGAGCATGGGTAAGAAATTTGATAATATGTGTACATATGTACATATGGATCTACAAATTGATTTTATGTATGTATGTATGTACATACAAATAAGTCTGGGGCTCCCTGTTTAAATACATTTTTTTTTGTCATGTGCTGTTGTTGCTGTTGTAAATATTCGCCTGGTCTTTTGTGTATACATGTGAAATATCTCGATAGTTTTTTTATTTGAAATTAAAAAAACGTTCTTTTAATTTCTAGATGTATTTACTTAAAAGTTAGTGAGGAGTTTCTGTTTTAAGTAAAATTTAATTCCTCTCTAGTTGTAGTAACTATAGTATAAATATTTAATATATTTTATTTCCATTTGTTTAAAGTTGATGTAGCCTATATAGTCAACTTTAGAAATTTTTCGGTGTAAAATTTTTTCCAACTATCATCTTTTTTCTTCACCTGTTTCATATATTTTAGAACATCTTGCATTGGCTTTAAAAATAATAAACGCTTTGAAATGAAACTGATCTAGCAGTCCAGCTTTTTTTAACCACTTTGCTTCTCTTTCCTTTTTTATTGATAAACATTTAAAATCAAATGGTGGTTTTATAATGAAATTGTTATACTCATTATTGTTAAAAACATCCGCTACTTCTTTTTGTAATGAAAATCATTCGAAACCTTACTCGTCTATTAAAACCATTTTTTCATTCATATTACTTAATTTATAAGACTTTCAGGACTTTCTATTATTCGATCATTAATAAAAATGCAGTAGCTGAGGTCCTTGCTTACTGTTTCATATTAAATTTCTATATCAATTGGGCCGCTATTGAATAAAAGGAACTTTTATCTTAAACTTTAGTGCATTTGGAAGTGCTTGAGATTCTTTCATATAATAGCTTTGTTGGAATCTTAGATACGAGTACATATAATATAGAATTGCATAACGTTTATTTTTAATTTTTATGTTAAGATCATCATCATTTAGATATGAGACTAAATTTAAATGTACTTTTAAATTAGTTAAATCATAATGAGGAAACTTGTTTTCTTCTTGAATAGCGATCAACAGAAAACGAAATCGTTTTCTTACAATTTAGGTCTGGCCTCTCAACGGTTCCTCTAGTATACAAGATGACTTTCTATGTCAACATATCTGTCTACTCTTTGTCAGCGTTAAGGGACAATTAAATGTTAAAATTTTAATTCCTCAAATTGTATTACTTCATACTGATAATATATTTTCATTAATAAGGTATATGTTTATCTTATGAAGGTTACTCGCCTATGGCTTTTATTTGATGTTCTAGATGATTTTTTTTCTCATTTTATTAAATTTCAGCGTATTGTGTATATATTTCTGATATTTTTAAGCGCGCTTTATTTACCTGTCAGACAAATTGTACGTATCAGTTGATCACTCAGTCTCTCTTTTTAATAATTTTTTTCTTTTAATATGCCACTACTATTTTTTCAGATTTTACTACTTGAAAAAGAGAATATTTATGTAATTTTTAAATGTATTCATATATACATATAGGTAAATATATGTATGTATGTATAGAGAAATTACTTTATCTACAAAGAAATACATGTTTAATAATCAACTATTCTAGAAAATCGATCTCAAATAACGCAGTTACTTACCTCCACCATCAATTCACCGTCGGTGTTTTTATAGTGTCAGAAACACTAGAATATCTATGTTTGAGAGAATTTTTACATCGAGTTTTTCTACATGAGGTTTGCTGGTTGACATCCTTGAAGTTATTGTTGACGTAGGCTGGGTTGTATCACATTCAGATGTAATCATTTCCTACTTAAAAAAGGTCCTCATTACTATCAACTATATCTGTATACATTTCGTTCATGAGTTGGGTTGATCCAGATACAATTGCTGTCTACAGATTAATGATTAGAAACACGTTTCTCATCACCTTCTAACAGATTTATATATTTTGCTAGCATGCATGCCTTAGCATGCTTCTATCGATAGTGACGCGAGAGTCCGACATGTAGTGGTGTTTCAATTAAAAATCTATACTATTAGATTTTACGATTTCGCTCTTTTTATTCTTTTACAAAGTAGATACATATTTATGTATTTCATTTAGCACAGAGTCATAAAATTTCTTTGCTTACAAAATTGTGTGACATTCTTTTTAATTTGCATGCTTAGGCATGCTTTCAATATTTTTTCTGTAAATTTATTTGATACTCATACAGATACAGATATAAAGTAAGATCTGCTTACATTGCATTTTACAATTTATGTATGCTTCAGCATGATTCCAGTTGAAGTCCATATTTATTCAGTAAATTTGTTTGATACTAATTCATACACATATACATTCTTAAAGATTGGAAATCTAAGTCCAATTTATGTAGTTTATCTATATTTTCTAAAGATTTGATAGCTATAGAAATTAATAGAGTAAAGATCTATTATAATAGCCCATGGGCATATTTCAAAATTTCGCTTGCTAGAGCTTTCGAAATGGAAAATGTACAATTTTCACTATAAAAAGTGATAATATTAGGTGTTACTGAATATTACACTGTGTTGTAATTTATTTTGATCACTTAAGTTTTCACAATATTTCATACAGGCCAACAAGTTTAGAGAATTTCCAGTATATTAAGTTAATTATCTTTCTTAAGACCTATCATTCCTTCAAAAATACAAACCAAACTAGATTTTTCCTGTTTAATTTTATTTTTTACTTTCATTAAATTTCAACATTTTGTTCATCTTCAAATTATTATATTTAGCAGCTTTTTCTCATTTGTTGAGTTAACTTTAATCGGAAAAATTTAAATAGTGAGATGAACTTTTATATTGTATACGAGTACATTAAGTAATTCTTGGTATATTTCATTTATATGAACCATCATCACATAATTCCTTTGGATGATCTATTAAATCATTCTACTATTGATGCTTTCATATTAAGTAATGTTTAATATTCTACATATGCATGAATTTTCCAGTGTCTATTAAAAAATTCTTTACAATCATCCAATTGTAAGCTTTTTCGTACTCATAACATTTCAAAAATATTTTCCACAGCCTAGGTTTTTTCGAATGCAACTTTTATTTTCAACGGTATTGACCATAGAAACTTTGTGAATGAATCATTTAAAGTCTACAATAATCAATAATTTCTATTTTCTGTAGAATAGTTTCCCATTTCACCTAAATCAGCTCCATAAAAGATCAACTATTCCTTTCATTACATATCTACAATGCACAAACAATTTTCGAGATTTATTATAGAGTTCGTCTACTAAATTTCTTTTTAAAGACATTGAGTTATTTTAAAGATTTTTTGGAGAGTGTTGTGATCTACTTGATGCACTTTCAGCTATTTATACTATCATGTAGTTCATTTTCCAATCTATAAATTTTATCGTTCACCTCTTCAATTTGTTTTTTCAAAAGATGATTTGATTTTTAGTATGTATTTTATCAATTTTATAACTATCTTCTATCTCTAATTGTATTTCACGTTGTACTCTATCAATTTGCATTTTAATATATTCTTGAATTATATTAATTCCTTAAGCTATATTATTAATTTGTCCTATAGTTTATCGTTTGGAGTTTCCAGAAACAATTTACTGATAACATCATTCTCTGTCAGTGAATGATGATGATGATTAGTAGAAATTATATATTTTATATATTTTTCAACATCAAATTTCTCATAGTATTTCCATGTTTTATTATCAATCATTATAGAAAATAAAGCTACTATTAGGGCCTATATTTGACCATCAACTTGTATTTTATCTTCATTTAGTTTTAGGTTACTATCACCAAACTTTCATTCATTATTCAAATCTTGATGTGGGCCATAGTTTGTATCTAATTCAATTCTTCCTTCCAAGACTGATAAATGAGTATAAGTGTCTTCAGAATTGGAAGTCTATGAGTAAAAATCATCTTCATCATCCTTATCATCATTCTCAGTATTAGCATCATTAAATAAGATGCTGATATCATCAAATATTGTTCCTTCTGAAAGTTTCGGTGGTGTACTTGTCTCTATATTGACTGATGGCTTTAAACTTGTATTATTTTCAGCTTCTATCTTGATTTTACTTTCTTCTTTCTTGCGAATTCTTTCAATATTTCTAGAACTATTTATGAATTCTTTGAGAGGTTCTGTTATAGGTTTAAATGTATCTTTTATTGCTCACATGTATCTATTTCACCAGTTTTTATACTACGAAGCTTTTTCTTCAAGACATTTCTTGTCAACACCAACTGTTTTAAAATTTTCTCATCCATGTTTAATAATAGTAAATAACAGGTATCAGCTATTAGATCAGGTATCAGCTATCAGATCAGGTTATCAGGTAACTGGTCTGGTTTTCAGATCAGCTTATCAGGACCTGATCTGTTTTTCAGATCAGCTTATCATGACCTGGTCTGGTTTTCAGATCAGCTTTTCAGGACCTGGTCTGGTTTTCAGATCAGCTTAATAGGACCTGGTCTGGTTTTCAGATCAGCTTATCAGGACCTGGTCTGGTTTTCAGATCAGCTTTTCAGGACCTGGTCTGGTTTTCAGATCAGCTTAATAGGACCTGGTCTGGTTTTCAGATCAGCTTATCAGGACCTGGTCTGGTTTTCAGATCAGCTTATCAGGACCTGGTCTGGTTTTCAGAGCAGCTTATCAGGACCTGGTATGGTTTTCAGATCAGCTTATCTGATTCAGATTGGGTTATCAGTTTACAAGTAGCTCCCCATTTATAACATTTAGATGAATGCAGTTTAAGGTCAGATGAAAAACGAAAAAGTAAACTTTTATGTAGTCAAATTCTCTTTTTTTCTATAACGATCATCGTTCAATTCAATATCGTTGCTTATAATCAAAATCCATATTTATCCTTCCAACATGCTTTATATTTGTCTCATCTTACTTAAAAATTATAATTACATTATGATTATCTAGTATCAAATGTTTGATGATTCTGGTATAAGTTTGACATCAGCAGAATGCATCAACATTCTTATCTCACTCCATACAAAAATATGTTTCTCACATCTAACATCGTTAAATATCATATCGGAATTACTTTTAGCTTTGTTAGGAGAAATAACAGATTCAGTATCTGTAAATGTGTATTATCCCATTCCTTTAATTATGAAATTATGTAATATCTTTAAGTATCCATATTTGGGTTGATAGAGAGATTTTGAGTATTAATATGTAGATTTTTTAAAATTTTAGTTCATTAAGACTTTTTAGCAAGCCAGTCATAACATATTA
Source organism: Nowickia ferox (assembly GCA_936439885.1). Lineage (NCBI taxonomy): Eukaryota > Metazoa > Arthropoda > Insecta > Diptera > Tachinidae > Nowickia > Nowickia ferox. The sequence continues at coordinate 49,219 of CAKZFG010000001.1, read as the reverse complement.
TTTTTTATTTTATTTTTTTACAATTTGACAGACCAACTATTTTTGCGCAAATAAAATTTGGTAGAAGGGAACTATGACTTGTTTTTGAACTAACGTTTGATGAATCATCAAAATTTTGTACCATCCTATTTTTAGGTTGTTTCACTAACCACATTTGTGTAACTAAATGCATTTTATAAATATTATCTCTTATTAAAAAAATAAAATAATACAGCTATACGATATCAGAAAATATTTTATATATACTCACATTCAAAACAACATAAAACTATCATTTGTTTTGATTATGAGTATACGTCAATATTTATGAAATGCATTTAGTTACACAAATGTGGTTAGTGAAACAAAGTATATTTTAACAGCCTTATTTATAAAAATTATTAAGACTTTATAAAGGCTTTTTTAGAAAATTTTTTTATGAAAATTTGTCTAAAAAACCCTTTATAAAGTCTTAATAATTTTTATAAATAAGACTGTAAGAGTTTAAAATCATTATTTTTATGATAATACTGGTTTTAAACTCTTAAATATACTTTGTTTTGACTATGAGTAGGGACCATTATCTCTTATATAGGAAAAATAAAATAATACAGCTATACGATACCAGAAAATATTTTCTGGTGTCGTATAGCTGTATTATTTTATTTTTTCTATATAAGAGACAATATTTATGAAACACATTTCATAAATATTGGTGCATACTCATAGTCAAAACAACCTAAAAATAGTATGGTACGAAATTTTTGATGATTCATCAAACGTTAGTTCAAAAACAAGTCATAGTTCCCTTCTACCAAATTTTATTTGCGCAAAAATAGTTGGTCTGTCAAATTGTAAAAAAATAAAATAAAAAATAATATGTTATGACTGGCTTGCTAAAAAGTCTTAATGAACTAAAATTTTAAAAAATCTACATATTAATACTCAAAATCTCTCTATCAACCCAAATATGGATACTTAAAGATATTACATAATTTCATAATTAAAGGAATGGGATAATACACATTTACAGATACTGAATCTGTTATTTCTCCTAACAAAGCTAAAAGTAATTCCGATATGATATTTGACGATGTTAGATGTGAGAAACATATTTTTGTATGGAGTGAGATAAGAATGTTGATGCATTCTGCTGATGTCAAACTTATACCAGAAACACCAAACATTTGATACTAGATAATCATAATGTAATTATAATTTTTAAGTAAGATGAGACAAATATAAAGCATGTTGGAAGGATAAATATGGATTTTGATTATAAGCAACGATATTGAATTGAACGATGATCGTTATAGAAAAAAAGAGAATTTGACTACATAAAAGTTTACTTTTTCGTTTTTCATCTGACCTTAAACTGCATTCATCTAAATGTTATAAATGGGGAGCTACTTGTAAACTGATAACCCAATCTGAATCAGATAAGCTGATCTGAAAACCATACCAGGTCCTGATAAGCTGCTCTGAAAACCAGACCAGGTCCTGAAAAGCTGATCTGAAAACCAGACCAGGTCCTGATAAGCTGATCTGAAAACCAGACCAGGTCCTATTAAGCTGATCTGAAAACCAGACCAGGTCCTGAAAAGCTGATCTGAAAACCAGACCAGGTCCTATTAAGCTGATCTGAAAACCAGACCAGGTCATGATAAGCTGATCTGAAAACCAGACCAGGTCCTATTAAGCTGATATCTGTTATTTACTATTATTAAACATGGATGAGAAAATTTTAAAAGAGTTTGGTGTTGACAAGAAATGTCTTGAAGAAAAAGCTTCGTAGTATAAAAACTGGTGAAATAGATACATGTGAGCAATAAAAGATACATTTAAACCTATAACAGAACCTCTCAAAGAATTCATAAATAGTTCTAGAAATATTGATAGAATTCGCAAGAAAGAAGAAAGTAAAATCAAGATAGAAGCTGAAAATAATACAAGTTTAAAGCCATCAGTCAATATAGAGACAAGTACACCACAGAAACTTTCAGAAGGAACAATATTTGATGATATCAGCATCTTATTTAATGATGCTAATACTGAGAATGATGATAAGGATGATGAAGATGATTTTTACTCATAGACTTCCAATTCTGAAGACACTTATACTCATTTATCAGTCTTGGAAGGAAGAATTGAATTAGATACAAACTATGGCCCACATCAAGATTTGAATAATGAATGAAAGTTTGGTGATAGTAACCTAAAACTAAATGAAGATAAAATACAAGTTGATGGTCAAATATAGGCCCTAATAGTAGCTTTATTTTCTATAATGATTGATAATAAAACATGGAAATACTATGAGAAATTTGATGTTGAAAAATATATAAAATATATAATTTCTACTAATCATCATCATCATTCACTGACAGAGAATGATGTTATCAGTAAATTGTTTCTGGAAACTCCAAACGATAAACTATAGGACAAATTAATAATATAGCTTAAGGAATTAATATAATTCAAGAATATATTAAAATGCAAATTGATAGAGTACAACGTGAAATACAATTAGAGATAGAAGATAGTTATAAAATTGATAAAATACATACTAAAAATCAAATCATCTTTTGAAAAAACAAATTGAAGAGGTGAACGATAAAATTTATAGATTGGAAAATGAACTACATGATAGTATAAATAGCTGAAAGTGCATCAAGTAGATCACAACACTCTCCAAAAAATCTTTAAAATAACTCAATGTCTTTAAAAAGAAATTTAGTAGACGAACTCTATAATAAATCTCGAAAATTGTTTGTGCATTGTAGATATGTAATGAAAGGAATAGTTGATCTTTTATGGAGCTGATTTAGGTGAAATGGGAAACTATTCTACAGAAAATAGAAATTATTGATTATTGTAGACTTTAAATGATTCATTCACAAAGTTTCTATGGTCAATAAAAGTTGCATTCGAAAAAACCTAGGCTGTGGAAAATATTTTTGAAATGTTATGAGTACGAAAAAGCTTACAATTGGATGATTGTAAAGAATTTTTTAATAGACACTGGAAAATTCATGCATATGTAGAATATTAAACATTACTTAATATGAAAGCATCAATAGTAGAATGATTTAATAGATCATCCAAAGGAATTATGTGATGATGGTTCATATAAATGAAATATACCAAGAATTACTTAATGTACTCGTATACAATATAAAAGTTCATCTCACTATTTAAATTTTTCCGATTAAAGTTAACTCAACAAATGAGAAAAAGCTGCTAAATATAATAATTTGAAGATGAACAAAATGTTGAAATTTAATGAAAGTAAAAAATAAAATTAAACAGGAAAAATCTAGTTTGGTTTGTATTTTTGAAGGAATGATAGGTCTTAAGAAAGATAATTAACTTAATATACTGGAAATTGTCTAAACTTGTTGGCCTGTATGAAATATTGTGAAAACTTAAGTGATCAAAATAAATTACAACACAGTGTAATATTCAGTAACACCTAATATTATCACTTTTTATAGTGAAAATTGTACATTTTCCATTTCGAAAGCTCTAGCAAGCGAAATTTTGAAATATGCCCATGGGCTATTATAATAGATCTTTACTCTATTAATTTCTATAGCTATCAAATCTTTAGAAAATATAGATAAACTACATAAATTGGACTTAGATTTCCAATCTTTAAGAATGTATATGTGTATGAATTAGTATCAAACAAACTTACTGAATAAATATGGACTTCAACTGGAATCATGCTGAAGCATACATAAATTGTAAAATGCAATGTAAGCAGATCTTACTTTATATCTGTATCTGTATGAGTATCAAATAAATTTACAGAAAAAATATTGAAAGCATGCCTAAGCATGCAAATTAAAAAGAATGTCACACAATTTTGTAAGCAAAGAAATTTTATGACTCTGTGCTAAATGAAATACATAAATATGTATCTACTTTGTAAAAGAATAAAAAGAGCGAAATCGTAAAATCTAATAGTATAGATTTTTAATTGAAACACCACTACATGTCGGACTCTCGCGTCACTATCGATAGAAGCATGCTAAGGCATGCATGCTAGCAAAATATATAAATCTGTTAGAAGGTGATGAGAAACTTGTTTCTAATCATTAATCTGTAGACAGCAATTGTATCTGGATCAACCCAACTCATGAACGAAATGTTTACAGATATAGTTGATAGTAATGAGGACCTTTTTTAAGTAGGAAATGATTACATCTGAATGTGATACAACCCAGCCTACGTCAACAATAACTTCAAGGATGTCAACCAGCAAACCTCATGTAGAAAAACTCGATGTAAAAATTCTCTCAAACATAGATATTCTAGTGTTTCTGACACTATAAAAACACCGACGGTGAATTGATGGTGGAGGTAAGTAACTGCGTTATTTGAGATCGATTTTCTAGAATAGTTGATTATTAAACATGTATTTCTTTGTAGATAAAGTAATTTCTCTATACATACATACATATATTTACCTATATGTATATATGAATACATTTAAAAATTACATAAATATTCTCTTTTTCAAGTAGTAAAATCTGAAAAAATAGTAGTGGCATATTAAAAGAAAAAAATTATTAAAAAGAGAGACTGAGTGATCAACTGATACGTACACTTTGTCTGACAGGTAAATAAAGCGCGCTTAAAAATATCAGAAATATATACACAATACGCTGAAATTTAATAAAATGAGAAAAAAAATCATCTAGAACATCAAATAAAAGCCATAGGCGAGTAACCTTCATAAGATAAACATATACCTTATTAATGAAAATATATTATCAGTATGAAGTAATACAATTTGAGGAATTAAAATTTTAACATTTAATTGTCCCTTAACGCTGACAAAGAGTAGACAGATATGTTGACATAGAAAGTCATCTTGTATACTAGAGGAACCGTTGAGAGGCCAGACCTAAATTGTAAGAAAACGATTTCGTTTTCTGTTGATCGCTATTCAAGAAGAAAACAAGTTTCCTCATTATGATTTAACTAATTTAAAAGTACATTTAAATTTAGTCTCATATCTAAATGATGATGATCTTAACATAAAAATTAAAAATAAACGTTATGCAATTCTATATTATATGTACTCGTATCTAAGATTCCAACAAAGCTATTATATGAAAGAATCTCAAGCACTTCCAAATGCACTAAAGTTTAAGATAAAAGTTCCTTTTATTCAATAGCGGCCCAATTGATATAGAAATTTAATATGAAACAGTAAGCAAGGACCTCAGCTACTGCATTTTTATTAATGATCGAATAATAGAAAGTCCTGAAAGTCTTATAAATTAAGTAATATGAATGAAAAAATGGTTTTAATAGACGAGTAAGGTTTCGAATGATTTTCATTACAAAAAGAAGTAGCGGATGTTTTTAACAATAATGAGTATAACAATTTCATTATAAAACCACCATTTGATTTTAAATGTTTATCAATAAAAAAGGAAAGAGAAGCAAAGTGGTTAAAAAAAGCTGGACTGCTAGATCAGTTTCATTTCAAAGCGTTTATTATTTTTAAAGCCAATGCAAGATGTTCTAAAATATATGAAACAGGTGAAGAAAAAAGATGATAGTTGGAAAGAATTTTACACCGAAAAATTTCTAACGTTGACTATATAGGCTACATCAACTTTAAACAAATGGAAATAAAATATATTAAATATTTATACTATAGTTACTACAACTAGAGAGGAATTAAATTTTACTTAAAACAGAAACTCCTCACTAACTTTTAAGTAAATACATCTAAAAATTAAGAGAACGTTTTTTTAATTTCAAATAAAAAAACTATCGAGATATTTCACATGTATACACAAAAGACCAGGCGAATATTTACAACAGCAACAACAGCACATGACAAAAAAAAATGTATTTAAACAGGGAGCCCCAGACTTATTTGTATGTACATACATACATACATAAAATCAATTTGTAGATCCATATGTACATATGTACACATATTATCAAATTTCTTACCCATGCTCAAGTATTTATTGGATTTTAACAATCACACTTACATATCTACATCATAAAAACATACAAACCGTTCTCCAAGCTATTGACGCTTGAAGATGAAAGTCGAAGAAGACAAATGTACTTAAATAAACAAACTTATCACAGACCAGTCAAACTCTATCGCGCATACGCACACACACAAAATCATCACGATCGTACACAAGAATTTTGCAAAATCTGAAATTAATATTTATACAAATATAAACAAATTTCTGACCGACAGACTTTAACACTGGACAAATTTAAGCTTGATAAAATATAAAGCAATCTCATCCTCCAATATGAAAAACATACTAGGATTAGGGAAGTTCAGATATATGAGAAATAATTTATTTCAACGTACATATAAATACTAGGGTGAGAAAATCACATACACACACACACATACTAAAATTCATTTACGAAAAATTACACCTATTTCAACAACGCCCCTCCCCTCACAAAACACAGTCAGCCTTAAGTTACCTACAGATATACATACACAAATTCTCAAGGTCACATACAATCGATCAATCTCAACAATCCAAATCACGATCAGCCTTAAACTCGTACAGACATACATGTACAAAAATTCCTATAGACATATAAACACCCAAATTCTTATAGATACATATTACAATAACGCCGCCCGCCTACCTCAAATCAAGGACAACCTTAATCAACCTTAGTCATTATCTTACCGCAATTCTCATCCTTCATCATACCAATTACTTTTTTATTTACCGGTGGAAAATTATAAATATTGTCTGTAGGATAGTCCGATGTATCAAATTGTTCTTGTATGTAATTTTTTATGTCAGCGTAAAAGTCGTCCGTCTTTATTGAATATATAAAAGAGTCCGTGTCCATATAATTTAATGAGATTTTTATCTTAAACGAAAGCTCCAGTACGCAAAATCCTAAGTAAATTGGTTTATCGTAGTGTGTCTTGACTCTATTCATTTCGATAGCTACCAGATCTTCAGAAAATATAGATAAACTATGAAAATTTGGTTTTGATATCCAATCTTGTGCCCCCAAATGATTACAATTCGTTCTCTCCCAACTATTGGCAATTTTAACATCTCTCCTCTTATCCACATTTTCCATTGTTTTACCATACACTGCATTATTGAGTAGTTTGAAAAAGTTTTTTTCAAAAGCATTTTAGCAGTGGCTCTATGTCTGGTATTTAGGTCAATATAGCCTTGTAACCATGGAGATTGTTTAAATGCTAGAATATGATGAGTTTTCTTTAAAACTAAGCCATATTCTAAGCACTGTTTCAGAACTCTGAAGTGTATCACGTATGATTGCTTTTTAGAGAAATCGGTTATCAACTTGTTATACTTCGCTTGCATAGGTTTCTTATTTTCAGCGCAAAAAGGAAGATGCTTATGCAAGTCGCGTAAATGAGAGGGATAATCCAACGTGACCTCATATATATAACCGTCTGTTCCGTCTTGCGATAACCATCTGAACCCACCATGAGGAAGATATTCCGACATCGCCCAACCATACAAATTGTTAGCGTCTAAATAGACGAGAAATTCTGAGGGCTTCTCTTTATCGAAATCTTCCAAGTATTTGTTATTCGCTTTCGAATATCTTTGGCTACACTGTACGATTCCCCCACGTATACCTTTTTTCATAAAATTCTACATGTCTATGTCTGTCAATAATTCTCATTCAATTTTTGTGTATCTGAGCATTGCATCCCAGGAAAGTCCAGGTGCTGTATAATATTGACATGGATCCAGCTCATAAATACCTTTGCAAACTTTTCTAAAGTTCTCGAAAATATCTGTCAGTAAGAGGACATCAGTTTTTAAGTAAAGTTCCATGTAATCTTTCATAGTTTTGCAACCAAAAGTATTCCATACCTCTACAGCATGTGAGTATTCCTCTAAAGAACACTCTTTATTGTTCAACTTATTAAAGAAATCACTGCGTGAAGGCAGCTGACATCCATCTAATTTTTGGAATGAACTCATAGGGGAAAATACCTTTTTTCTTAATAAGCTGAAATCCTTTTTCTGAGTGAAATAAGGACCTTATAGTGCTGAAATCATTATCCGACAAATTGCAGGCTAATGATTCCAAACTCTCAGCCATAAACCGTATTGTATCAAGAAGTCTTATTTCAAGCTTATGACCGTCGCTCATTTCTTTAAATTGGGAGAGGGATATATAAAGTTCCTTATTGAGAGGGAGTACTTTCAGTTGCATTGAAATTTCACCTACTTCTTTAATAAAAAGTCCACTAATATGACAATGATCTCTAAAGCGATCTTTACCTAGAAATTTTTGACAAATGTGACAATTCACCGCTCTATAAAAATTATAAACATCAGAAGGGGATAAAGTATCCATTTGCCTATTATTTACTAAATAATTATTATAAATATCCTCACAATCTTTAATTAAATATGTCACGAATTTTTTTGAGGCATCTTTCCCTGTATAAATCTTTAACTTATCTAACTTACTGCTATGGAGACACTTAATATAATAGCTAAATGCACAAGGAGTGTGCTTTTTGATAAGACTGGTTTTACTACTTACACTATCACTAATGTTTTCTAATATGCACTCGAAGTCCGCATATACTACGAAGGGCACATCCATTTTTCTCTGATGCCCCTTAAACTGTAGAATAGCATCGGCACCTGTTGGCATAGTGGTTACTATCTTGCCACATTCTGTTTTATGATTAGATATGACGTTCTGCCCATGCGTATACTGCAGGCAGCTATTGCAGAAATGTAGCTTACTTTTGTGCTTTGTAGTTTGGTTGACTAAAAGTCTGTGAATGATAAAAAATAAAAATAGATAACAATTAATAAAAATGTACATATTTCATAAATTATATAAAACCAATATATGTATCATTAAATTAAAGTGTAGTATAATTTTCTAACTTACTTTGACATGTTCTTTATCAAAACGTAGTGATGAACTTCACCATTTTCTCAAAGCAGCAGGTGTACATGATTTATTTTCTCATCTTTGGTCACATAATAAGGACCAATGATCTGATTTGCCCCCTCATCATATCCAAATACGTTCACACTTATTGCCAGATTATTCACCTCGAACTCCTTGATTTTGTTTAGTGCTAATGGGTACGTTAGATTTTTGAAATTTAACGCTACACCATTTCGCGTAACAATCGTCTCTGCAGCAATGTCAGGGATATTATACCAACTCCAGCGTCTTGCATCATGATATTTGGTAGTATCCATTGCAGCAATCAGACACCACTTGAAGCAATATGCATCGCTGTTTTCTATGTTGATGCAAGCTTTTATTCCTTCTAATTTTTGAGGTGTGGATATCCAATTCGAGCCTTTCGAGCGACGATTTGTTGATGTTGATTTCTACTCGGACTATGCGTGACAAGGTCCAACCAGTATCTCGCTCTTCAAATTCGGACATTTTGGTTGAAATCTCCTCAACTTGTTTACGGAATAACTCTTCTATGTTATCTGCCTTCGTCAGCAAACTCATTTTGGCTACATGTGATATTATGCACAACTCCAATTCTTCCTCAACAATTTTGATGTACTCCGCCACAATACTCACATGAAATTTAATAATTATATGCTTAGTTAAATTCATTTGAAGCCTCTCAATAAAAATATTTTTGTTTTCCTTAATAAATTCTTCCAAGAGAAGTTGATCTTTTTTATTTAGAATTGCATATGTCGCGATATGATTTTTAAAGGCTTTAGATATTTTATAATATCTCACATTCTCTTTGACTTCTTCTGTCCTAGCATGTGAAGTACTCATTGGAGTTGGCAGAGTTTCTTCTCTTCTTTCTTGTAATTTTACTTCTCTATCACTTTCCGGTAAACTTATATCCATAGCATCGTTGTATAAAGTCCCTCCAAGGATATCCACACCTTGTTGTTGAGCTTGTTGTTGTTGCTGCTGCTCTTGTTGATGATAATTAAGAGGTTGCCATTGCATCAAATTGGGATTATAATTGTAATTTGAATGCTCATATTGCATTGGCACTCCTGATCCCAAAAACTGATTATTCCATGACATTGGTGTAGGCTAACAGTTAGGCATAACGTATTGCTGATAACTCATTAGTAGTTGATATTGAGGGTATTGTAGAGATGGTTGTTGCTGATGATGATGAAAAGTGTTTAGCTTCTGCTGCTGATTTTGAAGAGATGTGCCCTCGCTTACCACCCCTTGATTCAGCACACTATGGGTCTTAAGATGATCCAAAAAGGATTTTTGATATTTGTAAACTTTGTTACATCTATTACACTGCTGCTAAATACAATAAAGTACTGATATGTTGATTAGAAAAGTTGGCGTATTTATACGAAAATTAGTAGCAGTAGCTCTGCTTACTTGCAAATTTCTACTTTTTGTTTCTCTGTTGATGACTGCATTTAGTTGAAACTTTGCTGCTTTAAAATAATCGTAGTCAAAGAAAATGATTACGTTGCAAAATATAAATGTATTCAATAAAATATTCCACTCACAAGTTCCCACGATCGCACATTTATACATTCATACATGCATACATTCATTTATACATTCATACATGCATACATACATTTATATATTCATACATGCATACATACATTTATACATTCATACATACATACATATAATACATACATTCATTCATACATTCATACATACATACAAATATATTTCTTAAACAAATAAACAAAAGATATGCTTAACAGCGACAATCAAGCTGGACCCCCCACACAAGCATTAGGAGTGTTCACATACATGAGAACATTTTATAAATAAATAAATAAAATAATTAAATAAAATAAATTAAATTATAAACAATTTATTTCATTTATAAACAATTTATAGCGTTAGGAAATCACACAAACACATTCCCACGATTCATATGAGAATCGCCTAGTAGTCATCAAATCTATTTTCTCTGATATTACTGATATATTATTACGATAACAAATTTCTACAGTCTGGCAACACCCGCAATTTTCCCTTTGGTATTAGGAAATAATAATCATATTTTGCCGTCAGCATTTGAAAAAAATAATCATGCATTGCCGTCGGCATTAGGAAAAATTATCATGCATTTCCGTCGGCATAAGGAAAAATAAATTTTCACTATTTCACCATTGGTATTAGGAAAAATCATCTCATGATTTTCCCGCTGGTATTAGGAAAAATCATTTTCATGTTTTTTCCCGTCGGTATATATGTATACTTATGAAATCTTAATCTTATGAAACCCCTTAATCCACCCCCCCCCCCCAAAACATACATACATATAAATTCCCACGGTCATAAAAAACCAGACTTATTGAAACGCCCTCGTATGTATTTAGTAATAAAAAAAAACTCCTTGTGTAAACAAAAAATTGGACGGACTTATTGAACCACCCTCGTAGGTATCAAATTTCACAAATTTCCCAGAATTTTAAAATTTGGGTAATTAAAATTTGAAAATTTCACAATTTTAATTGCGGCAGGACCCCCAGTTCCCTACTACTAACCTGGAAAAAAACTAAAAAAACGTTTAAAGCGAGGTGATAAAATTAATTTATTGGACTCTGCGTGTAAAAGTCACGATCTTGCTCATTCCAAAAATAAGGATTTAAATACTAGACATAAAGCTGATAAAATAGTTGAAAATTCAGCTTGGGATCGAGTTTTATCAAAAGATAATATTATTGCTGAAAAATCATTTGCATATATGGTTACTAACGCAATGAAAGCTAAAACAAAATTTGGTATGGGTGTGGAGAAAAAGAAAAATGTTAAAAAGAACAAACTAAATGTTAAAACACTATTAAGAACATCAATTAGAGCTGCAACAAAAATACTACAAAAATAAAACCATTAGATATTAACTCAGCTATTAAAATTGCACGAAAAACTATTAACAAATCATTAAAAGGAAGAAAGTCTCAAATTATAGTACCACGTGTTCTAAAAATTGTTGGTTTTTTACCTCTAATACCGATTTTAACTGCTCTGGGTGCAATTGGTAGTCTAACAACTGGGGGTGCTGCTATATAGCTAAGGCTGTAGATGTAACAAAGTTTGCAAAAAGTCAACTTGATGAAGCAACTAGACATAATAGAGTGATGGAATCTATAGCAGTTGGAAAAGGACTTACTTAAAACCATATAAAAAGGGTTTAAACCATAATCATATTACAAAGAAGAATCAAAAAACTCTTAGAGATGCTACCCAACAGACCACAGGCGTTTTTCTATAAATATTCCATATTTTAGAGGAGTTTTCATGTTGAATACTCTACCAAAAGGATCAAAGAAAATAGAATGTGGAATAATAAATTTAGATGTATCAATAGGACACATTATACATTTTATTGCATATTATAAAAGCTGCAATAAAAAAGAATATTTCGACAGCTTTGGAGGGAACTGGGATACGGGTACAATTAAAATTGTAAAATTGTAAAATTTTAATTACCCAACGAGGGTGGTTCAATAAGTCCGTCCAATTTTTTGTTTACATAAGGAGTTTTTTTTGTTTACATTAAGTGTTTTTTGTTTACATTAACTGTTTTATGTTTATATTAAGTGTATGTATGTTTGTATGTATGACCGTGGGAACTAGTGAGCGGAATATTTTGCGGGAATACATTAAGGGGGTTTATAGGTTTGAAGCTTTTATATGTATATGATTTTCTAATGTCTACGGGATAACATCTTTATTTTTTTTAAATGCCGACGGGAAAATCATGGAAATGATTTTTCCTAATGCCGACGGAAAATTTGTGGGTTTGTGTAGCTGTAGGAATTGAAGTCTGGCTGTGCTTGGAGGAGGGCGGGGTGTGTCTAGATTGTGAGACCTTAAGGCTGACCGTGATTTGGGTAGGTGAGGGTGTTTTGTAATATGTAACCGTGGGAATTCGGTGGCGTTTATGCTTGTTGGAATTTAAGCCAAGCTGTGCTTGGTGGAGGGCGGGATGTAGTTGAGGTAGATCGACTGGTGGAGGGCGGGGAGTTGTTGTAATATGTATCCGTGGGAATCTGTGTGCATGTATGTATGTATGTCGGTAGAAGTTTAATGCTGTGTGTGATTTATGAAAGGCAAGGTGAGAGTGTTCATGTAATACGTATCCGTGGGAATCTGTGTATATGTATGTTCGTAGGAGTTTAAGGCTGATTGTGATTTGAGGTGGGGAGAGTGTTGTTGTGATAGATATGAATATATGTATATGTAGCAGTTTAAGACTTTCCTTGATTTGAGGTAGGCAAGGGGTGTTATTGTAATATGTATCTATAGGAATTTGGGTGTTTATATGTCTGTAGGAATTTTTGTGCATGTATGTCTGTAGAAGTTTAAGGCTGATCGTGATTTGGATTGTTGAGAGTGATCGATCGTATGTGACCTTGAGAATTTGTGTATGTATATCTATAGGAAATTTAAGGCTTATCGTGATTTATGAGGGGCGAAGTGTTCATGTAATATATAACCTCACAATTTGTGTGTATATCTGTAGGAGTTTAAGGCTGATCATGACTAATGAGAGGTGAGGTGAAGGTGTTCATATATATGTTTTTTTATTTTTATTTTTTATTCATGGGATGAATAGGATGAAATCATCGAAATACCCTGGCAGTGATGGTGTTTGCCAGGAGTGCGAGACTTTAACACGCTAAAACACCCCTTTACACTGACCCAAACCTTCCCCGTGGTACTGCCGCAAGGCTTTACATCACGGGGTGGGAATAGGTCCTAGACCTAATCTAACCTAAAGAGATTCTTCTGCGAATCTCTTCTAACCTACGAAGTTCTAATAGAACGAATTTTGCAAAATTACATACACACGTCCAGTTATACAAAGATTCCAACATGGTTGGAACTATGTTGTCCGGCCTAATTCTACGCCCTAAATCTACTTCTAAGCACTCTCTTCTACTATCAAATCGTGGACAGATGAAGAACACATGTTCGGTATCTTCCACGACATTACCATCACAGCTCGGACAAAACGGAATACTGTCATGTCCGAAACGGTACAAGTACGACCTGAAGCAACCATGTCCAGTCAAAAACTATGTAATATAGTAGTTCAAGTCACCGTGCTTTCTTGATAACCATGTACTGATGTCAGGTATCAGTGAGTAAGTCCATCTTCCCTTATCAGTCGCTGTCCATCGTGCCTGCCACTTACGTAGGCACAAATCTGTCAAACCATCCGTACTGTCCGATATCGCCTCTAATTCGATGGGCATCAAACCGGCAATGACAAAAGTTGCCTCGTCGGACACATTTCGGAATGCGCTACATACTCGCAGGGCGGCCAGCCTATACACAGGGGATATCAGATTCACATACGTAGAATATCTCAGTGAACCTGACCATATAGGGGATGCATATAGGATAATGCTTTTAACTACACTAGAGATCAATTTCCTCTGCAGATATTTTGGACCTCTTGTATTCGGCATGATCCGGGATAGAGCTGAGCAGGTCTTCGATGCTCTGGTACCTATATACTTAAAGTGCTCATGAAATGATAGACGTGTGTCAATCATTACTCCAAGGTATTTTAGACATTCCCTGGATTCTATGCTACACGTACCAATATTAAGCCTAATGGTTTCCCTACTTTTCCGACTATTAATCAGAACCGCCTCTGTTTTATGGTCAGCTAGAGCTAGACCCATTGACCTGAGCCAAGACCTAACGATCTGAATACTGGCATTTGCAATGGTTTCCGCCTCTAGTAACTCTTTTGCTTCACATACTAACGCTATGTCGTCTGCGAATCCAACTATCTTTGCCTTCTCAGGTAGATTTATATATGTATCCGTATTTGTGTGTATGTATGTCTATATGAGTTTAAGGCTGATCGTGATTTAGGTTGTTGATATTGATAGATTGTATATTACCTTAAGATTTTGTGTATGTATATCTGTAAGAACTTTCGGCTGACTGTGATTTGTGAGGAGAGGGTCGTTCTAGAAATAGGTTTAATTTTTCGTATATGAATTTTAGTATGTGTTTGTGTATGTGATTTTCGCACCGTAGTATTTTTATGTACGTAGAAATAAATTATTTCTCATATGAAAATTTTTTGCTAGAAAATATTATCATATATCTGAATTTCCCTAATCCTAGTATGTTTTTCATATTGGAGGATGAGACTGCTTTATATTTTATCAAGCTTAAATTTGTCCAGTGTTAAAGCCTGTCGGTCAGAAATTTGTTTATATTTGTATAAATATTAATTTCAGATTTTGCAAAATTCTTGTTTACGATCGTGGTGATTTTGTGTGTGTGTATGTGCGTATGCGCGATAGAGTTTGACTGGTCTGTGATAAGTTTGTTAATTCAAGTACATTTATCTTCTTCGACTTTCGTCTTCAAGCGTCAATAGCTTGGAGAACGGTTTGTATGTTTTCATGATGTAGATGTAAGTGTGATTGTTAAAATCCAATAAATACTTGAGCATGGGTACGAAATTTTATAATATGTGTAGATATGTACATATGGATCTACAAATTGATTTTATGTATGTATGTAAATACAAATAATTAGTTGTTAATTGGGAGCACAAACAGCGGAGCCACAAACCATTTTGTTAGAGAGGACATTTAGCAAAGACAAAACGCCATATCGAATGGGTTATTTCCGACACAAACCTTCTGTATATTCACAATTGATGGCGCTGTTGCTTTTATCGACAAAATGCTCCATAAAAGGCGCTGGTAATTATTTTTTCATCATATGGGGACGGTGTTCTTTATTTCTTACCACAGATGGCGTTGTCGATTGTTAATTTATTTTAGACAATATCAGTGCTGAGCATATGTGTTATGTTTTTCACCACAGATGTCGTATGATATTGCCATACAATATTAGGGGGAGTTAATTTCGCTGTGGTTGCTTTCATTTTCTGATGACCATTTAGCTCAGACACAAGTCCAAATAAGAATATTCAGACATAACCTTTTGAATCCACCACCGGGATAACTACCTTGACGTGGTGTGATGGCTTAAGTATGGACCTTTCAGTGTGTCCTTGATCCGGAGCTCCTTAGAGTTTTGTATACCAAAGTTTATCCAAACCCCTAAACCGAGGTGTCAAGCGACCCGTGCCTATCGGATTTTTGCAGCCAGGGGTATTAGGCTGTATTATAACGGAGCCTTGCTGATACCTAGGCACCTCAGCCAGTAGACAAACTGCCCCCTCCATGTTACTGGGGGCTATCACGTGGTGGACTCCCTTCCCCTACACTCGTGGGACCAACATTTTCAACAAAAACTAAAACTCAAATAAAACGGACGGACCAGGACAGACAGCTAATACGATACGCGAGGACTGTGGTAAGCGGACAATGACGGAAAATAGCAGTGTGGTGGTGGAACCAGGCCAGACTGCAAGACGGACGACTGGTACCAAACCAAATGAAAGTGGAGGTTTGGGGAAACCTGAACCTTCTTCCAGTTGCAAAAGCATTATTGTTTCTGAAAAGACCAATAAGAAAAGCAGCGAGGTACCTCTGGACTTCAAACCAAGTACCTTTAAAGCTGCCAAAGCCCGAGCCTTCACGGCTAAGAACCCTTCTTCGGGAACTGCTAATAGGAAAAGCTCTGCTACAGTGTCCCAAGTGCCAATTATGGATAAGGGCAGCAAGAGTAGACACTCAGCTACCCGAGCGCCATATCTCCATGCCAGCAAAAGCATCACGATGTTCAGCCCAGGTGCTGGAACTGGTTCCCTAAAAAGTGATAAGGTCGCTGGTGAAGAAACTGCGAACAAGATTTCGGGTTCCCAAGCCACGCACTGAGTGGATCCTGGCACTGCAATCCTGGGAACTGCGAACGCTATTTCGGGCCCCAAGACGGTAGTACGGGAGACACAAGGACCCAGTATGCACGTAACTCCTGCACGACGGGCTTTTATGCAGAGGCGACCTGCAAATAAGATCTTGGCACGTCTAGGCGCTAAGCCTGCCAAGATGTTAACGGGTGATGAAACTTCATCTCTGAACTGAGCCAAAACAATTCTAGATGACCAGCAGAAATTACCTCCCCTTACGTCTTCAGATGGGCCTAAACGGCAACGTTCAGAGGAGGAGGCCAAACTGCTAGGCCAGCAGCCCGCCAGTAAGCGTCCAAGACCCCATCTGTCTAAGGATAGATCTTACAGTGAAGTGGCTAAGGATAACCTTATCATGGCTGTAATTGATCGGGGTGACGCCGACTACGCTATAACTCAGTCGAACTGGATTGTAGTCAGAAGGCTGTTGATGGGAGTCCTAGGAAAAGTCGTGGAAGACAACCCAGGAGACTATCCCAGATGCAGGGAGGTTGGATGGCTACGCGGGAAAGTCAAACTCATGGCCTGTGCAGACGAGAGATCAGTCAAGCTGTTAAAGCTGGTGGTAGCTCGTATGGGCAGTCCATGGGAAGGGGCTAGGTTCGACGTGGTATCTGCCTCGGAGATACCCCGCCGACCTACGGCTATCGCGCGCGTGCTGGATGAGCCAGCCGCGAGATCCTGAAACTCCTGAAGCTAGGAAACCCTGAGATACCAACCCAAAACTGGCAAGTGACCAATGTTTCCGAACCTTCGGGTGGTTTCAGAAGGACCAAAATTCTTCTGAGCCGGGAATCCCTTCCGTTGATCCGGGAGAGGAAGGGGGAGATGTATTACGGTTTCGGCGTAATCTCCCTTAGAATCTTCCTGACTGAGAACAAATGTGTTCAGGAGGAGGAGAGTATGGCTATCGTACCAGATAGTGAGGAAATGGATTCGGCACACCCGGATCCTGAAAATATGTCTATAGACGGATCTGCCAGCTCAATATCTCTAGAGAGCACTCCTTCCAATTCAGAGTTGGTTGGAGAGTTCTTTGAAGATATTAAAGAAATTGTTGACGAGGATACCCTCTTGGATTCAGATCAGGAGGATAGCATCGTTACCGTCTCACAGACTAATTTGGGTGATGATGAGGGTAGTGCAAGCTAACCTTCATCACTCAAAGGCAGCCTCGGCTGCAGTGCTCCTCAAAATGAGTAAAGGCAGAGAGGAGCTACTGTTGGTCCAAGAACCCTGGATGCTCAAGGGCAAGGTTTGCGGACTGCGCATGAAAGGCTTTAAGCTCTTTTATACACAAGGGTCAGGTAATATAATATCCTGTATAGTTGCTAAAGGCAACCTGAACATATTCATCCTATCTGATTTCAGTGATGAAGATACAACAGCCGCATTGTGGAAGACTGGAAACAACACCATCATCTTAGTTTCCAGCTACATGGCGCATGACCTCGAATCACCTCCACCTAAGATTCAAGAAGTAACAGACATGGCAAAGCGTAGAGGCCTGCCGATAATTATTGGAGCGGATGCAACCGCCCATTACATTGTTTGGGGAAGCTCGGACACGAACGCAAGGGGTGAGTCTTTACTTGATTTTAATCTTTGCAGTAACCTAAATGTAGCTAATATTGGGTCAGAATCCACCTTTATAATAGCTAACAGAAAGGAAGTTCTGGATATAACTCTTGTTAGCACCAGGCAATCTAATTGGATCAGGGGATGGATAGTCTCAGAAGACTGCTCCTACTCGGATCATAGGTATATTGAGTTTACGATAGGAATTCAGTCAGAAAGGGCTGTGCCCAGAATTAATAGGAGAAAAACATACTGAGAAGTGCATCGTAGCACCCTAACAGATCTTCTTCCGGAACCCCCAGTCATATAAGACAAGCAGGGTATCATCAACGCTGTAGGTACACTAACAGGTGCAATAAGTTTTGCGATATCAGAATCATGCAGACCAAGTGTCTATACTGGTAGGACAAAACCACCTTGGTGGAGCCCCGAAAATGCAGGGGCCCGCGCAGAATCTAGAAGACTTTTTAATGAGGCGAAGAACTTAGGAACATGGTCAGCCTACAAGGCCTCTGTGAACCGTTTTAAGAATTTGATAAGAAACGCAAAGCGTAAGTCCTGGAAATCTTTTTGTAGTAGCGTTGAAAGCGCCTCGGACACCAGTAGACTTCGTAAAGTGCTATCGAAAACGCCCACGGTGCCAGGTTTCATTAAGAAACCTTGTGGCCAGTGGACTACAAGCGGACGTGAAACCCTCGAGGTTCTCATGGAAGCACATTTTTCTGGCTGCTCAGTCTATGAAGATAGGGCAGAATCCGACTTGGAAACTAACGCTGAATTGATGCAGGTGCCCATTAATGGGGACAGACTTATCTGGGCAATAAACAGTTTTAGTCCTTTTAAGTCACCTGGCCCGGATGGCATCATTCCGGCTGATTTACAGCGGAATGTGGACTTACTGGTACCTTGGCTAACCAGGATATATATGGCATGTATAAAGTGGGCATATATTCCAAAGCCATGGAGGATGTGTACGGCCATTTTTATTCTCAAAGGAGGCAAAGCATCGCACAATACAGCGAAAGATTTTAGACCCATTAGTCTTTCATCTTTCCTCTTAAAAATATTGAAAAGGCTGGTTGATCTTCATCTCAGAATGACAATATCAGCATCTCAACATGCATATACTAAGGTTAAATCAGTTGAGACTGCGTTACACACTCTTGTTGGTTCAACAGAGAAATCTCTGGATCAAAAGGAATACACACTAGTAGCCTTTCTTGACATAGAAGGCGCCTTTACCAATGTAAAACCAGAAACCATTATAATGGCTCTGGCGAGACTGAACATACATCAGTCAATAATTAACCTGGTACGGAGAATTCTTACTTATAGAACTATCTCATCCAACCTAGGGCAAGCTTCAATTAAAAGAATAGCTAATAGAGGTACCCCACAAGGAGGAGTTCTATCTCCACTACTGTGGAACCTCGCTCTAAACTCCTTTCTCAGGGAACTGGAGGTCAAGATGTTCAAGTGCGTAGCATACGCAGATGACATCGCAGTATTGGTATCGGGTAAACATTTACATACCTTATCTCAGAGACTACAGGAGGCACTAGGTACTATTAGTAGATGGAGTATCAATAGTGGCCTGAATGTAAATCCGTTGAAAACGGATCTTGTACTTTTCTCGAGAAGATACAAGATTCCGCAATTCCAACTTCCAAGGTTAAATGGAATGGAACTTAAGCTGTCTGATTGTGACAAATATCTTGGTATCTATCTGGACTCCAAACTCTCATGGCAACGAAATGTCCAGGAAAGGGCAAATAAGGCTGCCATTGCTTTATATACATGTAAGAAGGCAATAGAGACAACATGGGGCATCAGCCCTTGCAATTGCAAATGGCTCTTCAATACAATGATAAAGCCAATATTAACATATGGAGCATTAGTATGGTGGCCCGCCTTGCAGAAGGCCAGCCATCGTGGAACCATTGAAAGGATTCTACGATCTGCAGCCTTGGGTATTACGGGTGCACCACGAACCACTCCCTCCAAGGCGCTCTTCGTGATGATGCCCTGGCTGCCAGTGGATCTCATGGTAAAGCAAAATGCTGCAACTAGACTACAGTCGGCAAATGCGTGGAAAAAGCTGACTTGTGGTCACTATAATAGGAGATCAATTGAATGATCTACCGGCCAATATAGATTACCGATCACTCATACCTCTGCCTGACAGTAGATTCAAATTTAACACATCGGGCGTATCTAACTCGTCTATAGGAACAGAGGAAGATGTGCCCGAGGTGTACACAGACGGATCGAAGTCACAAAGAGGCGTGGGTGGAGGAATCGTTATTCCTCGCACAGTAGATGTAGTATACTACAGGCTGAAATCTCAGCGATAAGTAGAGCAGCTAACTGGTTGAGGTATTACAGGATATACCACTGGGATATCCGTATCTTCACAGATAGCAAAGCTGCCATTAAAACTATTGCGGGTGTCTTTACGACATCGAATCTGGTATATGACTGCCGAATGTCTCTTAACAAAATAAGAATGCATGCTGACCTGGAGCTACAATGGCTTCCAGGACATACGAATAATGTTGGTAATGATATTGCGGATGAGCTGGCTAAGGCTGAAGCTCAAATGCAGGATGAGGACACTGATCAGTTGGTTTGTGTTCCGATGAATTGCTGCAAAATGCAAATACAGCAGAACCTTTTCAGAGTTCCACAGGCTAGATGGTTAAATAAGGTCATTTACACTGCCGCTAGAATGACATGGCCCTGTTATGATATGAGGAGGTCCGTAACATTGGTGAGGATTCCAAGAGGACAACCCCGTACTTTGGTTGCAGTCCTAACAGGACACTGCTATATAGGTGTACATGCTGATAGATTAAATCTACTTTATAATGACTTCTGCAAAAGCTGTCAGGGCGAGGAAGAGGAGGAAACGGTTGAGCATTTTCTCTGTCTTTGCCCAGCACTTGCGGAGTTGCGGTCACTCTACATAAGGGCTCCGATCGGCGGTGTGAATTCATTCATACGCCTTTCGGGTTGGTTTAAGCAAAGCATAAATAGTGATCAGGATGAATGAGGATGGGCAGTCCACCTCAATCCGCCCAGGTAGCACAACGGGAATTCAAAGGACCCAAGTGTGATGGTTTTTACTATAAATCGGCAGCCTGTTATAACCTAACCTAACTTAACCTTTTGCATTTTGAGCGTAAAAGGCGCTGTTTCTTATTTGCTTTTGTATGAAATATGTAGTAGACAATATCAGCTGTCAACAGAAGCAGATGATAGATAATTGTTTTTCTCAGAGCATACGCTTAACAAGCGTAAGCGTAAGTAGCGCTATCCTTTAAAAATTCAAAACATGTTTTTTATGTTAGCCTCAACGATTAAAAAAAATTTTGTGATGTATATGCGTTATTGATCAAAAAAAATATTTTTATTTGTATATCTGTAGGAATTTAAGGCTGACTGTGATTTGTGAGGGAAAGGGTGTTGTTGCAATAGTTTGAATTTTTCGTAGATGAATTCTAGCATGTGAGTGTATATGATTTTCTCACGCTAGTATTTATATGTACCTAGAAATAAATTGTTTCTCATATGGACATTTGGTGCTATAAAATATTATCATATATCTGAACTCCCTAATCCTAGTATGTTTTTCATATTGGAGGATGAGATTGCTTTATATTTTGTCAAGCTTAAATTTGTCCAGTGTTAAAGTCTGTCGGTGAGAAATTTGTTTATATTTGGATAAATATTAATTTCAAATTTTGTACAATTCTTGCGTACGATCGTGGCGTTTTTGTATGTGTGTGTGCGGAGTTTGGCTGTATGTTATAAGTTTGTTTATTTAAGTACATTTCTCTTCTTTGACTGAACAACTTTTCAAGCGTCAATAGCTTGAGAGACGGTTTGTATATTTTTTGCATGATGTAGATATGTAAGTGTGATTGTTAAAATCCAATAAATAATATGTGTACAATTTGTAACTACAAATTGATTTTATGTATGTATGTATGTACATACAAACAAGTCTGTGGCTCCCTGTTTAAATAAATTTTTTGTCATGTGCGGTCTTTTATTGTTGTTGTAAATATTCGTCTTGTGGATAAATGTGAAATATCTTCATAGTTTTTTTTATTTCAAATCAAGAAACGTTGTATTAATTTTTAGATGTATTTACTTAAAAGTTTGTGAGGAGTTTCTGTCTTAAGTAAAATTAAATTCCTCTCTAGTTATAGTAATTATAATAGAAATATTTAATATATTTAATTTCCATTTGCTTAAAGTTGATGTAGTCTATATATTCAACGTTAGAAATATTTTGATATAAAATGTTTTTTCAACCATAGGCTTTTTTCTTTACCTTTTACATTTATTTTAGAAAATCTTGCATTGACTTTTAAAAGTTGCCACACATTTTGATATGAAACTAATCTTGCAGTCTAGCTTAGGTGAAGATAGCTTTTTAGTTAGCCAGTTTGCTTCTTTTTACTTTTTTTATTTTTTATTGATAAACATTTAAAATCAAAATAGAGTTTTATGATGAAATTGTTAAAGTCATTATTGTTAAAAACATCCGCTACTTCTTTTGCTATGAAATCATTCAAATTAGCTTTGAAACCTTGCACGTCTATAAAACCATTTTTTATCCATATGACTTTATTTATAAGACTTTCCGGACTTTCTATTATTCGATCATCAGTAAAAATAACGTAGCTGTGGTTCTTGCTTGCTGTTTCAAATTAAATGTCTATATCAATTGGTCCGCTATTGAAAAAATGTGATTTTATCTTAAACTCTGATGCAGTTACAAGCGCTTGAAATTCTTTCATATCCGAGTAGTAGCTTTGTTGGAATCTTAGATAAATATCATATAGAACTGGATAACATTCATTTTTAATTTTTATGTTGAGATCATGATATAGATATTAGACTGAATTTAAATGTACTTTTAAATTAGTCAAATCACAATGAACAAACTTATTTTCTTCTTGAAAAGCGATCAACAGAAAACGAAGATGTCTAGCTTCTCGACGGTTCCTCTGTTATACAAGATGACTTTGCATGTCGGATTTTCGGGCTGTCTTTTGTCGGCGTTATGGGTAATTAAATGTTAAAATTTTAATTGCTCAAATTGTGCTACTTGATAATGTTACTATGTTTACATTAATAAGCTACATATGTATATGTTTATTTTATGAAAGGTGATCGCCTATGCCTTTTATTTGATGCTCTAGATGATATGTTTTTTTTTCTCATTGTATTAAAGTTCAGCGTACTGTATACATATTTCTGCTATGTTTAAGTATGCTTTGTTTTCATGTCAGACAGGCAGTATATATCAGTTAATCAGTCAGTCTGTTATTTTGTTTATTTTTTCTTCTGATGTATCACTACTTTTTTGATTTTACTACTTCAAATAGAGAGCATTTGTATAATTTTTAAAAATCCATTATTTTTAATGAAAATATATACATACATATGTGAGTATGTCCATATGTAAATTAATGCATATCTACATATATGCGAATATATGTATTTATGTATGTAGAAATTAGTTTAGATATAAAGAAATACATGTTTAATAAACAACTATTGCACCAAATCGATCTTAAAAAACTCAGTTACCTCCAGCATATAGTTTTCATATAGTGTCAGAAACAGTGGAATATCTACGTTTGAAAGAGTTTTTATCTCAAATATTTCTACATCAGGTTTGCTGGTTGGCCCCTTGAAGTTATTGTTGGTGATGTAGCCTGAGTTGTATCGGATTCAGATATTATCATTTCTAACTTAAAAAAGGTTCTCTTCACCTTCTATCAGGTTATTATATTTTTCTAGCATGCGTGTCTTAGCATGCTTTTGTCTATAGTGACGTGAGAGTCCGAGATGTAGTGGTGTTTCAGTTCTATACTATTTGAATTTACGATTTCGCTCTTTTGAATCTTTTACAAAGTAGATACAAACATATGTATTTCATTTAGCACAGATTCATAAAATTTCTTTGATTACAAAATTGTGTGACATTCTTTTAAATTTGCATGCTTCGGTATGCTTTCAATATTTTTTCTGTAAATTTATTTGATACTAATACAAATACAGATATAAAGTAAGATCTGCTTACATTGAATTTTACAATTTATGTATGTTTGAGCATGATTCCAGTTGAAGTCCATATTTATTTAGTAAGCTTGTTTGATACTAACACATATACATGTACATTCTTAAAGATTGGAAATCTAAGTCCAATTTCTATAGTTTATCGCTGTTTGGGCTCCCAATTAACAACTACTCAAATAAGCCTGGGGCTCCCTGTTTAAATACATTTTTTTGTCATGTGTGGTCTTTTGTTGTTGCTGTTGCAAATATTCGGCTGGTCTTTTGTGTATAGATGTGTATAAATGTGAAATATCTCCATAGTTTTTTTATTTGAAATTAAAAAAACCTTCTTTTAATTTTTAGATGTATTTACTTAAAAGTTTGTGAGGAGTTTCTGTTTTAAGTAAAATTTAATTCCTCTATAGTTGTAGTAACTATAGTATAAATATGTAATATATTTTATTTCCAATTGTTTAAAGTTGATGTAGCCTATATAGTCAACGTTAGAAATTTTTCGGTGTAAAATTTTTTCCAACTATCATCTTTTTTCTTCACCTTTTACATATATTTTAGAACATCTTGCATTGGCTTTTAAAAAATGACAAACGCTTTGAAATGAAACTGATCCAGCAATCCAGCTTAGGTGATGATAGTTTTTTGTTAACTACTTTGCTTCTCTTTCCTTTTTTATTGATAAACATTTAAAATCAAATGGTGGTTTTAAAATGAAATTGTTATACTCATTATTGTTGAAAACATCCGCTACTTCTT
The DNA here is from genome assembly GCA_936439885.1 of Nowickia ferox. Lineage (NCBI taxonomy): Eukaryota > Metazoa > Arthropoda > Insecta > Diptera > Tachinidae > Nowickia > Nowickia ferox. Next base: position 23,997 of record CAKZFG010000001.1, on the reverse strand, counting down.
TTTGTAATGAAAATCATTCGAAACCTTACTCGTCTATTAAAACCATTTTTTCATTTATATTACTTAACTTATAAGACTTTCCGGACTTTCTATTATTCCATCATCAATAAAAATGCAGTAGCTGAGGTCCTTGCTTGCTGTTTCATATTAAATTTCTATATCAATTGGCCCGCTATTGAATAAAAGGAGCTTTTATCTTAAACTCTGATGCAGTTACAAGCGCTTGAAATTCTTTCATATACGAGTAGTAGATACACATCATATATGTATATATCATATAGAACTGCATAACGTTAATGTTTTAATTTTCTGTTAAGATCATCATATGGATATGAGTCTGAATTTAAATGTACGTTTAAGTTAGTCAAATCACAATGTACAAACTTATTTTCTTCTTGAAAAGCGATCAACAGAAAACGAAGTCGTTTTCTGTGAATTTTGGTGTATCCCCTCGACGGTTCCTCTAGTATACAAGATGACTTTGCATGTCGGAATTTCTGGCTGTCCTTTGTCGGCGTTATGGGTTATTAAATGTTAAAATTTTAATTGCCCATATTATGTTACTTGATAACGTTAGTATACTTACATTAATATTCTATATGTTTATTTTATGAAGGGTCATCACCTATGCCTTTCATTTGATGATCTAGATGATATATTTTTGGTTTTTCTCATGGTATTAAAGTTTAGCATATTGTATACATATTTCTCCTATGTTTAAGTATGCTTTGTCTTCATGTGGGACACGCTGTATATATCAGTTGGTCAGTCAGTCTCTTGTTTTATTTATTTTTTTCTTCTGATGTATCACTACTTTTTTTGATTTTACTACTTGAAATAGAGAACATTAATATTATTTTTAATTCCAATATTTTTAATGAAAATATATACATATGTGAGTATGTACATATACAAATTTATTCATATCTACATACATATATACGAATATATGTAGAAATTAGTTTACATAAAAAGAAATACATGTTTAATAAACAAGTATTGCACCAAATCGATCTTGAAGAACTCAGTCACCTCCACCATGAGTTCAGCCTAGGTGTGTTCATATAATATCAGAAACATTGGAATATCTACGCTTGAAGGAATTGTTGATTCAAATATTTCTACATGAGGTTTGCTTGTTGACCCCCTTGAAATTATTGCTGAAGTAGGCTGGGTTGTATCACATTCAGATGTAATCATTTCTTACTTTAAAAAGGTCCCTACACCATCAACCATATCTGTATACATTTCATTCATGAGTTGAGTTGATCCAGATACAATTGCTGTCTACAGATTAATGATTAGAAACAAGTTTCTCATCACCTTCTAACAGATTTATATATTTTGCTAGCATTCATGCTTTAGCATGCTTCTATCGATAGTGACGCGAGAGTCCGACATGTAGTGGTGTTTCAATTAAAAACCTATACTATTAGAATTTAAGAATTCACTCTTCTGAATTTTTTACAGAGTAGATACATATGTATTTCTTTTCCCACAAAGTCATAAAATTTCTTTGCTTACAAAATTGTATGACGTGAGGAATTTTCTTAAATTATACATGTTTCGGCATGCTTCCAATATTTTTTTTTCTCTAAATTTTTTTGATACTCATTCAGATACAGATATAAAGTAAGATATGTTTACACTACATTTTACAATTTATGCATGCTTCAGCTTGATCCTAGTTGAAGTCTATATTTATTAAGTAAGTTTGTATGATACCCATTCATACACATGTACATTCTTAAAGATTGGATATCAAAGTCCAATTTGCTTAGTTTATCTATATTTTCTAAAGATCTGATAGCTCTAGAAATGAACAGAGTGAAGATCTATAGCCCATTTCCATATTTTAAAATTTCGTTTGCTAGAGCTTTCGAAAAGGAAAATGTACAAATTTTTCTATAAAAAGTGATAATATTATGTGCTGCTGAATATTGCACTTCATTTTGAAAGCTTACGTTTTACAATATTTCATACAGACCAACAAGTTTTGAAAATTCCAGTAGAATTTTCCTTTTTAATTTTATTTATATTCTCATTAAATTTCAACATTTTCTACATCTTCAAATTACTGTATACTGTATTTTGCACCTTTTTCTCATTTGTTAAGTTAACTTTAATTACAAACATTTTAATTGTGAGATGAGCTTTTCTATTTTAGGCACTAAGTAAATCTTTATATATATATCAATCCACTTATATGAACCATTAATGCTAAATTCTTAACACATAATTCCTTTGGATGATCTATTAAATCATTCTACTATTGATGCTTTCATATTAAGTAATGTTTAATCTTCTACTTATGCATGCATTTTCCAGTGTCTACTAAAAAATTCTTTACAATCATCCATTTGTAAGTTTTTTGGTACTCGTAACATTTCAAAAATATTTTCCACAGCCTATGTTTTTTCGAGTGCTACTTTTATTTTTAACGGTTTTGACCATAGAAACTTTGCGAATGAAACATTTACAGTCTACATTAATCAATAATTTCTATTTTCTGTAGAATAGTTTTCCATTTCACCTAAATCAGCTCCATAAAAGATCAACTATTCCTTTCATTACATATCTACAATTTTCGAGATTTATTATAGAGTTCGTTTACTAAATTTCTTTTTAAAGACATTGAGTTGTTTTAAAGATTTTTTTGGAGATTGTTGTGATCTACTTGATGCACTTTCAGCTATTTATACTATCATATAGTTAATTTTACAATCTATAAATTTTATCGTTCAGCTGTTCAATTTGTTTTTTTAAAAGATGATTTAATTTTTAGTATGTTTTTCTCAATTTTATAACTATCTTCTATCTCTAATTGTAATTCACATTGTACTCCATCAATTTCCATTTTAATATATTTTTGAATTATATTAACTCCTTAAGCTGTATTAGTAATTTGTCCTATAGTTTATCGATTTGATTTTCCAGAAACAATTTACTGATAACATCATTCTCCGTCAGTGAATGATGATGATTCTCTTTCCATGTATTAGTAGAAATTATATATTTTATGTAGTTTTCAAAATCAAATTTCTCATAGTATTTCCATGTTTTATTATCAACCATAAAAGAAAATAAAGCTACTATTAGAGCCTATATTTGACCATCAACTTGTTTATTATCTTGATTTAGTTTTGGGTTACTATCACCAAACTTTCATTCATTATTCAAATCTTGATGTGGGCCATAGTTTGTATCTAATTCAATTCTTCCTTCCAAGACTGACGAATGATTATAAGTGTCTTCAGAATTGGAAGTCTATGAGTAAAAATCATCTTCATCATCCTCATCATCATTCTCAGTATTAGCATCATTAAATAAGATGATATCATCAAATATTGTTCCTTCTGAAAGTTTCTTTGGTGTACTTGTCTCTGTATTGACTGATGGCTTTAAACTTGTATTATTTTCAGCTTCTATCTTGATTTTACTTTCTTCTTTCTTGTGAATTCTTTCAATATTTCTAGAACTATTTATGAATTCTTTGAGAGGTTCTGTTATAGGTTTAAATGTATCTTTTCTAGCTCACATGTATCTATTTCACCAGTTTTTATACTACGAAGCTTTTTCTTCCAGACCTTTTTTGTCAACACTAACTGTTTTAAATTTTTTTCATCCATGTTTATCAAATAAGAGGTATCAGCTATTAGATCAGGTATCAGCTATCAGATCAGGTTATCAGGTAGCTGGTCTGGTTTTCAAATCAGCTTATCAGGACCTGGTCTGGTTTTCAGATCAGCTTATCAGGACCTGGTCTGGTTTTCAGATCAGCTTATTAGGACCTGGTATGGTTTTCAGATCAGCTTATCAGGACCTGGTCTGGTTTTCAGATCAGCTTATCAGGAACTGGTCTGGTTTTCAGATCAGCTTATATGATTCAGATTCGGTTATCAGTTTACAAGTAGCTGGCCATTTAAAACATTTAGATGAATGCAGTTTAAGGTCATATGAAAAACGAAAAATAAACTTTTATGTAGTCAAATTCTCTTATCTTTTTTTTTCTATGGCGATCATCGTTTAATTCAATATCGTTGCTTATAGTCAAAATAAATATTTATCCTTCCAACATGCTTTATATATATCTCATCTTACTTAAACATTATAATTACATTATGATTATCTAGTGTCAAATGTTTGGTGATTCTGGTATAATTTTGACATCAGCAGAATGCATCAACATTCTTATCTCACTACATACAAAAATATGTTTCTCACACGCAACATCGTTAAATATCAGATGTAAATGTGTAATATCCCATTCCTTTAATTAATGAAATTAGGTAATATCTTTAAGTATCCATATTTGGGTTGATAGAGAGATTTTGAGTATTAATATGTAGATGTCATAATTTTTTTTTTTTTAATATAATTCAAGAATATATTAAAATGCAAATTGATGGAGTACAACGTGAAATACAATTAGAGATAGAAGATAGTTATAAAATTGAAAACCACATCCTAAAAATTAAATCAACTTTTAAAAAAACAAATTGAACAGCTGAACGATAAAATTTATGGATTGGGAAATTAACTACATGATAGTATAAATAGCTGAAAGTGCATCAAGTAGATCACAACACTCTCCAAAAAATCTTTAAAGCAACTTAATGTCTTTAAAAAGAAATTTAGTAAACGAACTCTATAATAAATCTCGAAAATTGTTTGTGCATTGTAGATATGTAATGAAACGAATAGTTGATCTTTTATGGAGCTGATTTAGGTGAAATTGGAAACTATTCTACAGAAAATAGAAACTATTGATTATTGTAGACGGTAAATGATTCATTCTCAAAGTTTCTATGGTCAATACCGTTGAAAATAAAAGTTGCACTCAAAAAAACCTAGGCTATGGAAAATATTTTGGAAATGTTACGAGTACCAAAAAACTTACAAATGGATGATTGTAAAGAATTTTTTAATAGACACTGGAAAATTCATGCATAAGTAAAATATTAAACATTACTTAATATGAAAGTATCAATAGTAGAATGATTTAATAGATCATCCAAAGGAATTATGTGATGATGGTTCATATACATAAGTGTATTGAAATATCCAAAGAATTACTTACTGTACTCGTATACAATGTAAAAGTTCATCTCACTATTTAAATGATTGCAATTAAAGTTAACTCAACAAATGAGAAAAAGCTGCTAAATATAATAATTTGAAGATGAACAAAATGTTGAAATTTAATGAAAGTAAAAAATAAAATTAAACAGGAAAAATCTAGTTTGGTTTGTATTTTTGAAGGAATGATTAGGAATGAGAAGTCTTAAGAAAGATAATTAACTAAATATACTGGAAATTCTCTAAACTTGTTGGCCTGTATGAAATATTGTGAAAACTTAAGCGTTCAAAATAAATTACAACACAGTGTAATATTCAGTAACACATAATATTATCACTGTTTATAGTGAAAATTGTACATTTTGCATTTCGAAAGCTCTAGCAAGCGAAATTTTAAAATATGCCCATGGGCTATTATAATAGATCTTCACTCTTTTCATTTCTATAGCTATCAAATCTTTAGAAAATATAGACAAACTACATAAATTGGACTTAGATTTCCAATCTTTAAGAATGTATATGTGTATGAATTAGTATCAAACTTACTGAATAAATATGGACTTCAATTGGAATCATGCTGAAGTATACATAAATTGTAAAATGCAATGTAAGCAGATCTTACTTTATATCTGTATATGTATGAGTATCAAATAAATTTACAGAAAAAATATTGAAAGCATGCCGAAGCATGCAAATTTAAAAGAATGTCACACAATTTTGTAAGCAAATAAATTTTATGACTCTGTGCTAAATGAAATACATAAATATGTATCTACTTTGTAAAAGATAAAAAGAGTGAAATCGTAAATTCTAATAATATAGATTTTTAATTGAAACACCACTACATGTCGGACTCATGCATGCTAGGAAAATATATAAATCTGTTAGAAGTTGATGAGAAACTTGTTTCTAATCATTAATCTGTAGACAGCAATTGTATGTGGATCAAACCAACTCATGAATGAAATGTATACAGATATGGTTGATGGTGCTGAATCTGAATGTGATACAACCCAGCCTACGTCAACAATAACTTCAAGGGGTAAACCAGCAAACCTCATGTAGAAAAACTCTATGTAAAAATTCTCTCAAACATAAATATTCTAATGATTCTGATACTATGAAAACACAGACGGTGAATTGATGGTGGAGGTAACTGAATTATTTTAGATAGATTTTCTAAAATAGTTGATTATTAAACATGTATTTCTTTGTAGATAAAGTAATTTCTCTATACATATATACATATATTTACCTATATGTATATATGAATACATTTAAAAATTACATAAATATTCTCTTTTTCAAGTAGTAAAATCTGAAAAAATAGTAGTGGCATATTAAAAGAAAAAAATTATTAAAAAGAGAGACTGAGTGATCATTATCATTATCATTATCATTATCATTATCATTATCATTATCATTATCATTATCATTATCATTATCATTATCATTATCATTGTCATTATCATTATCATTATCATTATCATTATCATTATCATTATCATTATCATTATCATTATCATTATCATTATCATTATCATTATCATTATCATTATCATTATCATTATCATTATCATTATCATTATCATTATCATTATCATTATCATTATCATTATCATTATCATTATCATTATCATTATCATTATCATTATCATTATCATTATCATTATCATTATCATTATCATTATCATTATCATTATCATTATCATTATCATTATCATTATCATTATCATTATCATTATCATTATCATTATCATTATCATTATCATTATCATTATCATTATCATTATCATTATCATTATCATTATCATTATCATTATCATTATCATTATCATTATCATTATCATTATCATTATCATTATCATTATCATTATCATTATCATTATCATTATCATTATCATTATCATTATCATTATCATTATCATTATCATTATCATTATCATTATCATTATCATTATCATTATCATTATCATTATCATTATCATTATCATTATCATTATCATTATCATTATCATTATCATTATCATTATCATTATCATTATCATTATCATTATCATTATCATTATCATTATCATTATCATTATCATTATCATTATCATTATCATTATCATTATCATTATCATTATCATTATCATTATCATTATCATTATCATTATCATTATCATTATCATTATCATTATCATTATCATTATCATTATCATTATCATTATCATTATCATTATCATTATCATTATCATTATCATTATCATTATCATTATCATTATCATTATCATTATCATTATCATTATCATTATCATTATCATTATCATTATCATTATCATTATCATTATCATTATCATTATCATTATCATTATCATTATCATTATCATTATCATTATCATTATCATTATCATTATCATTATCATTATCATTATCATTATCATTATCATTATCATTATCATTATCATTATCATTATCATTATCATTATCATTATCATTATCATTATCATTATCATTATCATTATCATTATCATTATCATTATCATTATCATTATCATTATCATTATCATTATCATTATCATTATCATTATCATTATCATTATCATTATCATTATCATTATCATTATCATTATCATTATCATTATCATTATCATTATCATTATCATTATCATTATCATTATCATTATCATTATCATTATCATTATCATTATCATTATCATTATCATTATCATTATCATTATCATTATCATTATCATTATCATTATCATTATCATTATCATTATCATTATCATTATCATTATCATTATCATTATCATTATCATTATCATTATCATTATCATTATCATTATCATTATCATTATCATTATCATTATCATTATCATTATCATTATCATTATCATTATCATTATCATTATCATTATCATTATCATTATCATTATCATTATCATTATCATTATCATTATCATTATCATTATCATTATCATTATCATTATCATTATCATTATCATTATCATTATCATTATCATTATCATTATCATTATCATTATCATTATCATTATCATTATCATTATCATTATCATTATCATTATCATTATCATTATCATTATCATTATCATTATCATTATCATTATCATTATCATTATCATTATCATTATCATTATCATTATCATTATCATTATCATTATCATTATCATTATCATTATCATTATCATTATCATTATCATTATCATTATCATTATCATTATCATTATCATTATCATTATCATTATCATTATCATTATCATTATCATTATCATTATCATTATCATTATCATTATCATTATCATTATCATTATCATTATCATTATCATTATCATTATCATTATCATTATCATTATCATTATCATTATCATTATCATTATCATTATCATTATCATTATCATTATCATTATCATTATCATTATCATTATCATTATCATTATCATTATCATTATCATTATCATTATCATTATCATTATCATTATCATTATCATTATCATTATCATTATCATTATCATTATCATTATCATTATCATTATCATTATCATTATCATTATCATTATCATTATCATTATCATTATCATTATCATTATCATTATCATTATCATTATCATTATCATTATCATTATCATTATCATTATCATTATCATTATCATTATCATTATCATTATCATTATCATTATCATTATCATTATCATTATCATTATCATTATCATTATCATTATCATTATCATTATCATTATCATTATCATTATCATTATCATTATCATTATCATTATCATTATCATTATCATTATCATTATCATTATCATTATCATTATCATTATCATTATCATTATCATTATCATTATCATTATCATTATCATTATCATTATCATTATCATTATCATTATCATTATCATTATCATTATCATTATCATTATCATTATCATTATCATTATCATTATCATTATCATTATCATTATCATTATCATTATCATTATCATTATCATTATCATTATCATTATCATTATCATTATCATTATCATTATCATTATCATTATCATTATCATTATCATTATCATTATCATTATCATTATCATTATCATTATCATTATCATTATCATTATCATTATCATTATCATTATCATTATCATTATCATTATCATTATCATTATCATTATCATTATCATTATCATTATCATTATCATTATCATTATCATTATCATTATCATTATCATTATCATTATCATTATCATTATCATTATCATTATCATTATCATTATCATTATCATTATCATTATCATTATCATTATCATTATCATTATCATTATCATTATCATTATCATTATCATTATCATTATCATTATCATTATCATTATCATTATCATTATCATTATCATTATCATTATCATTATCATTATCATTATCATTATCATTATCATTATCATTATCATTATCATTATCATTATCATTATCATTATCATTATCATTATCATTATCATTATCATTATCATTATCATTATCATTATCATTATCATTATCATTATCATTATCATTATCATTATCATTATCATTATCATTATCATTATCATTATCATTATCATTATCATTATCATTATCATTATCATTATCATTATCATTATCATTATCATTATCATTATCATTATCATTATCATTATCATTATCATTATCATTATCATTATCATTATCATTATCATTATCATTATCATTATCATTATCATTATCATTATCATTATCATTATCATTATCATTATCATTATCATTATCATTATCATTATCATTATCATTATCATTATCATTATCATTATCATTATCATTATCATTATCATTATCATTATCATTATCATTATCATTATCATTATCATTATCATTATCATTATCATTATCATTATCATTATCATTATCATTATCATTATCATTATCATTATCATTATCATTATCATTATCATTATCATTATCATTATCATTATCATTATCATTATCATTATCATTATCATTATCATTATCATTATCATTATCATTATCATTATCATTATCATTATCATTATCATTATCATTATCATTATCATTATCATTATCATTATCATTATCATTATCATTATCATTATCATTATCATTATCATTATCATTATCATTATCATTATCATTATCATTATCATTATCATTATCATTATCATTATCATTATCATTATCATTATCATTATCATTATCATTATCATTATCATTATCATTATCATTATCATTATCATTATCATTATCATTATCATTATCATTATCATTATCATTATCATTATCATTATCATTATCATTATCATTATCATTATCATTATCATTATCATTATCATTATCATTATCATTATCATTATCATTATCATTATCATTATCATTATCATTATCATTATCATTATCATTATCATTATCATTATCATTATCATTATCATTATCATTATCATTATCATTATCATTATCATTATCATTATCATTATCATTATCATTATCATTATCATTATCATTATCATTATCATTATCATTATCATTATCATTATCATTATCATTATCATTATCATTATCATTATCATTATCATTATCATTATCATTATCATTATCATTATCATTATCATTATCATTATCATTATCATTATCATTATCATTATCATTATCATTATCATTATCATTATCATTATCATTATCATTATCATTATCATTATCATTATCATTATCATTATCATTATCATTATCATTATCATTATCATTATCATTATCATTATCATTATCATTATCATTATCATTATCATTATCATTATCATTATCATTATCATTATCATTATCATTATCATTATCATTATCATTATCATTATCATTATCATTATCATTATCATTATCATTATCATTATCATTATCATTATCATTATCATTATCATTATCATTATCATTATCATTATCATTATCATTATCATTATCATTATCATTATCATTATCATTATCATTATCATTATCATTATCATTATCATTATCATTATCATTATCATTATCATTATCATTATCATTATCATTATCATTATCATTATCATTATCATTATCATTATCATTATCATTATCATTATCATTATCATTATCATTATCATTATCATTATCATTATCATTATCATTATCATTATCATTATCATTATCATTATCATTATCATTATCATTATCATTATCATTATCATTATCATTATCATTATCATTATCATTATCATTATCATTATCATTATCATTATCATTATCATTATCATTATCATTATCATTATCATTATCATTATCATTATCATTATCATTATCATTATCATTATCATTATCATTATCATTATCATTATCATTATCATTATCATTATCATTATCATTATCATTATCATTATCATTATCATTATCATTATCATTATCATTATCATTATCATTATCATTATCATTATCATTATCATTATCATTATCATTATCATTATCATTATCATTATCATTATCATTATCATTATCATTATCATTATCATTATCATTATCATTATCATTATCATTATCATTATCATTATCATTATCATTATCATTATCATTATCATTATCATTATCATTATCATTATCATTATCATTATCATTATCATTATCATTATCATTATCATTATCATTATCATTATCATTATCATTATCATTATCATTATCATTATCATTATCATTATCATTATCATTATCATTATCATTATCATTATCATTATCATTATCATTATCATTATCATTATCATTATCATTATCATTATCATTATCATTATCATTATCATTATCATTATCATTATCATTATCATTATCATTATCATTATCATTATCATTATCATTATCATTATCATTATCATTATCATTATCATTATCATTATCATTATCATTATCATTATCATTATCATTATCATTATCATTATCATTATCATTATCATTATCATTATCATTATCATTATCATTATCATTATCATTATCATTATCATTATCATTATCATTATCATTATCATTATCATTATCATTATCATTATCATTATCATTATCATTATCATTATCATTATCATTATCATTATCATTATCATTATCATTATCATTATCATTATCATTATCATTATCATTATCATTATCATTATCATTATCATTATCATTATCATTATCATTATCATTATCATTATCATTATCATTATCATTATCATTATCATTATCATTATCATTATCATTATCATTATCATTATCATTATCATTATCATTATCATTATCATTATCATTATCATTATCATTATCATTATCATTATCATTATCATTATCATTATCATTATCATTATCATTATCATTATCATTATCATTATCATTATCATTATTATCATTATCATTATCATTATCATTATCATTATCATTATCATTATCATTATCATTATCATTATCATTATCATTATCATTATCATTATCATTATCATTATCATTATCATTATCATTATCATTATCATTATCATTATCATTATCATTATCATTATCATTATCATTATCATTATCATTATCATTATCATTATCATTATCATTATCATTATCATTATCATTATCATTATCATTATCATTATCATTATCATTATCATTATCATTATCATTATCATTATCATTATCATTATCATTATCATTATCATTATCATTATCATTATCATTATCATTATCATTATCATTATCATTATCATTATCATTATCATTATCATTATCATTATCATTATCATTATCATTATCATTATCATTATCATTATCATTATCATTATCATTATCATTATCATTATCATTATCATTATCATTATCATTATCATTATCATTATCATTATCATTATCATTATCATTATCATTATCATTATCATTATCATTATCATTATCATTATCATTATCATTATCATTATCATTATCATTATCATTATCATTATCATTATCATTATCATTATCATTATCATTATCATTATCATTATCATTATCATTATCATTATCATTATCATTATCATTATCATTATCATTATCATTATCATTATCATTATCATTATCATTATCATTATCATTATCATTATCATTATCATTATCATTATCATTATCATTATCATTATCATTATCATTATCATTATCATTATCATTATCATTATCATTATCATTATCATTATCATTATCATTATCATTATCATTATCATTATCATTATCATTATCATTATCATTATCATTATCATTATCATTATCATTATCATTATCATTATCATTATCATTATCATTATCATTATCATTATCATTATCATTATCATTATCATTATCATTATCATTATCATTATCATTATCATTATCATTATCATTATCATTATCATTATCATTATCATTATCATTATCATTATCATTATCATTATCATTATCATTATCATTATCATTATCATTATCATTATCATTATCATTATCATTATCATTATCATTATCATTATCATTATCATTATCATTATCATTATCATTATCATTATCATTATCATTATCATTATCATTATCATTATCATTATCATTATCATTATCATTATCATTATCATTATCATTATCATTATCATTATCATTATCATTATCATTATCATTATCATTATCATTATCATTATCATTATCATTATCATTATCATTATCATTATCATTATCATTATCATTATCATTATCATTATCATTATCATTATCATTATCATTATCATTATCATTATCATTATCATTATCATTATCATTATCATTATCATTATCATTATCATTATCATTATCATTATCATTATCATTATCATTATCATTATCATTATCATTATCATTATCATTATCATTATCATTATCATTATCATTATCATTATCATTATCATTATCATTATCATTATCATTATCATTATCATTATCATTATCATTATCATTATCATTATCATTATCATTATCATTATCATTATCATTATCATTATCATTATCATTATCATTATCATTATCATTATCATTATCATTATCATTATCATTATCATTATCATTATCATTATCATTATCATTATCATTATCATTATCATTATCATTATCATTATCATTATCATTATCATTATCATTATCATTATCATTATCATTATCATTATCATTATCATTATCATTATCATTATCATTATCATTATCATTATCATTATCATTATCATTATCATTATCATTATCATTATCATTATCATTATCATTATCATTATCATTATCATTATCATTATCATTATCATTATCATTATCATTATCATTATCATTATCATTATCATTATCATTATCATTATCATTATCATTATCATTATCATTATCATTATCATTATCATTATCATTATCATTATCATTATCATTATCATTATCATTATCATTATCATTATCATTATCATTATCATTATCATTATCATTATCATTATCATTATCATTATCATTATCATTATCATTATCATTATCATTATCATTATCATTATCATTATCATTATCATTATCATTATCATTATCATTATCATTATCATTATCATTATCATTATCATTATCATTATCATTATCATTATCATTATCATTATCATTATCATTATCATTATCATTATCATTATCATTATCATTATCATTATCATTATCATTATCATTATCATTATCATTATCATTATCATTATCATTATCATTATCATTATCATTATCATTATCATTATCATTATCATTATCATTATCATTATCATTATCATTATCATTATCATTATCATTATCATTATCATTATCATTATCATTATCATTATCATTATCATTATCATTATCATTATCATTATCATTATCATTATCATTATCATTATCATTATCATTATCATTATCATTATCATTATCATTATCATTATCATTATCATTATCATTATCATTATCATTATCATTATCATTATCATTATCATTATCATTATCATTATCATTATCATTATCATTATCATTATCATTATCATTATCATTATCATTATCATTATCATTATCATTATCATTATCATTATCATTATCATTATCATTATCATTATCATTATCATTATCATTATCATTATCATTATCATTATCATTATCATTATCATTATCATTATCATTATCATTATCATTATCATTATCATTATCATTATCATTATCATTATCATTATCATTATCATTATCATTATCATTATCATTATCATTATCATTATCATTATCATTATCATTATCATTATCATTATCATTATCATTATCATTATCATTATCATTATCATTATCATTATCATTATCATTATCATTATCATTATCATTATCATTATCATTATCATTATCATTATCATTATCATTATCATTATCATTATCATTATCATTATCATTATCATTATCATTATCATTATCATTATCATTATCATTATCATTATCATTATCATTATCATTATCATTATCATTATCATTATCATTATCATTATCATTATCATTATCATTATCATTATCATTATCATTATCATTATCATTATCATTATCATTATCATTATCATTATCATTATCATTATCATTATCATTATCATTATCATTATCATTATCATTATCATTATCATTATCATTATCATTATCATTATCATTATCATTATCATTATCATTATCATTATCATTATCATTATCATTATCATTATCATTATCATTATCATTATCATTATCATTATCATTATCATTATCATTATCATTATCATTATCATTATCATTATCATTATCATTATCATTATCATTATCATTATCATTATCATTATCATTATCATTATCATTATCATTATCATTATCATTATCATTATCATTATCATTATCATTATCATTATCATTATCATTATCATTATCATTATCATTATCATTATCATTATCATTATCATTATCATTATCATTATCATTATCATTATCATTATCATTATCATTATCATTATCATTATCATTATCATTATCATTATCATTATCATTATCATTATCATTATCATTATCATTATCATTATCATTATCATTATCATTATCATTATCATTATCATTATCATTATCATTATCATTATCATTATCATTATCATTATCATTATCATTATCATTATCATTATCATTATCATTATCATTATCATTATCATTATCATTATCATTATCATTATCATTATCATTATCATTATCATTATCATTATCATTATCATTATCATTATCATTATCATTATCATTATCATTATCATTATCATTATCATTATCATTATCATTATCATTATCATTATCATTATCATTATCATTATCATTATCATTATCATTATCATTATCATTATCATTATCATTATCATTATCATTATCATTATCATTATCATTATCATTATCATTATCATTATCATTATCATTATCATTATCATTATCATTATCATTATCATTATCATTATCATTATCATTATCATTATCATTATCATTATCATTATCATTATCATTATCATTATCATTATCATTATCATTATCATTATCATTATCATTATCATTATCATTATCATTATCATTATCATTATCATTATCATTATCATTATCATTATCATTATCATTATCATTATCATTATCATTATCATTATCATTATCATTATCATTATCATTATCATTATCATTATCATTATCATTATCATTATCATTATCATTATCATTATCATTATCATTATCATTATCATTATCATTATCATTATCATTATCATTATCATTATCATTATCATTATCATTATCATTATCATTATCATTATCATTATCATTATCATTATCATTATCATTATCATTATCATTATCATTATCATTATCATTATCATTATCATTATCATTATCATTATCATTATCATTATCATTATCATTATCATTATCATTATCATTATCATTATCATTATCATTATCATTATCATTATCATTATCATTATCATTATCATTATCATTATCATTATCATTATCATTATCATTATCATTATCATTATCATTATCATTATCATTATCATTATCATTATCATTATCATTATCATTATCATTATCATTATCATTATCATTATCATTATCATTATCATTATCATTATCATTATCATTATCATTATCATTATCATTATCATTATCATTATCATTATCATTATCATTATCATTATCATTATCATTATCATTATCATTATCATTATCATTATCATTATCATTATCATTATCATTATCATTATCATTATCATTATCATTATCATTATCATTATCATTATCATTATCATTATCATTATCATTATCATTATCATTATCATTATCATTATCATTATCATTATCATTATCATTATCATTATCATTATCATTATCATTATCATTATCATTATCATTATCATTATCATTATCATTATCATTATCATTATCATTATCATTATCATTATCATTATCATTATCATTATCATTATCATTATCATTATCATTATCATTATCATTATCATTATCATTATCATTATCATTATCATTATCATTATCATTATCATTATCATTATCATTATCATTATCATTATCATTATCATTATCATTATCATTATCATTATCATTATCATTATCATTATCATTATCATTATCATTATCATTATCATTATCATTATCATTATCATTATCATTATCATTATCATTATCATTATCATTATCATTATCATTATCATTATCATTATCATTATCATTATCATTATCATTATCATTATCATTATCATTATCATTATCATTATCATTATCATTATCATTATCATTATCATTATCATTATCATTATCATTATCATTATCATTATCATTATCATTATCATTATCATTATCATTATCATTATCATTATCATTATCATTATCATTATCATTATCATTATCATTATCATTATCATTATCATTATCATTATCATTATCATTATCATTATCATTATCATTATCATTATCATTATCATTATCATTATCATTATCATTATCATTATCATTATCATTATCATTATCATTATCATTATCATTATCATTATCATTATCATTATCATTATCATTATCATTATCATTATCATTATCATTATCATTATCATTATCATTATCATTATCATTATCATTATCATTATCATTATCATTATCATTATCATTATCATTATCATTATCATTATCATTATCATTATCATTATCATTATCATTATCATTATCATTATCATTATCATTATCATTATCATTATCATTATCATTATCATTATCATTATCATTATCATTATCATTATCATTATCATTATCATTATCATTATCATTATCATTATCATTATCATTATCATTATCATTATCATTATCATTATCATTATCATTATCATTATCATTATCATTATCATTATCATTATCATTATCATTATCATTATCATTATCATTATCATTATCATTATCATTATCATTATCATTATCATTATCATTATCATTATCATTATCATTATCATTATCATTATCATTATCATTATCATTATCATTATCATTATCATTATCATTATCATTATCATTATCATTATCATTATCATTATCATTATCATTATCATTATCATTATCATTATCATTATCATTATCATTATCATTATCATTATCATTATCATTATCATTATCATTATCATTATCATTATCATTATCATTATCATTATCATTATCATTATCATTATCATTATCATTATCATTATCATTATCATTATCATTATCATTATCATTATCATTATCATTATCATTATCATTATCATTATCATTATCATTATCATTATCATTATCATTATCATTATCATTATCATTATCATTATCATTATCATTATCATTATCATTATCATTATCATTATCATTATCATTATCATTATCATTATCATTATCATTATCATTATCATTATCATTATCATTATCATTATCATTATCATTATCATTATCATTATCATTATCATTATCATTATCATTATCATTATCATTATCATTATCATTATCATTATCATTATCATTATCATTATCATTATCATTATCATTATCATTATCATTATCATTATCATTATCATTATCATTATCATTATCATTATCATTATCATTATCATTATCATTATCATTATCATTATCATTATCATTATCATTATCATTATCATTATCATTATCATTATCATTATCATTATCATTATCATTATCATTATCATTATCATTATCATTATCATTATCATTATCATTATCATTATCATTATCATTATCATTATCATTATCATTATCATTATCATTATCATTATCATTATCATTATCATTATCATTATCATTATCATTATCATTATCATTATCATTATCATTATCATTATCATTATCATTATCATTATCATTATCATTATCATTATCATTATCATTATCATTATCATTATCATTATCATTATCATTATCATTATCATTATCATTATCATTATCATTATCATTATCATTATCATTATCATTATCATTATCATTATCATTATCATTATCATTATCATTATCATTATCATTATCATTATCATTATCATTATCATTATCATTATCATTATCATTATCATTATCATTATCATTATCATTATCATTATCATTATCATTATCATTATCATTATCATTATCATTATCATTATCATTATCATTATCATTATCATTATCATTATCATTATCATTATCATTATCATTATCATTATCATTATCATTATCATTATCATTATCATTATCATTATCATTATCATTATCATTATCATTATCATTATCATTATCATTATCATTATCATTATCATTATCATTATCATTATCATTATCATTATCATTATCATTATCATTATCATTATCATTATCATTATCATTATCATTATCATTATCATTATCATTATCATTATCATTATCATTATCATTATCATTATCATTATCATTATCATTATCATTATCATTATCATTATCATTATCATTATCATTATCATTATCATTATCATTATCATTATCATTATCATTATCATTATCATTATCATTATCATTATCATTATCATTATCATTATCATTATCATTATCATTATCATTATCATTATCATTATCATTATCATTATCATTATCATTATCATTATCATTATCATTATCATTATCATTATCATTATCATTATCATTATCATTATCATTATCATTATCATTATCATTATCATTATCATTATCATTATCATTATCATTATCATTATCATTATCATTATCATTATCATTATCATTATCATTATCATTATCATTATCATTATCATTATCATTATCATTATCATTATCATTATCATTATCATTATCATTATCATTATCATTATCATTATCATTATCATTATCATTATCATTATCATTATCATTATCATTATCATTATCATTATCATTATCATTATCATTATCATTATCATTATCATTATCATTATCATTATCATTATCATTATCATTATCATTATCATTATCATTATCATTATCATTATCATTATCATTATCATTATCATTATCATTATCATTATCATTATCATTATCATTATCATTATCATTATCATTATCATTATCATTATCATTATCATTATCATTATCATTATCATTATCATTATCATTATCATTATCATTATCATTATCATTATCATTATCATTATCATTATCATTATCATTATCATTATCATTATCATTATCATTATCATTATCATTATCATTATCATTATCATTATCATTATCATTATCATTATCATTATCATTATCATTATCATTATCATTATCATTATCATTATCATTATCATTATCATTATCATTATCATTATCATTATCATTATCATTATCATTATCATTATCATTATCATTATCATTATCATTATCATTATCATTATCATTATCATTATCATTATCATTATCATTATCATTATCATTATCATTATCATTATCATTATCATTATCATTATCATTATCATTATCATTATCATTATCATTATCATTATCATTATCATTATCATTATCATTATCATTATCATTATCATTATCATTATCATTATCATTATCATTATCATTATCATTATCATTATCATTATCATTATCATTATCATTATCATTATCATTATCATTATCATTATCATTATCATTATCATTATCATTATCATTATCATTATCATTATCATTATCATTATCATTATCATTATCATTATCATTATCATTATCATTATCATTATCATTATCATTATCATTATCATTATCATTATCATTATCATTATCATTATCATTATCATTATCATTATCATTATCATTATCATTATCATTATCATTATCATTATCATTATCATTATCATTATCATTATCATTATCATTATCATTATCATTATCATTATCATTATCATTATCATTATCATTATCATTATCATTATCATTATCATTATCATTATCATTATCATTATCATTATCATTATCATTATCATTATCATTATCATTATCATTATCATTATCATTATCATTATCATTATCATTATCATTATCATTATCATTATCATTATCATTATCATTATCATTATCATTATCATTATCATTATCATTATCATTATCATTATCATTATCATTATCATTATCATTATCATTATCATTATCATTATCATTATCATTATCATTATCATTATCATTATCATTATCATTATCATTATCATTATCATTATCATTATCATTATCATTATCATTATCATTATCATTATCATTATCATTATCATTATCATTATCATTATCATTATCATTATCATTATCATTATCATTATCATTATCATTATCATTATCATTATCATTATCATTATCATTATCATTATCATTATCATTATCATTATCATTATCATTATCATTATCATTATCATTATCATTATCATTATCATTATCATTATCATTATCATTATCATTATCATTATCATTATCATTATCATTATCATTATCATTATCATTATCATTATCATTATCATTATCATTATCATTATCATTATCATTATCATTATCATTATCATTATCATTATCATTATCATTATCATTATCATTATCATTATCATTATCATTATCATTATCATTATCATTATCATTATCATTATCATTATCATTATCATTATCATTATCATTATCATTATCATTATCATTATCATTATCATTATCATTATCATTATCATTATCATTATCATTATCATTATCATTATCATTATCATTATCATTATCATTATCATTATCATTATCATTATCATTATCATTATCATTATCATTATCATTATCATTATCATTATCATTATCATTATCATTATCATTATCATTATCATTATCATTATCATTATCATTATCATTATCATTATCATTATCATTATCATTATCATTATCATTATCATTATCATTATCATTATCATTATCATTATCATTATCATTATCATTATCATTATCATTATCATTATCATTATCATTATCATTATCATTATCATTATCATTATCATTATCATTATCATTATCATTATCATTATCATTATCATTATCATTATCATTATCATTATCATTATCATTATCATTATCATTATCATTATCATTATCATTATCATTATCATTATCATTATCATTATCATTATCATTATCATTATCATTATCATTATCATTATCATTATCATTATCATTATCATTATCATTATCATTATCATTATCATTATCATTATCATTATCATTATCATTATCATTATCATTATCATTATCATTATCATTATCATTATCATTATCATTATCATTATCATTATCATTATCATTATCATTATCATTATCATTATCATTATCATTATCATTATCATTATCATTATCATTATCATTATCATTATCATTATCATTATCATTATCATTATCATTATCATTATCATTATCATTATCATTATCATTATCATTATCATTATCATTATCATTATCATTATCATTATCATTATCATTATCATTATCATTATCATTATCATTATCATTATCATTATCATTATCATTATCATTATCATTATCATTATCATTATCATTATCATTATCATTATCATTATCATTATCATTATCATTATCATTATCATTATCATTATCATTATCATTATCATTATCATTATCATTATCATTATCATTATCATTATCATTATCATTATCATTATCATTATCATTATCATTATCATTATCATTATCATTATCATTATCATTATCATTATCATTATCATTATCATTATCATTATCATTATCATTATCATTATCATTATCATTATCATTATCATTATCATTATCATTATCATTATCATTATCATTATCATTATCATTATCATTATCATTATCATTATCATTATCATTATCATTATCATTATCATTATCATTATCATTATCATTATCATTATCATTATCATTATCATTATCATTATCATTATCATTATCATTATCATTATCATTATCATTATCATTATCATTATCATTATCATTATCATTATCATTATCATTATCATTATCATTATCATTATCATTATCATTATCATTATCATTATCATTATCATTATCATTATCATTATCATTATCATTATCATTATCATTATCATTATCATTATCATTATCATTATCATTATCATTATCATTATCATTATCATTATCATTATCATTATCTTTATCATTATCATTATCATTATCATTATCATTATCATTATCATTATCATTATCATTATCATTATCATTATCATTATCATTATCATTATCATTAGCATTAGCATTAGCATTAGCATTAGCATTAGCATTAGCATTATCATTATCATTATCATTATCATTATCATTATCATTATCATTATCATTATCATTATCATTATCATTATCATTATCATTATCATT